>CM070786.1:43101705-43429976 GCA_036346955.1 Dipus sagitta
ATATTTGATCAGGTTACAAACTCCTTACATAAGAAAAGCATCAGGCTTACCTAATGTGTATATCAGGGTAAGGGCCCCTTCATTGAATCATTTAATTGGATTAAGTGTAATGTTTACCTGATGCCAAGGTTTTAATCAGTTGAGAAACTGAGTCTTATGATAAGGCCCCACTCATTAACAGGCCACTGATGCAAATTTGTTATGAGACAATGCATTCTGCTTGCTATACTGCTGCACAACAATGCACCAATAATGGGAAACCCTATTGGACTGGTGTTAGGACCAGAGAGAACTCTGGAGGTGCTAACAGGTGGGAGAAGAGTGACATGGGATATGCCTCTGCACCCTGTTTAGGTGAGACAGGCCAGACAATCTGCTGGAACTTTCAAACCCCCATTGGCTATTTGGATGGCGGGGGAGTTCAAGATAAAGTTAGAGAACAACAGGTCAATAAAAAGATTGAACAAATCATTTTGACCCAGTAGGCAGAGCTTAACTATCACCCTATAGCCCTCCCTAAGGTCCGAGGAGACCTAAAACTCGACCCCCTTACAGAGACCCTTTTACAATCAGTTTTTGCCTTACTTAATCAAACAAACCCTTCTCTTGCAAAAGACTGTTGGCTCTGTCTCTGAGCGGGACCACTGCAGCCACTAGCAGTGGTTACTAATTATAACTCCACTACTCAAAAAGATTGCTCAGCTACATTCCCTATTCCTGTCCAACTCCTTCCAATGTCCACTTCTAAAACTTGTATTTGGGCCCCATCTGCCCCTGGCAATTCCAGTGTGGATGGGCCATATTCACCATTCCTTCTGTAACTCAAATACAACTGAGTCCAATGCCTAACATTGCCCACCTCCTGAGATGCTCTTTGTTTGTGGGGGTGGGATGGCCTATGACTTTCTGCCCACCAATTGGACGGGTCTTTGTGCCCCAGCCACCTTGATCCCAGATGTGGATATCATTCCTGGAGATGAAGCCCTCCCTATACCCAATTTTGATTATATCAGAGGGAGACATAAGAGAGCTGTGCAAATGATACCTTTACTCGTTGGGTTGGGAATAACCACAGGCATGGCCACTGGGACAGCGGGATGGGTATGGTAGTCCATCTCTACAAAAAACTCTCTCTCCAGTTGATCAGTGACATAAAAGCAGTATCCAGCACTATCCTTGCTCTCCAACAACAGCTAGATTCCCTGGCTGAGGTATTCCTACAAAACAGGAGGGGACTAGACCTATTAACAGCCGAAAAGGGAGGCATATGCTTGTTATTACAGGAAAAATGCCACTTCTATACCAATAGATTGGGAATCGTTCAATACAAAATCAAAAGACTTCAGAAGGACCTGGAAAAGAGATGGCAGGACCTCCAGGACAACCCACTGTGGATGGGCTTACATGGCTTCTTACCCTACCTCCTCCCTCTACTTGGGCCCCTCCTTCTCCTTCTCTTCACTTTCGGGCCTTGTGTAACTAACAAAATTACACAATTCATTCACCAGCAGCCAGAGGCAATAAAACTCCATCAGGTTGAGATACATTACCACAGGCTGGCCACTCAGGAATTAAATTCCTCATATGACCCACTGCCACCCCCCTCTGCCCTCCATGTGACCGATGACAGGTAAGATCTCAGACTGGCTGAGACAACCTAAGGTAGGCCATGGAGTGGGTTCTCAGCGAGCTAAATGCATGGTACCCAGGGGTGGGTAAGATTCCCCAGAAGGGAAAAACCTAAGACAGGGGCCATGGTGACAAATGCTCTTACAAGAACAAAAGGGGGAAATGTTGGCCTTGAGAGACCCAGACATGAGGCCTAGTGGAACTTCCTGAGCCTAGCTAAAATTTGGCGACCTGTCTCTGGCCAGCTATGACTCAGCAGGGTGCCAAATTGCCTCTGGCCTGCTACTTCCATGTAGGAAGTTAGAGTTCCCATGCATGCACGTGCTTAGTACCAATCATTTCAAAAGTCCAGGTATGCTATTGGCCCTTACACCTCACCCCATCCTAAAATCCCCACCCTCATTCTCAACACTATATTAGCACTTGCCTGTTACAATAAAGTGAAATCCTGCTTTGACAAGACTCCTGGCTCAGTGTGTTCATGGCCATCAACAGCTATCCTCCTCCTCAACCCCTCGGGATGAACTGGCGGGCCTGGTTCTTCCTCAGCCCTACCTGCCCGGGGAGCCCGACAGGCAAACCCAGCATGCTCCTAACTGTATGTATTGTGTCAGCTACTCCCCATCAAGTTGTAGTCTGACCTGGATAATAACCAACATTGCCATGGGGGAAAATGCTTAGTGCAAATCACATCTTGCCCCATGGGGAAAGTGGTTTCCTGATTTGATCTTCAACCTCTATCAACTAGTGGATAACTCATGGGACTCTGGCAAATCAGGAAATTTCTTATTTCTACGTATGCCCTGGGCATTTAGGGAAAGCAAGAATCGAAGGTGGCTGTGGGGGACCTGAAGCCTTCTACTGTGCTGGCTGGCAATGTGTGTCTACTGGAGGGGTATATTGAAACATACCTACTAAGGGGGACCTTATCACCATGACACTGAACCAGACCAGGGACCAAAATGGACCATGTTACCTCCCTCCCTTGAAAGGAAATGAGACCTGTAATTTCATTTCTCTCAAGTTTACAGAAAAAAGGAGACAGGTGTCCGGGGATAATGAAAAGACATGGGGAATAAGACTGTATGTTACTGGATATGATCCTGGTGCCTTATTTACTGTCCAGTTGGTGATAACATTTCCCAATGCAGGCCTGGTATGGGCAAGAACAGGCATTGTAACACTCACCCTTCAAGGCAAACATCAAGCATAGACTTAGACATTCAGAGGCTGAAAACATCCATTACTCACATAGAGAAAAATGTAGATTACTTAGCTGATTAAGGAATAGATGGGGGTTGAACTTATTATTCCTCCAGCAATGGGGACTATATGCGGCCTTAGGAAAGAATGTTGTTTTTATATCAACCATTCAGGTTGATATGAGATATGAGAGAATTTGGAAAAACGAAAGAAAGAAAAGCTGATAGAGGATGGTTTGAGTAATGGTTCAGTCATTCCCCATGGACTCTGCTGTCTGCTTTAGCAGGGCCATTACTTTTACATTTGTTGCTAATCACAATAGGACCTTGCATTATTAATAGATTAGTTGCTTCTGTTAGGGAACACATTAATACAGTACAGTTTATGGTTTTAAGATCACAGTGCATACCATTAGACTCCACTCACTAACTCAATTGGGATGCAAGATTGGCTCCTCATGGTACATGGAGAGGGGGAAATGAGAGACCAAGGAGAAGTAACATGCTGCATCTGGCTTCTGTGACCTTGCTTAGTGGCTGGACAGTGGTGCTGCCATTTTAAATCAGACAGCCATTTTGATTACATAAAGAGCCCAGGCCCAGCTCAGATGAGGAACTAGCTCAGTAATGTGCTATTTTTGCTTCTGTATCCGTGCTTGCTTAGCTATAGCCCCCCACCCTGATTTCTGGATAGCCTCCACCCAAAAATGTTCCAGAGATACCTAGCCATGGAGGACCTGGCCTCTTGCAAAAGATAGGTTCTGCAAACAAGTTACTGACCTAAGATAAGTAGGCTGGCATTCCCATGAGTGCCCTCTCTGAAATTCCCACGTGTGCCCTCTTAGAACCAATCATTTTAAAAGTCGCAATATGATGTAACCTTGGCAGTATTTTTTCCTTTATAAACCCGTTCCCTCTGAGGGTCGGGGCTCTCTCCCTCACTACCACTGTGCCGGATTGTGTGGACTGAGCCCAGGCCTAGGCTTGCAATAAAGAAACCTGCTGCTTTTACATTCGACTGTCCTGGCTTCTGTGGCAGTTCTCTGGGTGACCAGGGGTCTTGGCTCCTGGTTAGGGGTCTTGGCACAACAGTACTCTCACTTTTGACTAGAGAACTTTCTCTTTTCAGGTAGTGATAACAACTGGGCAAATCCAAAATTCAACAGTTCACTGACAAGAAATGAAAGAAGGGTTTTCAACACTCAATGAGTCATCTCTATCACCCCCTACAACAGCAACCATTGTAGAAGATGTGGAGGAAATAAGAACCCAAGATGGGGAGAAGTGCCTTGGAATGCTCTCTTCCAGACAAAAATCAGAAGTGGCATTCACGACTACACAGTGGTTGTCATTACCTGTACAAGGCCTGTATAACACTGAATCCATCAATATGTTATCATGACTGAATATAGAAAAGTTCTAGCTGGAAAGGAAAAGAGTTCAATGGAAAATAAATAGGGGAAAGAACAAAATGAAGCAATGAGAGGGCTTATGATAAAAATACATCATGGGAATGTATAAAAGTTGTCAAGGAAAAGATCTCTAAAATAAAAATATGTAGTCTAGATTAAACATCAGTAATCTAATTTATGTGTTACTGGCTATTTGATGCTCAGCAACCAAAGACAATACAATATCTTTATAGTTTCTTCTAGACAAATTGCCCTCTTGTTTATAATTGGAGTCAGATCCATCCCCAAACGCACCTAAGTACTAGAGTCCAAAATCTGCCTCCAGTGGCACCTCTTCCCTAGGGCTTCTCCTACTGGGGAGTCAAGATTTAAGCCTGAGTCTATGGGGCCATACTTTCAGACTACCACAAGGTACACACCACCATACCTGACATTCTACATAGGTTCTGGGGATCTGAACTCAGGTCTTCATGCTTGCACAGCAAGCACTTTACCCACTGAGAAGCTTAATGATTATAATTATTTTTCATTTTCATATAACTTCATCTACTTGAGGAATCTTTCTAAATTATCACTTAGATATATACTTGGCCAAGCAGTGTAATCTATCACATGATTGAACCAGCTGTTTGTATGCATTGCTTCTAGGACATTCTGTTTCTAGTACAAATACCTGTGGCTCATCAGGCAAGCTTACTTGTCTGTCATATTCATCCGTGTACCATGTTTTTTTTATTGACTCTGTCCTCAATTTATTTCAACCCAACACATTTTATTTTTAAAATCCTGCTTCAGAATTACCTCCAGCTTTTCTTAGCGTGGTATCATAATGGAAAGAATAAAAGCACTGGAGTCAAATTATCATGAAGACAATTCCACACAGTCACTCTAATACTCAGTTTTCTCATTTGCAAAATGAAATGAAATAATTCAGTGTCTCTGAGGACATTAATGAACAGACTACTAAGCTCATATTAATTTTTGTTTTCCTTTAGTTTCTCCCACATTAATCATTCTCATGCTACTTTCATTTTCATTATTACCTAACATTATTGCTGAGTATTATTAATTCTGGTAACTAAACAAAATTTAAGGCCTATGAAAACAACAAATGTTTCTTCCTCTGTTTTCCCCACTGCAGTGCTGGATACATTAGATGGTGACAACATATGTACTTGGAAATCAGTAACATAGATCACTTATAAAATATAAAAATGGGGGAACCGGGAGATGGCCTGGGAGCTTTTTACTGTGAAGCCAAAGGAACCCGGTTAGAATCCCCCGGACGCATGCGAGCCCGATGCACAAGGGGGCGCTCATGTGCGGTAGTTCCTTGCTTCCCTGGTTGGTCACCTGGATGGAGTCAATTGCCTGGCGAAGCATCCAAAGAGCTATCTACTGTCCTTTCTGGTGCATGTGATGGAGAGGTTAAAATTTGGAACCTGACTACACGAAAATGTACCCGTACAATAAAAGCACATGAAGGTTTTGTACAAGGAATATGTACTCGCTTTTGTGGGACCTCTTTTTTTTTACTGTTGGTGATGACAAAACTGTGAAGCAGTGGAAAATGGATGGACCAGGCTATGGAGAAGAAGAAGAGCCACTGCATACCATATTGGGAAAGACTGTTTATACCGGCATTGATCATCACTGGAAACACGCTGCTTTTGCCACTTGTGGACAGCAAGTAGACATTTGGGAAGAACAGAGAACCAGTCCTGTGTGCTCCATGACCTGGGGATTTGACAGTATAAGTAGTGTTAAATTTAACCCCATTGAGACGTTTCTCTTGGGAAGTTGTGCTTCTGACAGGAATATAGTACTGTATGATATGAGGCAAGCTACTCCTCTGAAAAAGGTTATCTTGGATATGAGAACAAATACAATCTGTTGGAATCCAATGGACGCTTTCATTTTTACTGCAGCAAATGAAGATTACAACTTATATACTTTTGATATGCGTGCACTGGACACCCCTGTCATGGTGCACTTGGACCACGTGTCTGCAGTGCTGGATGTGGACTTCCCATGGTGAAAGAGTTTGTGTCTGCTAGTTTTGATAAGTCTGTTCGAATCTTTCCTGTGGACAAAAGTCAAAGCAGGGAAGTCTATCACACAAAACGAATGCAACATGTTATTTGTGTAAAGTGAACTTCTGACAGCAAGTACATTATGTGTGGATCTGATGAAATGAACATTCGTCTCTGGAAAGCTAATGCTTCTGAAAAACTGGGTGTGCTTACTTCAAGAGCAAAAGCAGCCAATGACTATAACCAGAAGTTAAAGGAGAAATTTCAGCATCTTCCTCATGTAAAACGTATTGCTCATCATCGACATATACCGAAATCTATCTACAGCCAGATTCAGGAGCAGCGCATCATGAAAGAAGCCCGCCGCCGAAAGGAAATGAATCGCCATAAACATAGCAAGCCTGGATCTGTGCCAATTGTGTCAGAGAGGAAGAAACACGTACTGGCAGTTGTGAAATAATACTTGGTATTCTTACCTGATATGTCCTGATATGTAATTATTTATTACTTTTGATTTGGGAATTCTATAAATAAAAGTGCCAGCTCCAGTTTAATAGTAAAAAAAAAAAATGGATAATAGGAAAGCTATTTTTGGAATATAATTCCAATTTACTTATCCATGGAGTCCAGCTATGATGAATGAAAAACTAAAAGAAATTAAGAATACATAAATAAAATATAATATTTTAAATTTTAATGTTATTTAAATTTTAATTCCTAGACAGAAAATATAAAAGCCACTGTGAAACAACAAACACTAGCTATTTTGACATAAAACTATCCAAAATCCATTCTTATTTCTCACATTTAGCCTCAAATATGAATATAGTTGCTTGAAAATAAATAATAGTTTTTCTACAAGGAATCAACCTCTTTAAAATATCACCTCTTTCTTTCTCTCTCAAAAATAAAATGAAATAATCATTTTAAAGGGCCAGAGAGATTATTCAGCTGTTAGGACGCTTCCCTGCAAAGCCTAAGAATGGATGTTTGAATTTCCAGGTCCCACATAGTCAGACACACATGCACACAAGGCGGTGCATGTGGCTGGAATTCATTCAAGGCAGCTAAAAGGCCCTAGCACACTCATTCTCTCTCTGTGTCTCTTCCTCTTTTTCTCTCTTTCTGTCTCTCTCTCAAAAATAAATAATAAAAACTTATTTAAAAATTCAACTACTAGCTTCAAAAAGAAAGAAACATAGGTGTTTAATATTACTTAAAATCTTTAAAATTTATCATTTCTACTTAAAAGCAGTGTTATATGCCTTTTCTCACCATTTGATAATACAAATACATTTCACATCCCATATTTAGTAAATACACAACACTAGTAATGAAGCCTAGTAATATAATACTCAAGTTGTGATTCAGAGACAACTGTAGAAGGATACCCAGGGGTCCTCTCACAGTGTCAAATGTCCAACTTTTTAATCAAATGATCTGTTTTTTTTCCTAGCTCAGACTAGGAAATACTTGACAGATACGTGTTTATCAAATTTTAAGGGCAAATTCCACCTCTTTTTGAACTATCCATTTCTTGATCAAAGAGAGAACTGAATTAATGAGAAATGACTTGTAACTTTTTGCCAAACTTTTCAGACACTCATGATTTTGTTTATAATATTTATAGAAAATCAAACAGAGGGCTGGGGAGATGGTTCAGCCATTGCAAGTGCTTGCCTCTACAGAATTAGGGTCTCTCAGTTTGGAGAATGCCAACTTTTACTCCCTAGACCCACATTAAAATCTTAGTATGGTCACTCTTGTGTGACCCCAGTCAGAGGTGGAAATCAGAGAATCAATGGGGCTTGCAGATAGACAACATGAGCAATAAAAGTACACCAAAAAGTTCTCTGGCTTCTATACATGCACATACACACACAAATACACATACAGAGGCATACGCATCTACACACACATGCATAGACCACACACATTATACCAACACATAGTCCACACATAGACACATACATATGCAATGAAATAAATTTTAAAAAGTAAAAGGAAATTTACCGTAACATGATGTGTATCAGTCTATATATTTAGGTTACACTCTGACATTTTGTTTTGCAAGCTCCATTACTATACATCAGAGATAGTCAGTAATTTAACTTCTCCAGGGCTTGTCATCTGTGTAATGAGGTTCATTAGTACTTCATAGAGCTGTCCAAAGAAGGAAATGTTTAATGTATATTTGTACTGGTTCAAGTAAACTGCTCCTGACCCAAAACTATAAATGTTCAGAAGGTAATAGAGTTTATTATTATATCTATCCCAGTAACAGAGATTTAATAAATGTTTGCTATATATATTTAATGCTAGTAAAATGGGGAGTTGAATGCAAAATATGTCTTCCTTTAATTTTCTTTTTGTCTGAGACAAAGTCTAATTCTACAGACCAGGCTGGCCTCCAATTCATGATCCTCCTGCCTCAGGTTTGTGAAAACTGGGATGAAAAAGGTTTACCAGCAAGTTCAGTAGTAATGAATGCACATAGGCTTGCAAATTTTCTGTACAAAAGTTTCCTAACATGTCTTACTGTCCTAAGCTATTAGTTAATATAGAAGGAGAGCAGATTTAGATAAAAGTCTCATATTTTCATTTTACTTTGGAAATTTAGACAACATTGTACTGAATCTCAAGACTGTTTATGTACAGGTCTAGTACTCTTAGATATGTACTTTGAAATTCTGTGCCACCATAATGAAATGTCTAGTTACATCTATTGCTATTCAAAATTTATATGGGATAAAAATCAAAAATTTTTTTAAAAGTATTTTTTTTATTTTGCAAGGAAAAGAGAATGACAGACAGAGAGAATGAATAAATAAAATGGGTACGCCACTGCAAGGTGCAGCTCTGTTCTTCTGCAATTAAATTTAAAAACTTCAGCCTAACAACTTAAAATTATTATTTTTAACATTTTACTTTTATGTCTTTGAAAAAGAGATGGAAGATGTAGAGAATGGGTGTGCCAGGACCTCCAGCCACTACAAAGGAACTCCAGACATAGGTGCCACCTTGTGTATCTGACGTTACGTGGGTCCTGGGGAATCAAACCTGTGTCATTTGGCTTTGCAGACAATTGCCTTAACTACTAAGTCATCTCTCCAGCCCTTAAAAATCATTCCTAGGAAAGGTCCCTAATCACATTTCTAATATCTTGATGAGGATGCAGTTTATCTCCCTGAGCACACTATACTCATTTTGATGGCAGAAGACCCTGTCTCTCACTGAGTGCTCTTCCATGTTCTGTTTATGACTCCTGAATAGGTCCTTCTTACATTTTTCTCTGTGTTGTTTCATGCCTGTGAATTGATCAAATGTTATTCAGGTAAAATCCTCTAGGATAACCTCAAAGCTTAGGAAGACTTTGAGTCTTCTTCAACAAAAGTAATTCATCACATCATTCTGTCACTGTGATATATATATGTTTCATTAAATATATATGTATACATTCATATATATATATTTCATTAAACATGAAAAGCAATAAGTCTCATTATTTCACTTGCATACATATTCTCATTGTATGCTGTCCATATTTAGTTCCCCCACTGCTCTCCTTTTCTATATCTTTCTACTCTTACTGACCATATTCGTCCCCTACAATAGTCTCTCTATTACTTTCATTTAATACATATGAAATACATATACTTAGGTTTATATTTAAATCTAGATTACATATGTGAGATGTGATCTTTGTCTAATTTCTTCCCATCTATTACCTCTCCTTCTGCACTCCTTCCCTCCACATTGTCTCTCTTCTACATTAATGAAATTAATACATACACACACATACATACACATATATATTCCAAAATTTGTAATGAGAAATTATATGATTTTTTTTCATTCTGTGCTTCTTAATTGCACTTAACATGATGATTGCCAGTTAAATCCATTTCTCTGCAAATAACGTAACTTCACTCTGTTTTATGGCTGAATGAAACTTCATTATATGTGAATATAATATATATATATATATATATATATCCAATATTTTCTTTATGTATGTGTAAGGTTCAAGCATGACCATGGAGACTACTCTGAGGCAAATATGGAAGCTTTTATTCAGGAAAAACATGAGCTGCCAGGACTGACTCTCAAAAGTAGAGCAGTCAACTTGGGAGTGCAGACAGTGGACTATATAGAGCTCTACAGTAAGGGTAAGGTGAGGAAGGGGGAAGTAAAAAAAAAAAAAAAAAAACTGTTTCTTTAGAGGAGATCTAAGATAGCCAGGGTGTGACACCAGAACAGCAACCAGGTAACTTACAAGATGGGAGGGCAGAAATTCATGACCTGGGGGGCATTATTAGGCAAGGAAAGGAAAATGGCTGGGTGGTTTCTTGAAGAATATGGATGACCCACTCGCTGGTATCTGTCGCCATCCTGCAGTCTTTGGTGACTCCACTTTGGGAGGTCCATCTTGACCTAACATTCCATCCTTTTGTTAATGACAAGGGACCGTGGTTTCTCTCTTCTGTAGTGTCTTCTTGCTGAGTATAGGAAGCAATGAGCTCTCATGGGAGAGGCTGGATAATGTGTCAATGGGTGTCCCTTCAGAGCAGGTGATGAGGAGATGGTTCCTCTGTGGCTAAAGGCTGGTAGGAGATAGAGGAGGGATAGGTCAGTAAAAGTTGGTTGAATTTTCAGTGGGTGAATTGGTCCACTTGATTAAGGACACAACTCAGAAGGCAGGGGGCTTGAGCAAGTAGCAAGAATAGTCCAGATATAGGCTCTAAGAATGGCAAAAGCTGGGGTCGAACTGAACCAAAAATGTTCCATGACTCAGAGCGAACTGGTATTCATACCTGAAGCTGGTCAGTCAGATTTTTTAGTTTTTCAAATTTCAACCTCTACCTTATCTGACCAGTTAACATAGTAACAGCATTCCTCATTCAGAAAAAGGGAGGTCCATCCTTTGTCCACTGTCAAGAGGTCTAGAGCTCAGTGGTTCTATAGCACAACTGAGGCCGGAGAAGTAAGTTGCTCTTGCAGCAGTCGCAGGACCTTGGTTGATCCTCGTCCTGCAATACTCAGTTCTGTAGAAAGCCTTTGATAGGAGATTAGGCTATAGCTCAGGCCTCCTGTAGCCAGTCCTGTGGCAGCTATAGAGGCTGCCAGGCTGCCCGCTACCATCACAGGCAAGTGGACAGCTCTTTTGTAATGATGAGCCCGCTTAGGAAGAAGGACTGCCAGCTCTCCCTCTGCATACATGGTGAAGCTAGGTACCAAAGTGACTGGGGTGCAAGGACCTGAGTGAGTTCTCAGAGAGATGCAAGTATACAGCATGGAGTGACACCAAAAATAAATTCCCTTATGTAAGGTGTGGTTTTTAACAATGTTTTAACAAAATTTAACAAATTTCTGGAAGCTCCCAACCACCATTGACAGATGTCCTTATGCCAGCAATCAAGGCAATTCGGGAGAGAGAGTGGGATAGGGATCTTGGAGAGAGGATGCCAGAAGCAGAGAGTGTCTGAAGCAGTGGTGACACTGAACAGGGGAACCACAGTAATGACAGGTCAAGTGAAGTGCACAAGAAGCAGGAACTGCAATTGGTAAGATTGAGTTGATTGAGGAGGGAGAGAGAAGAGGATGGACATCCAGGGTGTGGTGAAGGTTAGATCATGCAGATCTTCCTGGAGCTTGCTATGAACGTGTTTGATGTCCATAAGTGTCTGGATATGGGCATTTTGGGTAGTCTTAGGGGAATTTTGAATGGATCTAAATATTTCTATTCTGCCCCCACAGCGAGAGCCCAGTGTATTGGGTCACCACCCCTACCATCCCATCTGCCCACTTTTGGCCTCATGGGTCTGTGATGGAAAAAAATTGTGAATGCCCCCTGAGATTTGAGCTGTGGTGGTTGGATGCCATAGGACTTGGTCGAGTGAAAGTAGTGGTACCAAGGTGGCGAGACTGATAGTGAGCACCTTCCAGTGGAGCCAGTGTAGCATGCTGTTATAACTTGGTCCTCAGTGAAGCAGAGACTTCTCTCATACCATCCCTGTATTGAGCTGGCTTCAGGGCAGTCATTGGAAACATCTATTATAGAGAAGGTGAGGGAGATCGGCTCCACATACCCTGTAAAAGGACAGAAGGAAGAATTAAGGAGCTTGTTCTCCTTGTCAAGAGCTATGATATCAAAATGCCAGGCACAGGGGTGGGGAGGGATGAGCACTCAGAGGCAAAGGATAGAGGATTTGGGGCAAAAGAGAGGAGGTAGAGGGGCATTAGTGTCAAGAGGAACATCCTGGGATTGGGGGAAGAGTGGAAACACGAGAGTTTAAGTTTAAGAGAGCCCATTGGGGTGGCAGTGTATTTATTCCTGGATGAGGTAGGATAGGATAGAGGAGGCTTGACTCTCTTTAGCTGTGACAGGTGGATCCAATTGGGGGGTGCCCTCAGGCTTTGGTGCCATGGGAGTGGTTAGGATCACTAGATAAGGTCCAGTTCGGAGCAGCTTGGGACCCTACAGGAGAGACTGCTTAAGGTAGACTTGATCTCCAGGGTTAAGTGAGAGAGTTGTGGCTCCCTCTAGTGGTTGGGGAAGAGGGCGGTCAGCATGTTCCCATAGAAGGTTCCTGATAAAGGTGAAAGTTGGTAAGTACCTATGGAGAGGGGTTTCTGGTAGTGGAGGGAGGTTGTTTAACAGGAAGGGGCCCATACATGAGTTCAAAAGGGCTAAGGAAGGAGGGGGGCTGAGTAGCTCTGCTTCAGGCTAAGGCAAATGTGAGGAGCTGGGGCCAGGACAGGGGAAGTTCAGAAGTCAGTTCAGGCAAGTGATTTTTGAGAATGGCATTTGCTCTTTCTACTTTGCCTGAGGACTGAGGCCTGTACGGAATATGGAGTTTCCAGTTTAGTCCCAGGGCTCTGGATACTTCTTGGACTACCTTAGAAATGAAGGCTGGTCCATTGTCTGATTAAATGGTAAGGGAAGTACAAAGCGGGGCAGAATAGAGTCAAGAATGTGAGAGTCGACAATGTTTTCAGTTTCTCCTGTAGTAGGCAAAGCTTCAACCCACCCCAATAAAGTATCCACCATAGTGAGAAGGTATTTAGTCTTTTTTTGTGAGGAGGCATGTGAATAAAGTCTATCTGCCAGTCCACCCTGGGAAGTGAGCCCCTGTGTTGGGGTTTGAAAGAGGGGGGATGGACTCCCCCTTGTGGACAGGCCTTTGTGCACAGTGGGCAAGCCTGTGTCACAGAGGAGATTAGAGAGGAGATGCAAGGACAGAAAAGGAGTGGGTCAGGAATTTTGTAGAGGGTGGGTTCCCACATGAAATAGATTATGTAGGTAGGTCAGGATGGTAGTAGCTTGGAGATCAGGCAAGCAGTAAAGATCCCCCAGGAGTAGCCAGCCTTGTGGTCCTGGGATGTCACCAAGTTCTGTTAGAGTTTGGTACTGTTCTGGAGTGTATAAAGGAGTGAAGGAGGTAGGGTAAAGGCAAAAGGCTGAATATGAATATGTGCTGTGGTGGCTGGAGTCCCTGGAAGCTCTGTCTACAAAAGAGTTTTCCTTGGCCACAAATGAAGTTAGAGCTTGGTGTCCCCTACAGTGAATGACAGCCACCTTTGTAGGAAGATAGGAGGCATGTAGCAGTTTAAGGATAAGGGGTCCATTAGTAATGGGGGTTCCTTTACCTGAGATCAGGCCTCTTTTCTTCCAGACAGCAGCATGGTGATGTAGAATATGGAAGGCACATTTAGAGTCATTATAGATGTTAACTGTTTCGCCTTATGCCAATGTTAGGGCTCTAGTGAGAGCTACAAGCTCAGCCTTTTGGGATGCACTCCACTTAGGCAATATGCTAGTCTCTATTATCTGGTCATCTGAGACAACAGCATACCCCAATATCTGAAAGCCCTGTGAGTTAGTAGAAGAGCTGCCATCTATATGCCAGGTGTGATCAGGGTTGGGGACAGGAGATAGAAAGATTCTAGGATTATGGTAGGTGAGTTCCTCTAGGGTCTCTAAGCAGAACTGTGTAAGTTGTTTGGGTAGAGGCAAGATGGTAGTGGGGTTAAGTGGAGGACAAGAGTCAAGTGTGATGTCAGGGTAATCAAGAAAAGTAACATGAAAGAGTTGAATTTTAGATGGAGTCAGAATAGACAGACAAGAATTGGAGAGTAGATCTTTATGTCTATGGGGGTAGAGGACAGTGAGTTGTTGTACAAAAGTAAATTTCTGTGCCTCTTGGGCCAGAAGAGTAGCTGCAGCAAGAGTGTGTAGGCAGGTTGCCAGCCCCAGATAGAGGTTTCTAGTTGTTTAGTGAGTTAGCCTACAGGGCCAAATGGTGGGCTCTTCACTTGACCCAGAACTCCCACTGCCATACCCCCTTTTTCTGTGGGAAAAAAAGGCCATTGCATGTCTGGAAGTTCATGGGCTGGAGCTTTCAAAAGGGCATGTGATCTGTCTCTGATTTAGGCTCTAGGGGTTCATGAGGTCTCCTTTAGCCTTTTTGTAAAGAGGCTTTGCCAGGAGGGCAAAGTTAGGAATCCACATCGTAAGGAACCTAGCAAAGCCAATAAAAGAGAATTTCCTCCTTAGAGGCAGGTGGGGAGAGAGAGCAAAGATGTTGTTTACAGTCTAGGGTGAATTGTCATGACGTGGGAGTAAGGAGAAAGCCCAGGTACCTCACTTAGGTTAAAGAAAATTGAGCTTTTGGGGGGAAACTTGATATCCCTTAGATCCAAGGAAGTGAAGAAGTATGTTGGTATGTAGTTTAGATAGAGAAAGAGAGGGTGAGCAGAGCAAAAGATCATCTACATATTGTAAAATTGTGCTGGGCAACAGATCCAGGAATAAAAGGTTAGTGGAGAGAGCTTGATCACAAAGATGGAGGCTGTCTCTAAAACCCTGGGGAAGAACAGTCCAGGTGAGCTGAGAGGCAGTATGAATATTAGGGTCCTCCCAGGAGAAAGCAAAGAGATTGTAGAAATTGGGGTGGAGAGGGATGGAGAGGAAGGCATATTTGATGTCAAGAACTGAAAAATGAGTAGTGGAGGAGGGGATGTGAGAGGGGAGAGTATAAGGGTTGGGGACTACTGGATGAATGGGCATAATGGCAGCACTGACTTGGTCAAACTCTTGGACTAAGCAGTAGGTCCCATCAGGTTTAATAACAGGCAATATCAGAGTATTGTAAGGGGAATGAGTGGGGCAAAGGAGTCTAACTTGGAGCAGGCAAGAATAATAAGGTTGAGACCTTGGTGATGTTTAAGTGAGATTGGGTTTTGAGGGCAACAGGGAAATATGTGGGGTCTTTGAGTTGGATGAGTATATGCATGTGATGAGAGGTTAGTGCAGGCAAGGAAGTGTCCCAAACCCTGGGATTAACTTTGAAGGCAGGGAAGGGAAAATTTGGATCCTTTGTAAGGGAGGGGGTTGGTGTGAGGAGGAAGACAGAGTATGGGTGGTAAGTTAGAGAGAGAGAGATTTTTTCCATAAGATCTCCCAGGAGAGGAATAGGACAAGAGGGTATTATGAGAAATGAATGGAAGAGGAGTGTGCCCCAGAATATACAGGGCAAGGGGTGAGTGACACGGGGGGGGGGGGGATGAGATAGGCTGTCAATACCCAACATGGAGATCTGTGAGGGAAAAGTCTTACCAGGGTAGGATGGCAGGACTGACCAACTGGCCCCGATATTGATCACAAACAAGATAGGCCTTCCGGCCAGCTGGACTGTGAACCTGGGATCCTCCATTGTGATATGGAGAGAGATGTTGGGGGCCAAGGTCCCAGGGAACCATCAATCTTTGGCTTACAGGCCCGGAAGATCTGCAATTGGCTCTGGGGGGGGGGGGGTGAGGGGAGGGCTCTGGCCTACCTTGCCAAGGCAAAGAAGGACAGTCAACCTTCCAGTGTCTGGAAAGTCTGCAGGACAGGGCCCTGGCAGGTGTGGGCTGTGGCAGGTTTTTGCCCAGTGGATGGTGTGGCTGCACTTGAATCAGGGTGTTGGTGGTGAGCATTGAGGCCCCATTGTCTTCTTTGGAGGAGGCCTCAGGGCAGCAGTCAGGGACTGGAATTGCTGCCTGTCTCTGGCCACTCTCTCAGTCCAGTCCTGGTCCTCTCTGTTGATAAAAACTTTAAATGCCAGGTCAAGCATATCTCCCTGAGGGGTTTGAGGGTCCTTTTCTAAGCATTTTTTTCCCTGATATCAGGGGCAGATTGGGACAGGAAATGGCTTTTGAGCACTATCATGCCCTCTTGGGAAGCAGGGTTGAGGCAAGTATATTGGGTGAGTGGCTCAGTTAGGCGTCCTATAAACTCAGTTGGACTTTCATTAGGCCTCTGGGTAAGTGTCCAGAGTTTGTCAAAATTGAAAATCTTATGGGATGCCTCTGGGGGCCAGCCAAGAGGCAAATATTCATTCTATCATGGGCTACCCTTCCTGGGGAGTTAGCAAGAGCATGGTATTCCCAGTCAGGGACTTTTCTGGGGACAGCTAGACTCCCCACTGGGAAAGTGTTATCAGTTAAGTGAGCCTCATCAGCATGAGCCTGAGCAGCCACCCAGACATATTCTCATTCATCAGGAATGAGAGTGGAGGAATGAACTACAAAGAGGTCATGCTAGGTTAGGTCATAGGCCTGGGTACTTTGGTATAGCAAGTTGGATCAGTGGAGAAAAACTCTAGACATTTCTCAGTCTGGGATAAATTGGACATAGAAAAAGGAACATGAATTCAAATGATTCCTTCAGCACCTGCAACCTCACGGGAAGGGTACATTCCATCCCTATGAGAATGAGTACGCTGGTCAGGAAGGGATAGAGGAGGAGAGGAGATGAGATATGGTGGTGGGGGGGGGGGTCACGGAGACAGAGCAGGAGGCAGATGAAGGGAGGGAGGAGGGGTGTGAGAATTAGGCAGAGTGTCAGGAGAGGCTGAGGGAGCTGGAGGAGCCAGAAGGGCTGTTGGGACAAAGTCATCTGTGGCATCTGGGTTGAAAGCAGAGGATGGGGGTGAGTATGGGGGAGGGGTTGAATTACCGTACATTCCTGAAACCTTGGCTAGAAGGATCTGGTGAGAAGAGCAGGTAGAGCAGAGAGAAGGCTGTGCACACTGAGTTAAAATGTTTATAGGGTATTTTGGACCATTTGCCTGTACATTGGCAGAAGGTATTTTGTTGTTGTTGTTTTGGTTTGTTTGTTTTTAAATGAGTGAGAATTTGGAAATCATAAGTGTCATTCTCAGGCCCCTTGAATCCATTGTTCAGCTTAAAGATGAGGACAAGCAGAGTTGCAGAGTTGCAGAGAAAGATAAGATGTTGTCCAAGTGTTGTAGAGGTTTTAAGTTCTTAAGGAAACAGGGAAAGAGCAAAATAAGGGTAAGAAAAAAAACAGAGCTTAAGCTGGGTTTACACAGAACACTAATATGGCCTGTTAAGGTGAACGGGGCCTGCATCTCCCACGTGGGCAGATACAGGTCACAACTGTAGGCAAGGAGAGCAACTGCTCCTGATGGCAAAAGCAGCTGGCTGTGGAAGATACAAAGTGGCTGGCAGTAGAAGATGAGAACTCAGGAGGGACAGGGAGAGGAGGGAAGGAGAGGGAGTGTCCCAAGATGGTAACCTGGTAACCGAACCAAAAGAAGCTTCTTAGGGTTACTGTAGGCTAGAGAAAGAGAGACCTGAGGTGTTGAGAATCCATCTTTCTCGAGACCTGGGGTTGGCACCTAGTGGCCAAGGGGTGTAGTCTGGTGTGCCAGCATGGCTTCCATGAGGTGTGAAACCTGAGACACTCCAACCCGAGAGAGAGGGACACTTACTGAGAAGGAGGGAGGGGATGGAGAAGCAAGAACTGTGAGGCTGAATTGTGGTGGGTATGAGAGCCTGTATTAGATAGAGTTGATCCAAAGCCTTCAGAGGGTCAAATGGCAGCTCACTGGTCTGGTCAGGGGAAAGAAGTCCTGGCTGCAAAAGAGGGCAAACAGAAGCCTTCCTATCCAAGCCATAGCACTAGATGTGAGGTTCCGGAGTGACCAACACCACAGAGACCACTCAAAGGCAAAGATGGAAGCTTTTATTCAGGAAAACATGAGCTGCCAGGACTGACTCTTAAGAGCAGAGCAGTCAACTTGAGATCGCAGACAGTGGACTATATAGAGCTCTTCGGTTGGGAGAAGGTGAGGAAGGGGGAAGTTAAAAAAAAAAAAAAAAAAAAAAAGGTTTCTTTAGGGAAGTGCTAAGATAGCCAGGGTGTGACACCATAACAGTAACCAGGTGACTTACAAGATGGGAGGGCAGGAAATCATGACCTGGGGTGCATTATTAGGCAAAGAAAGGAAAATGGCTGGGTGGTTCCTTCAAGAATGTGGGTGACCCAGTCACTGGTGTCTGTCGCCATCCTGCTGTCTTTGGTGACTCCATTTTGGGAAGCCCATCTTGCTAGGCTGTTTCCATATGTTGGCCACTGAATAATGCTGTTTCATATGATTGTGTAAGCATGACTTTGATACTTATAATTCTTCAGGATTATATGTCCAGGAATAGCATAGCTAAATCAAATGGTAATTCATGGTTTTCTTGTGGAACTTGTTTCTGTAATGGCTTTACTTGTTTATAGTTCTACCCAGAACAGAAAGGCATTTTCCTCCCAATATCTACAGTAAAATTTGTTCTCAATTTATTTTTTAATTATTTTTTAAAATAAAATTTTGTACTCTTAATCCCATCCTCCTCAGCCCTAATTCTGCTGATGGTCTTTACTATTCATTGGAGGGACCAAGATGCCCTCAGTCTCTGTGGAGGAGGGGGGCATGGTTCCTCAGGCTATTTCCACACAACCTGAGGCTCTTATAATCTTTGCACCCCCTCTTCTGCAATGTTCCTTGAGTCTTGGAGGGCAAAAACAGGATCTGATTTGTTGATTTAGTGTTACTTTCCCTGTAGCCTTCGAATCTCCATTTTGATGAGATTTGAATGACCACATTATGTGTTGTGGTTTCCCTGGAACTGGATTTCAGTCTATCCATGGCAGTATCATTCCTGTCACCACATCTTCTGTAGTGACATCTCTCCCACCTCCCCACATATGAGGTGGAGGTGACTAGTCTCGGAGTAATCAGTCAGCTTATCTCTGTCTTCTGGATATATTTGTGAACTAAAGTTCCCAGAAAACAGCTCTATCTGCTGCACCTATCTTCAGCAAAGCTGAATGGACTGGAAAAGCTTCTGTAATCACAGAGAGATGGAATGTTGCAAGCTAGAGAAAAATTACCTTGGGGTACCTTTAGCAACTTAAATAGGCATTTATTGCCCAACTCTGTGTCTGTACTAAGACCCTTGTGACTATCACTTGATCAGGTGTAATGCTTTTTGAAGTGCAAGAACATATCCCAGCTTCTACCAACTCAAGGGCTAAGAATGTCATCAGACAGAAGCTGAGGCCTATGGGGCAAATTTCTTCACTTCCCTGTAACCCACCTACCAATTTTTCAGTCAATATATTTGAAAAGTGGTTTGATTTATGATTTTCTTTTGTTCTATAATTATAAAACCTTCATGAAATTGTTAAAATGTTGGAACACGGAATTTGGGGTAACCTAAAATCCGTGTTTCTGGGCCATGGCCACTCATATTTGGCTCCAGAATAAACTATCTCTTATCCCCTTTGAGGTGAGAGCTGTGTCTTTTGCATGGACAGTTATGGTGCCTGAATGTGGGGCCGCCAAGGAAGAGACACTTCCAATTAGGATGCAGCTGGCCAGAACCAAGTACCTGCACAGGCCCTTTGTCCTCAACAATCTGATGTTGTCTCCTTAAGTGAAGGTTGATGAACTATTCTGAGGCTCTGACTTTCCTTGATTTGGTCAGTGGTCTACTTGTTTATTCTGAGCTGGTTTTAGGATCCAGTTTTTTTTTTAATATTTTACTTTTATTTATTTATTTGTCAGAGAAAGAGAGAGAGAATAAATGGGCATTCCAGGGCCTCCAGCCACTGCAAATGAACACCACATATGTGTGCCCCCATGTGCATCTGACTCACGTGGGTCTTGGTGAATCAAACCTGGGTTCTTTGGCTTTGCAGGCAAATGCCTTAACTGCTAAGCCTTCTCTCCAGTCACCCCCTCCCTTTCTATTGTTATTGTAAGGTTCAGGATTGATCAAGATTATGGAGAATACTCTGAGGCAAAGATGGAAGCTTTTATTCAGGAAAAACATGAGCTGCCCGGACTGACTCTCAAGAGCAGAGCAATCAACTTTGAGATCACAGACAGTGCTATATAGAGCTCTTCAGTTGAGGGAAGGTGAGGAAGGAAAGGATCTTCTTTGTTCTTTACATTATTCATAGGGTGTAAGACCAGAAGTGACCAGGTTGGAGTTAAGGAGGCAGGAAACCTAGACCTGGGGCATTGTTAGGCAAGGAAGGGATAATGGCTGGGCAGTTTCTTGAGGAATGTGGATGACCCACTTCCTTATGTGTCTGTCACCCTCCTGCTGTAACTCCATTTTGTCCTGACCTAACATTCCAGCCTTTTGTTAATGATAAGAGAAGAAGGTTAATTTTTCATGCTGACCTTAAGGGCAATGAGTTCTTATGGGAGAGGCTGGATAATGCAGTTGATAGGTCTCCCTTCAGGGCAGGTGATGAGGAGGCAGTTTCATGGTGGCTAAAGGTGGCAGAATAGCGTGTTGTTATGACTTAGTCCTGAGTAAAGCAGAGACTTTCTTCATACCATCCCTATATTGAGCTGGCTTCAGGGCAGTCTCTGTCAGACACCTGTTATACAGAAGGTGAGGGATATGGGCTCTGTGCACTCCTTGAGAAGACAGAAGGGAGAATAAAGGAACTAGTAATTCTTCTCAACAGCTATGACATCAAAATGCCAGGTATAAAGGAAGAATGAGCATTCAGAGGCAAGCGATAGAGGGCTTGAGGCAAGTGGAGGCAGAGGGGCATTTTTGGATCAGGGGGAGAGTAGGAACAGAAGAGAGTTTAAGTTTGAGAGTATCCATTGGGGTGGGAGTGTACTTATCCATGGATGAGACAGGGTAAGGGCTAATGAAAGAAGGGGCCTGAGGAATATCTCTTCTTCTGGCTAAGGCAAGTATAAGGAACTGAGATCAGGGTAGGTAAACTTAATCTGGAACAGGAAGAGGCAGAAGTCATGAGTTAATGTTAGAGTCTAGTGTTGTAAGTCAGCATATCACAGAGAGCCTATTAGTATGACTCATTGTTTACATTGTAGACATATTTTGTAGTTACATTTTTCTCACTGGGTGATTAAGACCATGTAGCTGCCTGAATTAACTGTATATTTTGGAGGCCAATAATGGCACTGTAGGAAATACTTGCAGGGACCTTGGAGGGGTTCTATGACTCTCAGCATTGTCTTCTGCTAGGATAAGTCAAGGCCATGCTGACCAAGTGGCCCTCCCTCTTTTGGAAAGCCTAGAGGACTGATTTCCCCACAATATGACTCTCCTATTTCAGATACACTGACTTGGAATTCATTTCTGGGTTTCCACATCCTCTCTGATCAAGAAGACACGTAACTTACCAGAGGCTAGAAGTTCAAGTGCCCCATCATCTCCTGTGGCCTTCTGACCCAGGAGCAGGAACCAAAATATTGGTTATCCTTTTAACTCCAATGTTTCTGATTATTTTGGCTTCTAAATGTGCTTATTAATCACTCAGAGATACTGTACATATTTTATTAGCAACAGATTAGTTAAAAAGGGTGCAGAACATATCTGGTTAGCAAAGCATATTTGGTTAGAGAATGACACAATAGTTTAAAATCATTCTGATTAATATTTAAGTTTAGTTGTAAGGTGACAGTGTAAACTATACCTGGGACATAGAAAGCATACACATTCTATCTTTTAAGTATATGTCAGTTATAACTGTAGACAGAATATTTTTGTAGCCCTGAAAACAATATTTTATCAATTATTTTATCAATAAATTTAAGTCAATAGATTTAATCTAGAAATTGTATGTCAGGAAAAAGACAAGACAGTATAAAAATTTAGCAACTGTGTTTGAAAACAACTTTGGCTAGTCTGTATATCAATGTAAGTACCAATTACCCCCCAAACAGGAAATAGAACAGCAATTTAAGATTATTTTTTTAGGGCAGGAAACGTGTTTTAAGTATCAATATTGCTATAAGCAATGAACTGAAGATACCAGAAATGAGACAACTAAGTAAAACCTTGACTGAGAGTGATTATACATAGCTCAAGAACAAAATAAAGCTTGGTCATTTTTGAGTTAAACAAGTCCAATTTTAACATACATTAGAGATAATATGACAGACACAAAGTAATTTCTTAAATAAGTACCTTTTGCCAATTAACAATTTTGGAGGCTTAACTAAAGAAATATTTATGACAGTTACATGAAGCTTAGACAAACTATATTAACATTGTTTGTATACAGTGGAATTTTTTAAGACATGAGAGCTTTCTCAGCTTTTCTAAGAACAAAATCACCATGTCACTTTTTTATAAGACTTAGATCATAACCTCAGTGATATTTAGCAAAACCAGCATGAAAAAGACAAGAACCATCATAAATTACAGAGTTTTATCCAGGCATGGTGATGCATGTTTCTTGATAGCCAAACATCATGGACTTTCTATAAACCAAATTACAATATTCTGATATTAGGAAAAGTTCAATATTAATAATAAGTAGAGTGTACATATTTAAGGCACATGAGGCTACAGAGAGTAAACTATGAACAAAATATCCACTGACAGGATTTAAAATAAACAAAAAACCTGTATTATGTAGTCACATTTTTGGCTTAAATATGAAGACATGAAAAATTTTATAATTTCTAAAGTTTAGAGGTGGGATACTTTTATATAATATATACATATATATTTTTTAATGAGGAGATTTAGAACTTTTAATAACTAAATAAGATGTCCATCCAATCTATAAGTCAGTTTCTAATTTTAATTTACCTATATTTAACATACCCAAAGAATAGAGGAACTGTATTAAACTGCCATTATCTAATGATAAAAGATGGCAAGTCTCATAGAAATGAGAGGAAATGAGCATGGTAGGGCCACTTGCCACTGTAAACAATTTCCAAAACAATTTCCAAATATATGTTCCATTATGTGCATCTGGTGTTGCAAATAAGCATCTTTAACTGCTGAGCCAAAAGGAAGTATTTTTAAACTCTTCCAAATCAATTTTATAGGACTATATTGATTCCCAAACATACACGAAATTTTATACACAATCTATAACTATTTGAATGTTAATCAGCTCTATAATTCTGTCTGTGGTACTTTGTTAAACTTGTTCAGTAATGCCATAAGTTAAACCTAAAGTATAAAGACTGATTGTTGGAGGAATTGAGAAACTACATCTTAAGTCACAACATAACTTTGATTAGAATTTTCTTTTACTATTTGCCATAAAGTAAGTAGTTTTCAAGTGTGTGACAGATAAATATGGTTTAATGTTTCAAATGTAGTGTATTTACCTTATAAAATAGGGAAAAAAAGAGTAAATAATTCCTCTGTAAGATTTTTTGTTGAGGCTGGGTTTTAGATATAATAACTTTAGGAGAGTATTAAGTATTCATGAGTCAATTTTAACCTTACCAATTAGTTAAAAGGTTGATGAATAAAGGAACCTACTTAACTTGGTTGGGCACTCTAAATTCAGTCTTTCATAACCATTATTATGACCAGATTAACATCAATGAGTTAAAGTTAAGTTTACAACTTGAATACCATAGCAACCTGCTATCAGCCAGGGGCATACTTTGTTAGTCTGATGCAGGCCTTAGGCTAATAGTCATTTTATATCTCAAGAAGTCTGTAATCTGATTAAGTACTTTGTCTTTAACATTCTGTTTAAGTTTATTCATATCTTCATCTACTTACTTTACTCATACATTTTTCTGCATATTTTTAACCATACAATCCATATAACCACTCTGTAACACTTTTATTTTTAATCAAACATTTAACATCCAACATAATAAAATTTTGTCTCCAGTTTATCTTCTTTAGGTAGTTAATCTCCAAACTACAAAGAAAAACTTTTATTGTCCTTACCATAGCACTTTTCATATGACCATTTTTTCCTCTCAAAAAGTCCTGGAAGAGGGGGCGGAAAGAATGTCAGAGCCACATGTTAGGTCATGATATGCAGAGACATTTATCTTACCCATAACTGTGGGCTAACTCCACAATGCATGACCCATATACCTCAACAAGGAGGGGCCAAGGGGAGGGGGTAGGTCACGGATGAGCCTAATAATGGTACCAAACTGACTGTATTTGCTGAATACAAAAGTAACTAATAAAGAAAAAAAGGGAAAAAAAAAAGAAATTACTTTTATAAACAAAGAGTAGTGTGGAAAGCGGGTGTGGATGGCCGCCCGGGCTTCCTGCCAAGGTCGCCGCCTTGTCGGCATTTTGAAATGGTACTGAGGTCACACAAAAATTGGACAGTCTCCATACACAGCCCAACTGGGCTAATTCCATCAAAACATCTACCTGTTCCTCAACACGATCTACTTTTTGATTAAGCAACATAATGCCTGCACTGTGAGGTTAATCAAACCAGGCTCCCGTCTGGTTGTACAAACGGACACAGGAACGTTGCTCAGTGATATTTTTAACTAGCTGAAAACACAAAACTCCTTCAAGGGGTAAACTCCATGACTCTTGAAGAGCAGCTAAGTCTCCCTCAAACAGCAGGAAAGAAAATTGCAAAGTGCTATTGGCAACAAAAAATCTGGGGTATACTTGTGCAAAATACAAAATTGGCAGTGGTCTAGGGAAAGGTGGAAGGATTCCCCATTTTAATACTTGACTAATTACCATCCATGGGCACATCAGCAGCAGTAGCAACAGTGTTTTCTTTTGTAGGATAAGCTCCATCCATCTGGCTGACCGGGAGCACAGGGCAGCGGCCACGGAGGCCCTGGACCAGATGGTGGAACCTCTAATTTAATTGAACTCACTGTCTCCACTAACTTTTCCAGCTCTTTATCTAAGTCTTCCTCCTCTGAACTTTTCCCTTTCTCAGACTCCTGGGATCACTCCTCTTTCAACTGTTCTAAGACTTTCTTTCCTCTTTCAATTTCTGCTGCGCACTTCCCTTCTCGATCAGTCAAACAAGAACGAACAAGTTTCCAGATAGACTTTATTCCTGGAAGAGTAAGTCCCTGGTCTTGTGCAAAATCTATATCTCTCCCTAATTTATCCCAACCAGCAATAGTTAAATGTCCAGAAGCTAAAAACCAAGGCGCAATCTCATCTACAGCATCTATGAATCTCTGTATGGTGGCACTCTTCAGCCCTAGTCCTTTCGCTTTCAATAAATCTTTCAGTACAGATGCTGCAGTTCTACTAGAAGAAGTATTACCCATTTTAAATACTTGCCCACTACTGGGAACTTTAAATTCATCTCTCTACCAGAGAACTTGAACTTTAAATTCGTCTCTCTACCGGAGAACTTGAACTTGAACTCGTCTCTCTACCGGAGAACTTGAACTTGAACTCGTCTCTCTACTGGAGAACTTGAACTTGAACTCGTCTCTCTACTGGAGAACTTGAACTTGAAATACTTGTCCCACTTACCTGGGAACTTACCAGCTAGCTGCCCTGACTGCTCCGAGTTCTGAGTCCCCGTACGGGCCACCACTTGTCGCTACCCTTCCCGTCCAGCAGAATAAGGCAACGACAATCGGAACCCTTCTCGAAGCAGTTTATTCAGGAATCCTTTACATCTGGGTGTGGGGCCCCGATACCAAGCCCTCCTCCCTATAAATAGCCAACCTAACCTAATCAGCAGCTGCCACATGGGCATAAGCAACAGGGAGCAGCCAACCACCTGATGGTGATCTAATCATACGTAGCGCTGTACATGCGCACTTTGCAGTGTGTACGAAGGGGAAGCAGGAAGTGATGCTTAGTCATGATACTTGGCAGCCAGCCCAGGCACCATCTTGTAATGGCCGCCATACCCGCGGAGACTTGGCAGGAAGCCCGGGCGGCCTTGGGGCGGTGACCTTGGCAGGAAGCCCGTGCGGCCATCCACACCCGCTCTCCACAGAGCAGATAAGATTTGATTCATGCTATTTACCCAGAATAAAGATATAGATTTTGGAATTTTGTTTCTTATAACTATCCTAAAACACATTTTTAAAAAATACATACAAGCAGATTGTAACATTATTAGAAATTGTATTACAAATTCACTATGAAGTACTTCTAAATTCAAACATAAATCTTGATGCTGTTGTCTGTTAGTAGTTCCATAGAAACATAGAAAGATAAGGTAAATGTAAAACAATTACAAATTTCTTATAAGAAGTCCCCATCTGTTTATAGCAACTTGGCATTTTCCTATCCTCATGCTGAGGCCAGGGTTCTGAGATTTCCTGTGCTTGCACTCCCTGCCTCTGCAAGGCAGGGAAGCTAGGAAAGAGCCTCCCCCATCCCCAAATTCCTGGGATACTCTCTTTAGGGCTATAGGCTGCTTTTTTTAATTTAATTTTTTAAATTTTTTTATTAACAACTTCCATGATTATAAAATATACCCCATGGTAATATCCTCCCTCCCCCCACTTTCCCCTTTGAAACTCCATTCTCCATCATACCCCCTTCCCATCTCAACCAATCTCTCTTTTACTTTTGATGTCATGATCTTTTACTCCTCTTATGTTGGTCTTTTGCAGGTAGTGTCAGGCACTGAGGCCATGGATATCCAGGCCATTTTGTGTCTGGAGGGAGCATATTGTATGGAATCCTGCCCTTCCTTTGGCTCTTACATTATTTCCGCCACCTCTTCCACATTAGACCCTGAGCCTTGGAAGGTGTGATAGAGATATTGCAGTACTGAGCACTGAGGTCATTTCTTTCCATCACCATGATACCTTCTGAGTCATCCCAAGGTCACTGCCATCTGAAAAGAGAAGATTCTCTACCAAAAGTGAGAGTAGCATTAATATAAGGGTGTGAACATTAACAGAAGTGCTTACTGAGCAGTTTGATAAGCATAGTATATACATTTAGCCAGACAACAGCAGACATTACACCCCTAGGGCTCATGACTACCCCTGTTTTAAGTTTTCAGTATCAAGGATATATTCCTTCCCATGGAGTGGGCCTCCAGTCCAGTTAGATGGCAGTTGGTTTTCCCCATAACAGACATGCCACTATTGCACCCATTGGGTCATTTGGCCTGGCTGGCCAAATATAAGGTTTGCAGTGTCCACTGTTGAGTATCTTCACTGGTGGTATCTCTTTCTCCCATTGAACTGCATGCAGAATGGCTTCTTCCAGCTTTCTGTCAGCTGGTCTACATGGAGGAGGTTATCAGCTCAGTTCCAGCAGGATTTCTCAGTGGCTTGAAGCCCAAGTATATGGAGTCTCCAGCAATAGGGCCTTACCATATATTCCTGGTGGGAAACCAAGGGCCTCGGCAATGGCCTACAATGTTTTGGGGGCATCAGGCACCTCCCTGGCATAAAACTCACTGGAAGATATACCAACCCTGGTACTGAAAATTTTTTAGCCACAATCTATGGCTCCTGAGTGTTCCATTGTCCCAAAAAGTAGGATTACATATAATTTATTTATAACCTCTTAGATTTCGATTAGCTGTCCTGCCACCTCTCCTTTAATCAATCTCTTACCCAGACCTCATTTTGGACCTTTTCACCCCCATTAATCTATTCTTCTAATTACATATACACAATACCATCCTATTAAGTACCCCCCTCCCTTTCTTTCTCTTCCCTTTTCTATCTTACTGGCCTCTGCTACTGAGTTTTTTCCTTCTCACACAGAAGCCCAGTCATCTGTAGCTAGGATCAACATATGACAGAGAAGATGTGACACTTGGCTTTCTGGGCCTGGGTTACCTCACTTAGTATAATCTTTACCAGGTCCATCCATTTTCCTGCAAATTTCATAACTTCATTTTTCTTTACCGCTGAGTAGAACTCCATTATATAAATGTGCCACATCGTCATTATCCATTCATCAGTTGCAGGACATCTAGGCTGGTTCCATTTCCCAGCTAAAGTGAATTGAGCAGCAGAAAACATGGTAGAGCATGTACTTCTAACGAAAAGAGATGATTTCTTAGGATATATGCCTAGGAGTGCTATAGCTGGGTCATATGGTAGACCAATTTTTAGCTGTCTTAGGAACCTCCACACTAATTTCCACAATGGCTGGACCAGATTGCATTCCCAACAACAGTGTAGAAGGGTTCCTCTTTTTCCACATCCCTGCCAGCCTTTATGGTCATTTGTTTTCATCATGTCAGCCATCTGATAGGAGTGAGAAGTACTGAGATGAAATCTCAAGGTAGTTTTAATCTGCATTTCCCTGATGACTAGGGTGTAGAACACTTTTTTAGATGCTTATATGCCATTCACATTTCTTCCTTTGAGAACTCTCTAGTTCCACAGCCCATTTTTTAGTTGGCTATATTGATTTCTTATTATTTAATTTTTTGAGTTCTTTGTATATCCTAGGTATTAATCCTCTATCAGATGTATAGCTGGCAAGGACTTTTTTCCCATTCTGTAGGTTGCCTCTTTGCTTTATTCACAGTGTCCTTTGCTGTACAAAATCTTTGTAATTTCATGGGGTCCCAGTGGTTAATCTGTGGATTTATTGCCTGAGCAATTGGGGTTATATTCATAAAGTCTTTGCCAAGACCAATATATTGAAGGGTTTCCCCTACTTTTTCCTCCAGCAGTTTTAGAGTTTCAGGTCTGATGTTAAGGTCTTTAATCCATTTGGACTTAATTCTTGTGCATGGACAGAGAGAAGAATCTATTTTCTACAGATAAATATTCAGTTTTCCCAACACCATTTGCAGAAGAGACTGTCTTTTCTCCAATGAGTATTTTCGGCATTTTTTATCGAATATAAGGTGGCTATAGCTACCTGGACTTGCATCTGGGTCCTCTGTTTTGTTCAGTTGATCTACAAGTCTGCCTTTGTGCCAGTACCATGCTTTTTTTGGTACTATGGCTCTGTAGTATAGGTTAAAATCAGGTATGGTGATACCACCAGCCTTATTTTTGTTGCTTAGTATTACTTTAGATATTCGAGGTTTTTTGTGATTCCAAAAGAATTTTTGGATTGTTTTTTCTATTTCCATGAAGAATGCCTTTGGAATTTTGATGGGGATTGCATTAAATGTGTAGGTTGCTTTTGGTAAGATTGCCATTTTCACAATATTGATTCTTCCAGTCCAGAAACACGGCATGTTTTTTCCATTTCCTAGTGTCTTCTGTGATTTCTCACTTGAGTCTTTTATAGTTTTCACTGTAGAGATCCTGCACTTCCTTGGTTAGGTTTATTCCAAGGTACTTTAGTTTGTTTGATGCAATTCTGAATGGGAGTGATTCTCTGATTTCATCCTCTATATGTTTGTTTTTAGCATATAGGAAGGCTACTGATTTCTGTATTTACTTTGTATCCTGCTACATGGCTGTAGGTGTTTATCAGCTCTAAGAGTTTGCTGGTAGAGTCTTTAGGTTCCTTTATATATAGAATCGTGTCATCTGCAAATAACGAAAAATTGATCTCCTCCTTTCCAATTTGTACCCCTTTTATGTGCATCTATTGCCTTATTGCTACAGCTAAGACTTCCAGTACTATATTACATAAAATTGGGGACAGTGGACACGCTTGTCTTGTTCCTGATATTTGTGGAAAAGCTTCCAGTTTTTCCCCATTTAGTAATATGTTGGCTGTAGGCTTGTCATAAATAGCCTTTATTATATTGAGATATGATGCTTCTATTCCTAGTCTCTGTGGAACTTTTATCATGAAGAGATGTTCAACTTTGTCAAATGCTTTTTCTGCATCTAATGAGATGATCATATGATTTTTGTCCTTCAGTCCATTTATATAATGTATTACATTTATTGATTTGTGTATGTTGAACCATCCCTGCATCTCTGGGACAAAGCCTACTTGGTCCTGGTGAATGATCTTTCTGATATATTCTTGTATTCTGTTTGCCAATATTTTGTTGAGAATTTTTGCATCTATGTTCATGAGGGAGATTGGTCTCTAAATTTTTTGTTGTTCTATCTTTGCCTGGTTTTGGTATCAGGGTGATGCTGGCTTCATAGAAGGAGTTTGGTAGGATTCCCTCTTTTTTATTTTATGGAAAAGCTTAAGAAGCTATGGCATTAGTTCTTTCCTGAAGGTCTGGTAAAATTCAGCATTGAATCCATCTGGGCCTGGACTTTTTTTATTTGGGAGATTTTTGATAACTGCTTGGATCTCCATACTTGTTATAGGTTTATTTAAGTTATTAACCTCATCTTGGTTTAATTTAGGAAGGTCATATAAATCAAGGAAATTATCCATTTCTTTCAGATTTCCATACTTAGTGAAGTATATGTTTTTATAGTATGTCCCTATGACTTTTTGAATTTCTCTGGTATCTAATGTGATGTTGCCTTTTTCATCTCTAAATTTATTAATTTGTGTCTCTTCTCTCTTTTTTTTGGTCAGATTTGCTAAGGGTTTATCAATCTTGTTTATCCTTTCAAAGAACCAACTCTTTGTTTCATTGATTCTTTGCATTGTTTTTTTTTTTTGTTGTTGTTGTTGTTTGTTTGTTTCTATTTCATTAATTTTTGCCCTATCTTTATTATTTCTTCCCATCTACTGATTTTTTTGTTTGCCTTGTTCTTCTTTTCCCAAGGCTTTAGGGTGAAGCATTAGGTCATTTACTTGTGAACTTTCTAATTTCTTAATATAGGCACTAAAAGCTACAAATTTACCTCTTAGAACTGCCTTCATTGTGTCCCAGAGATTTTGGTATGTTGTGATCTCATTACTATTTGACTCTATGAATTTTCTGCTTTCCTTCTTGATTTCTTCATTGACCCATTCATCATTTAGTAGTGTATTGCTTAGTTTCCATGATTTTGTGTATGCTCCATAGCCTTTCTTGCTATTGTATTGTATTTTGATTCCATTGTGGTGAGATAGAATGCAAGGAATTATTTCAATTTTCTTGTATTTGTTAGGATTTTCTTTGTGTCCTAATATATGGTCTATTTTAGAGAATGATCCATGTGCTGCTAAAAAGAATGTATATTCTGCAGCATTTGGATGAAATGTCCTGAATATATCTGTTAGGTTCATTCCTTCTATGACCTCATTTAGTCCAGATGTCTCTCTGTTTATTTTTTCCCAGGATGACCTGTCAATTGATGAGAGTGGGGTGTTGAAGTCACCCACTACCACTGTGTTTGGTGTTATCTATGACCTTAGTTCTAATAGCCATTGTTTGATTAACTTGGTAGCCCCCATGTTAGGTGCATATATGTTTAGGATGGTAAAGTCCTCCTGTTGGAGTGTGCCCTTAAACAATATAAAGTGACCTTCCTTATCTTTCTTGACTAATGTTAGACTGAAGTCTACCTTGTCAGATATTAGGATAGCAACTCCTACTTGTTTTCTAGGCCCATTTGTTTGAAACACCGTTTTCCAAGCTTTCACCCTAAGATAATGTCCATCCTTTGTAGAAAGGCGAGTTTTTTGGAGACAACCAATTGTAGGATCCTGCTTTTAAACCCAATCTGAAAACTTATGTCTTTTGGTTGGGGCATTGAGGCCATTGATATTAAGAGATATTATTGAAAGGTGTGTATTTATGTTTGCCATTATTATTATTATTATTATTTTGTAGTTCTGGTTCTACATTTGCTCTCTTGTGTTAACTAGTATTTGTGTGTTGTTTGTTTTTTCCAGGTTCCTTATATGTGTGCTTTTTCATCTCTTCAGCATGGAGGATTCTTTCAAGTATTTTCTGTAGAGCTGGTTTTGTCTTCAAATACTCCTTTAGCCTGCTTTTGTCATGGAATGTCCTTATTTCTCTATCTATTTGAATGGATAGTTTTGCAGGATAAAGTAACCTTGGTTGACAGTTGTTATCTTTCAGAATGTGGAATACATCACTCCAAGCCCTTCTGGCTTTGAAAGTTTGTGTTGAGTAATCTGCTGTAATCCTGATAGGCTTGCCTTTGTAGGAAACTTGATTTTTCTCTCTAACTGCTTTCAATATTTTTTACTTGGATTGTGTGTGGTAGTTTGATTATAATATGGTGAGGAGAGGTTATTTCCAGGTTTTGTCTGGCTGGTGTTCTAAAGGCTTCCTGTATCTGCATTGGCACCTCTTTCCCAATTTGGGGGAAGATTTCTTCTATGATTTTGTTGAGGACGCCTACTATGACTTTGGAGTGAAATTCTTCTCCTTCCACTATGCCCTGAATTCTAATGGTTGATCTTTTCATAGTGTCCCAAATAGCTTGAAATTCCCATTCATACTTTTCTATTAGTTTGTCTTTCTCTTTGTTGGACTGCATTAGATCTGCCACATGGTTTTCTAGCTTAGATATTCTGTCCTCTCCTTCATCCATTCTTTTGGTGAGATTTTCTACAGAGTTTTTTATTTCATTAATTGTGTTCTTCATTGCTGGTAATTCTGACTGGTTTTTCTTTATTATTTCTATTTCCTTATTTATGTCTTGTATTGACTTCTTTGTTTCATTAAATTGGTGTCCGGTGTCTTCTTTGATTCCTTTGATTTCCTCTTTGATTCCTTTGTTTTCTTCATTGATTTCTTTGAACATATTTACAATCATTCTTTTGAAATATTTCTCAGTCATTTCCTCTAACTCATTCTCACTGGAGGTCATTTCTGATGCATTAATACTTTTTGGTGGATTTATATTTTCTTGATTTTTGGTGTTCCTTATGTTATAATGTATATATATTTGCATCTTGGATTAAGTTAATGCTTGAATTTTCTAGTCATCTGGGTATTCTTAGCTGTATCAATTGATCTCATGTTATATATCTTCAGGGTAGGAGTTTAACATGTTAGGTGTGGCTCTTAACACTCTCAGAGTATCTACCAAGGTGTTCCTAGGGATTGGGTTTGCCTGCTATGGGAGTATTCAAGTAGGCTGACTGGAACAAAATGCAGATAGATTCTAAAATTTAACTAGACAATGTACACATTCAATCAAAAATAGCACTGAGTATTTATGCAAGAGTAGGTATTATAACAACTAGATACTCTATCAACAAAGAGGTTAAGATTTCTGGTCTGTTGAGGGTTCCAAGTCAGTTTGTGACCAAGTGAGACCCTTCCCAGTTGCAATCCCAATTACCTTTTTGGATGATTTTGGTCTCAGTTATGCTGTGCTCTGTTTGCATCCCTCTTTGGTGCTCTGTGGGTTCAAGTAGGCTGGCTGGGTCACTGGACTGCTGCTCTGTTTCCTGGAGCTGGACACTGGCTTTTCCCACAGGGCAAACCGAGCCTGGCAGCTGTGGCCCTGCAGACCAGCACAGCCGCTGCTGGAGCTGCTGCTGCCGCTGCTGGATCCGCCGCTGCTGTAGCCACCACTGCTGCTGATGCTGTTGCTGCCGGAGCTGCTGCCACTGCTGGATCCACCACTCCTGGAGCCTCTTCTGCCGCTGCCACTGCCAGAGCCACTGCTGCCGATCTGATCACTCTGGGCGACGCCTTGCACAACTTTGCCAATGGGTTTGCGGTAGGTGGGGCCTTCTCCTCCTCCTGGAAGACTGGGTTGGCCACCTGTCTGGCTGTGTTCTGCCATGAGCTTCCTCACTAGCTGGGTGAGCTTGGGGCAAGGCTTGCAGTTTGGCTAGGCTGCTTTTTGATCCTGCTATTTTACAATTCTTTAAGACAGAGATGGTCTGAAGTCTTCAGAGGGTCAAATGGCCGCTCGGTGGTCTGTTCAGGGGAAAGGAAGTCTGGCTGCCCAAGATGGCAACCAGAAACCTTCCTATCTGAGTCACAGCACCAGATGTAAGGTTCAGGAGTGATCAAGACCACAGAGACCACTCTGAGACAAAGATGGAAACTTTTATTTGGGAAAAACATGAGCTGCAAGGTCTGACCCTCAAGAGCAGAACAGTCCACTTTGAGATTACAGATAGTGCACTATATAGAGCTCTTCATTTGGGGGAAGGTGAGGGACAGAAGGAACTCCTTTGTTCTTTAGATTAGCCATAGGATGTGAGACCAGAAGTGACCATGTGGGAGATAAGGAGGCAGGGAACCTAGACATTGTTAGGCAAGTAAGGGATAATGGCTGGATGGTTTCTTGAGGAATGTGGATGACCCACTTCCTTATGTCTCTGTCACACTCCTGCTTTAACTCCATTTTGTCCTGACATAACAGTTACTGGATCCTTTTTTTTAAAATTTTTATTATTTGCTTTCAATATGTTTGTTTTAAGGTATCCATTTTGTTTGCTGGGAAAGCATTTTGGTTTTTAACCACTGATTTTGTTGTTTACATCCAGATCTTTGAGAGCATATTTATTTCTGACTATTGTGTTTAGTTTATCCCTTCTAGCATTAAACATTTTGCCCCCCTCTCTTACCACTCCTCCCAAGAAAGATAGAAAATTCAGGAAAAATGAAAAAAAAAAAAAAAAAGAAAGAAAGAAAAAGAAAACCAGTACTATTTGGAACTCAAGCTGGCATAAACCCTTTGTTAATTTAACTTACAAGTATTTGAAAAAAAAATGGGCAAACCTAACTAAAAATAAATTGGATTTACATTTTGACAATGGAAAACATTTAATCCTAAATAACTGTTTTACATGCTAAAATCCTAGGCAATAAAAAGAAAATTATAATGGACGTCTATTTTAATTAAGATTTTAAAACACCTAAGAAATGATTAAACCTGCAGTTTACACCCTAGTCAATAAGAATTCTTCAATAAATTAAAACAAAATATCCAAAATGAATATGATTAAGAAAATTTGAGGGATTATATCAAAACTAAAGATAAATTGCATAGAATCTAACTATTCTCATTTCTTCTCTTTTTTTCTGACCTCCTGCTCTCTCCAAGCAGAACGAAATCCCATGTCAAAGGAACAATTGTTATTTGTATGATAAAACCTAGTGAATTCCGATTAACATCCTCATTTGTAAAGACACTCTCTTCCTAAAACTCCACACCCATATTCTCAGGTATGCTTTTACTCTCCCTCTGAGCACCCTTTCCTTTGCCTAATGTGATTAAATTCATAAAATTTTTCAACTCTGTTTAATACTGGCTTTCCTGGAATTCCAGAAATCCTAGATACAAACCGAGTTGAGATTCCTAAAAGTCTAGAACTCCTCAGGCTGTTGAAGATGACCATGTGGAGCTCTGTCTCAATCCCCTTGCTGCTGACATTTTGGAGGCTCTCAAAAATCCATCTAAAACATTGTGGGTACTACTGATTCTCCTCAGCTGTGTTCTTCAATTGTATGGTAGCTCAGTTTCTTTGCTTTCATCTGTTTTTCTGGCCCAAAACATATATTATGTTTAATGAGTGCCACAGGCACTGAAGATAAAAATCCCCTAGATATTTATGCCCCATTCCTGCATCAGATGGAAGAGTATATGGCCCTTCCAGGGGACATTCCCCAGATGTCCTAAGCCACTTGCTTGTCCTCAAGAGAGCATCTGAGACATAGTGAGAAAACTACTAAAATCAGCACATCACATTCTGTATCCTAAACATAAGGAATGGCCACTTATCCTAAACTTTCCCTACGTGTCTCATTGAACCTATCATAGCTGCTCTGTGAAACTGGTAACATCAAACAAAGAGACACCCTAAATGCTGTCTTACCAGTCTTTCACTTGAAGGAACTTATAGCTAACCTTTCTTCTTATGAGCCTGAGTCTTATCTATCATTTAATCTATATCCTTACAAGATGATATTTTGAAGGCGTTTCCCTAACTTTCAAGACAAAATTAGATACAAGAATAAGCCATTTCCACCTGAAAAAAAGTCTCCCCTTTTATATGGCTCTGAAAACAAGACCAATGGGAATAATTATCTGCTTTAGGTCTATGTAACAAGCTTCATGTTTGATCTGTTACAGACAATTACATCTCAGAGAGGACAGAAACTTTTCACTTAATTTTACTTTCTTAGGGTACAACTAAAATTTATACATTTATGTCATCTTTGTCTATGACAATTTTTTTAATATTTTATTTTTATTTATTTATTTGAGAGAGTGAAAGAGGCAGAGAGAGAGAGAGAGAGAGAGAGAGAGAGGATGGGCGCACCAGGGCTTCCAGCCACTGCAAATGAACTCCAGACACGTGCACCCCCATGTGCATCTGGCTAACGTGGGTCCTGGGGAATCGAACTGAGGTCCTTTGGCTTTGCAGGAAAGCACCTAAACCACTAAGCCATCTCTCCATCCCCTGTCTATAACAATTTATATGTTTGTTTTTGTGTGTTTTGTCCAAAAAGTGACAATATAAAGTTCCAGATATGTAAAACTTATGGCCACTTAAATTTATTATTATTATTATTATTGTTGTTGTTGTTGTTTGCTTTTAATATATTTTTGGTATACCAACTTAAAATGTGAATATGTGTGAATGTGATGATCTATTAAGAGGTTTGTAAGTACATATTATTTTTCTTTCTTTCTTTCTTTCTTTATTTTTTATTAATTTCCATGATTGTAAACAATATCCCATGGTAATGCCCCCCTACACTTTCCCCTTTGAAACTCCTTTCTCCATCATATCCCCACTCTTAATGTTTTTCAGGGTATATATACAAGTTCCAAATATATAATCTTTCATTTTATGTGCTTGTTGAAAATCTTTAATTTTTTTATAGTAGAGGTTATAAAAATGCAATCCCCCAAAACAATGTCATTCAGAATTTGGGTAGGCCAATTTGTATCTAATAATGATTTCCATGTTAACTTTAAAACTAATATCTAATTTTTTAAAGTTTTTTTTTCTTTTTTTTCTTTATTAATTAGTTTGTATTCAGCAAATACAGTCAGTTTGGTATTAGGCTCATCCGTGACCTACCCCCTCCCCTTGGCCCCTCCTTTTTGAGGTATATGGGTCATGAGTTGTGGAGTTAGCCCACAGTTATGGGTAGGATAAATGTCTCTGCATATCATGACCCATCATGGGGCTCTCACATTCTTTCCACCCCCTCTTACACAAAATTTCCCTGAGCCATGTTGGGTTCATTTTTGGTCTGCTTCAGTGATGAGGTGTTGGGGGCCTCTGAGGCTCTGGCTCTCTGATTTGGTAGGAGTTGATTTTTCACTGTGTTGATCTCCTTCCCTCTTGTGTTGGTATCCGGTTCATCAGGAAAACAGCACCCTTGCTTGTTTCGCCAACTTTTCTTAGTTTCAGCCGGGGCCCTTTTGAGGTATGATGGGGTGGCTCTCTCCGTAGTATCTACATCTATCTGAAAAAGAGAAGAACATTCTCCAACAGAGAGTAAGTCAGCACCAGGACAAATGAGATAACCCTTACTTTTTTAATAGAGAATTTAATAGGTGTAGGCCCTCTTGTAGCCCATGATTGATGGTAGCTTGATATTGGTGAGTGGGCTTATGTTTGGATATGGTTCTGACTTGTTTCCCAGCTATGGGTCCCATATCACTGAGGGGATCAATTAGCCAAATTAAGAGCAGTTGGTTCCCCACCATGGCTGTGTGCCACTATCGCACTTTTGTGGGCATCACAACAAGTTATTTGCTGCTAAGTAGGTTAGACCATGAGTTGCTTGGATAGATATTGGTCATTTTACCCCAGTCACCCATGTAGCACCTTCTGGAACTAGACGTGCTGACTGTCTGGGGACTGACTCTCTTCCAACTTCCACCCATGCCATTCCATTTTGCATGTCAACCACATAAGGTGTCTTCAGCAGTAGGGTCTTACCACTACCATTGGTGGGTCATCAAGTACTCTGACAGAAATCTGTCTGTCTTTGAGGAAACCTTATAGGTCTCTCTGATCAAAACCTCATTGTGGATGATAGCCCCATGCTGGTACTGGGAGTTACAGGTCAGTGTCCACTAAGAAAATGAAGAAAGAGATAACTAATATACAAGAGTTAGAGAGGAGAGAAAGAAAGATAGAGAGGGAGAGAGAGAGAGAGAGAGGGAGGGAGAGGGAGAGGGAGGGAGGGAAGATGTAGAAGATTAAGGTTAGTCTTGATCCTACCCTCTCCACTGTCTTGTGCTTCAGGTGTTCCCTGTGAGGGCCTGGTGAAGGTTCAGCCATTTGGTCTGCCTTTTAGGAAGTAGAATTTTATGGTACCATTGCCGTTTGGGTCTAGATTTGTATTTCCCACCCCTTTGATGCCCTGCCCTCCCCTCCCTCCCCATCCATCTTATTGTCTAGTCCACAAGATGCTTGCTGGGTATGTAAGGTATCTTGGGTAGATTCAGGTTAGGTGCTCTAGATAAGTGAGACTATGTGGCTTTTTTTTTTGTGTGTGTGTGTGTGATTGGGTAAGTTCGCTGAGAATAATCTGTTCCAGGTTCAACCATTTTTCCTCAAATTTCATTGTGTCATTTTTTCTTACTGCTGTATAGAATTCCATTGTGTAGATATACCACATCTTAGTTATCCATTCTTCTAGTGATAGACATCTGGGTTGATTCCAGCTCTTAGCTATTACAAATTGAGCCACTAAAAACATGGTTGAGGAAATCTCTCTAGCCTGTGGTTTGAAGGTTTTAGGGTAGATGCCTAGTAAGGGAATAATTGGGTCTGTTGGTATCTCTATAGTCAGATTTTTCAGAAGTCTCCATATTGCTTTCCAAAGTGGTTGTACCATCCTACATTCTCACCAACAGTGGATGACTGTTCCTACTCCTCCAATCCTCTCCAGCATTTATTTTCATTTGATAGTTTGATGTACGCTATCCTTATTGGGGTAAGGTGGAATCTCATAGTTGTTTTAATTTTTTTTTTTTAAGTTTTAACTTACAGTTGTGACTTTAAGATATAAAAATTATTGCCTGCCTGTGTTCTTTTTCAAAACTATTTTTTTAATGTTTAAAAAAATTCTCAAGAGTGAAGTTATTTTAAAGAACTGTTTTTAAGATCTAGAATTTCTGCTTTATTTTTGTTAAATCATGTATTTTAAGTTATAGATTTAAAATTAAAGTTTAAAAAATTAGCCAGTCTGATATCTTAAATAGAAATTAACAATGATATGTATTTAAATAAAAATAACGAAGTCTTTGGTTTTTATTAATCTATCTCTCTATGTGTGGTTTATGTGTAATATCAATTGACTTATAAGTAAATGGTCATATAAATAAAGATTGCCAAGTTAACCTAAATGTCCTTTTAAAAGTTATATAATTAAAATTTAAACAGTAAGTTATATACATCTTAATCAAGATTTCAGTTGATATGTCCTTGCCTTAATTCAAGTTACACAAAAGTCCTTGTTTGCTTAGATTGGCTCTCAGGATTCAACCATACACATTAACACAATTGCTTCCAACTGGGGAATTTAAGAAAATAAATATTTCATTTAGTAGACCTGAAATACAGAAATTGAGATAATCACTTATCTCTACTTTCTGCTTCATTAAATAATTAACTTACTTAAGTAAATAATATATTTGCCTACAAAGTTTTACAGACTAACCAAAAAAAAAAAAAAAAAAAAGTTTTAGGGCTAGAGAAATGGCTTAACAGTTAGGTGCTTGCCTATAAACCCCAACAACTTGAATTTGATTTCCCAGTGTGCACATAAAGCCAGATGAACAAGGTCATGCATACATCTAGAGTTCGTTAACAAATTCTGTCTGCCTTTCTTCTCTCTCTCTTAGTGCAAATAGATAAATTTTTTAAAAAATGTTTTTAAAACAGAGATGCAAAGATGCTATCATGCTTTGGTTGCCTTTGATAACAGTTTTCTTCTTCCATTATGATACTGAAAAGGAAAAAAAAAAAACGCAAAAAGCCACTCCTGCCGGGCTCTGCTGGTGGGGGCAGGTAGTGCCGCAGGAAGGGCCAGGCCTGCTGGTTCCTCCCAAGGGGTAGAGGAGGAGATGAGCGTCTGAGGACTCAGACCTCTCCTGGCCACCAGAGAAAAACCACACTGAGTCAGGAGTCTTGTCGAAGCAGGGACTTGATTTATTGCTATGAGCAGTTGCCTATATAATGTTGGGGATGTATGCGGGGATTTTAGGATGGTGGGGAAAGGTAAGGGCCAATAGTAAACTGTGACTATTGAAATGATAATTCTAACTCCCATGTGGAAGTAGCAGGCAAGAAGCCATTAGGCATCTTGCTGCGTTGCTGAGTCACGTCTGGCCAGAGGCAGATCACCAAACTTTAGCTAGACTCGGGAAGTTCCACTAGGCCTCACACCTGGGCCTTTCAGAGGCCAACACACTCCATCCTATCCAGAGAACTTCTCTTAGAGATATAAAGGAAATAATAAATATATATCTAGATTAAAATGATAAATAAAATGCCAAGGTCAAAAGTAATTAAATTCCTGAATAAGATATGTTTAAAGAACTAAAGGTTATTAAATTTTACAATCCAAAATTCATTTTTTAAATGAATTTGCTTTTAGTATTGTTTTAAAAATGCCTAATTATGTTTCCAATAAAAGATTTCTTAGGTATTACTATGCATTTACTAATGAACACTAAATGGTTTATGTAAAGTTTGGGAGTGCCAAGACTACACAAACCACTCTGAGGCAAAGATGAAAGATTTATTTGGGAAAAACACAAACTGACTCTCAAGAGTGGAGCACAGCCAACCTGAGATTCCAGATAGTGGGCTTTATAGGGCTCTTCAGTTGTGGGAAGGTGAGGAAGGGAAAAATTTAATTTAAAAAAAAAAGGTTTTTATTAGAGGAGATCTAAGATAGCCAGGGTGTAACACCAGAACAGTGACCAGGTGACTTACAAGATAAGGGGCAGGAAATAATGACAGTGGGGCAGGGGGCATTGTTAGTCAAGGAAGGGATGAGGGCTGGACTGTTTCTTGAGGAATGTGTATAAGTCTATGTCACCATCCTGCTGTCCTTGGTGATGCCATTTTTGGGAGTCTTTCCCTACCTAACATTCCAGCCTAAAATGATAAAAGACAATGGTGAATTTTTTCATGCTGACTGTAAAGGCATTTAGTTCTTATGGATCATGCAGTCAATGGATCTTCCTTCAGGATGGGTGATGAAGAGGCAGTTTCATGGTGGCTAGAGGTTGCAGAGTGGTGATATTGATAACACCAGTGTAGCATGTTGTTATGACTTTGTCCTGAATAAAACAGAGACTTCTTTCATACCATCCCTGTATTGATCTGGCTTTGGGGCAGTCCCTGCTGACACCTGATATGGAGAAGGTGAGGGAGATGGGCTCTGTGATCCCCATGAGAAGACATAAGGGAGAATAAAGGAGCTTGTTATTCTTGTAAACTGCTATGACATCAAAACCCCAGGCCTAAAGGGAGGATTCTTTTTTTTCTTTATTAATTAGTTTGTATTCAGCAAATACAGTCAGTTTGGTATTAGGCTCATCCGTGACCTACCACCTCCCCTTGGCCCCTCCTTTTTGAGGTATATGGGTCATGAGTTGTGGAGTTAGCCCACAGTTATGGGTAGGATAAATGTCTCTGCATATCATGACCCATCATGGGGCTCTCACATTCTTTCCACCCCCTCTTACACAAAATTTCCCTGAGCCATGTTGGGTTCATTTTTGGTCTGCTTCAGTGATGAGGTGTTGGGGGCCTCTGAGGCTCTGGCTCTCTGATTTGGTAGGAGTTGATTTTTCACTGTGTTGATCTCCTTCCCTCTTGTGTTGGTATCCGGTTCATCAGGAAAACAGCACCCTTGCTTGTTTCGCCAACTTTTCTTAGTTTCAGCCGGGGCCCTTTTGAGGTATGATGGGGTGGCTCTCTCCTTAGTATCTACATCTATCTGAAAAAGAGAAGAACATTCTCCAACAGAGAGTAAGTCAGCACCAGGACAAATGAGATAACCCTTACTTTTTTAATAGAGAATTTAATAGGTGTAGGCCCTCTTGTAGCCCATGATTGATGGTAGCTTGATATTGGTGAGTGGGCTTATGTTTGGATATGGTTCTGACTTGTTTCCCAGCTATGGGTCCCATATCACTGAGGGGATCAATTAGCCAAATTAAGAGCAGTTGGTTCCCCACCATGGCTGTGTGCCACTATTGCACTTTTGTGGGCATCACAACAAGTTATTTGCTGCTAAGTAGGTTAGACCATGAGTTGCTTGGATAGATATTGGTCATTTTACCCCAGTCACCCATGTAGCACCTTCTGGAACTAGACGTGCTGACTGTCTGGGGACTGACTCTCTTCCAACTTCCACCCATGCCATTCCATTTTGCATGTCAACCACATAAGGTGTCTTCAGCAGTAGGGTCTTACCACTACCATTGGTGGGTCATCAAGTACTCTGACAGAAATCTGTCTGTCTTTGAGGAAACCTTATAGGTCTCTCTGATCAAAACCTCATTGTGGATGATAGCCCCATGCTGGTACTGGGAGTTACAGGTCAGTGTCCACTAAGAAAATGAAGAAAGAGATAACTAATATACAAGAGTTAGAGAGGAGAGAAAGAAAGATAGAGAGGGAGAGAGAGAGAGAGAGAGGGAGGGAGAGGGAGAGGGAGGGAGGGAAGATGTAGAAGATTAAGGTTAGTCTTGATCCTACCCTCTCCACTGTCTTGTGCTTCAGGTGTTCCCTGTGAGGGCCTGGTGAAGGTTCAGCCATTTGGTCTGCCTTTTAGGAAGTAGAATTTTATGGTACCATTGCCGTTTGGGTCTAGATTTGTATTTCCCACCCCTTTGATGCCCTGCCCTCCCCTCCCTCCCCATCCATCTTATTGTCTAGTCCACAAGATGCTTGCTGGGTATGTAAGGTATCTTGGGTAGATTCAGGTTAGGTGCTCTAGATAAGTGAGACTATGTGGCTTTTTTTTTTTTTTTTTTTTTTTTTTTGTGTGTGTGTGTGTGATTGGGTAAGTTCGCTGAGAATAATCTGTTCCAGGTTCAACCATTTTTCCTCAAATTTCATTGTGTCATTTTTTCTTACTGCTGTATAGAATTCCATTGTGTAGATATACCACATCTTAGTTATCCATTCTTCTAGTGATAGACATCTGGGTTGATTCCAGCTCTTAGCTATTACAAATTGAGCCACTACAAACATGGTTGAGGAAATCTCTCTAGCCTGTGGTTTGAAGGTTTTAGGGTAGATGCCTAGTAAGGGAATAATTGGGTCTGTTGGTATCTCTATAGTCAGATTTTTCAGAAGTCTCCATATTGCTTTCCAAAGTGGTTGTACCATCCTACATTCTCACCAACAGTGGATGACTGTTCCTACTCCTCCAATCCTCTCCAGCATTTATTTTCATTTGATAGTTTGATGTACGCTATCCTTATTGGGGTAAGGTGGAATCTCATAGTTGTTTTAATTTTTTTTTTAAGTTTTAACTTACAGTTGTGACTTTAAGATATAAAAATTATTGCCTGCCTGTGTTCTTTTTCAAAACTATTTTTTTAATGTTTAAAAAAATTCTCAAGAGTGAAGTTATTTTAAAGAACTGTTTTTAAGATCTAGAATTTCTGCTTTATTTTTGTTAAATCATGTATTTTAAGTTATAGATTTAAAATTAAAGTTTAAAAAATTAGCCAGTCTGATATCTTAAATAGAAATTAACAATGATATGTATTTAAATAAAAATAACGAAGTCTTTGGTTTTTATTAATCTATCTCTCTATGTGTGGTTTATGTGTAATATCAATTGACTTATAAGTAAATGGTCATATAAATAAAGATTGCCAAGTTAACCTAAATGTCCTTTTAAAAGTTATATAATTAAAATTTAAACAGTAAGTTATATACATCTTAATCAAGATTTCAGTTGATATGTCCTTGCCTTAATTCAAGTTACACAAAAGTCCTTGTTTGCTTAGATTGGCTCTCAGGATTCAACCATACACATTAACACAATTGCTTCCAACTGGGGAATTTAAGAAAATAAATATTTCATTTAGTAGACCTGAAATACAGAAATTGAGATAATCACTTATCTCTACTTTCTGCTTCATTAAATAATTAACTTACTTAAGTAAATAATATATTTGCCTACAAAGTTTTACAGACTAACCAAAAAAAAAAAAAAAAAGTTTTAGGGCTAGAGAAATGGCTTAACAGTTAGGTGCTTGCCTATAAACCCCAACAACTTGAATTTGATTTCCCAGTGTGCACATAAAGCCAGATGAACAAGGTCATGCATACATCTAGAGTTCGTTAACAAATTCTGTCTGCCTTTCTTCTCTCTCTCTTAGTGCAAATAGATAAATTTTTAAAAAATGTTTTAAAACAGAGATGCAAAGATGCTATCATGCTTTGGTTGCCTTTGATAACAGTTTTCTTCTTCCATTATGATACTGAAAAGGAAAAAAAAAAAAAAACGCAAAAAGCCACTCCTGCCGGGCTCTGCTGGTGGGGGCAGGTAGTGCCGCAGGAAGGGCCAGGCCTGCTGGTTCCTCCCAAGGAGTAGAGGAGGAGATGAGCGTCTGAGGACTCAGACCTCTCCTGGCCACCAGAGAAAAACCACACTGAGTCAGGAGTCTTGTCGAAGCAGGGACTTGATTTATTGCTATGAGCAGTTGCCTATATAATGTTGGGGATGTATGCGGGGATTTTAGGATGGTGGGGAAAGGTAAGGGCCAATAGTAAACTGTGACTATTGAAGTGATAATTCTAACTCCCATGTGGAAGTAGCAGGCAAGAAGCCATTAGGCATCTTGCTGAGTTGCTGAGTCACGTCTGGCCAGAGGCAGATCACCAAACTTTAGCTAGACTCGGGAAGTTCCACTAGGCCTCACACCTGGGCCTTTCAGAGGCCAACACACTCCATCCTATCCAGAGAACTTCTCTTAGAGATATAAAGGAAATAATAAATATATATCTAGATTAAAATGATAAATAAAATGCCAAGGTCAAAAGTAATTAAATTCCTGAATAAGATATGTTTAAAGAACTAAAGGTTATTAAATTTTACAATCCAAAATTCATTTTTTTAAATGAATTTGCTTTTAGTATTGTTTTAAAAATGCCTAATTATGTTTCCAATAAAAGATTTCTTAGGTATTACTATGCATTTACTAATGAACACTAAATGGTTTATGTAAAGTTTGGGAGTGCCAAGACTACACAAACCACTCTGAGGCAAAGATGAAAGATTTTATTTGGGAAAAACACAAACTGACTCTCAAGAGTGGAGCACAGCCAACCTGAGATTCCAGATAGTGGGCTTTATAGGGCTCTTCAGTTGTGGGAAGGTGAGGAAGGGAAAAATTTAATTTAAAAAAAAAAGGTTTTTATTAGAGGAGATCTAAGATAGCCAGGGTGTAACACCAGAACAGTGACCAGGTGACTTACAAGATAAGGGGCAGGAAATAATGACAGTGGGGCAGGGGGCATTGTTAGTCAAGGAAGGGATGAGGGCTGGGCTGTTTCTTGAGGAATGTGTATAAGTCTATGTCACCATCCTGCTGTCCTTGGTGATGCCATTTTTGGGAGTCTTTCCCTACCTAACATTCCAGCCTAAAATGATAAAAGACAATGGTGAATTTTTTCATGCTGACTGTAAAGGCATTTAGTTCTTATGGATCATGCAGTCAATGGATCTTCCTTCAGGATGGGTGATGAAGAGGCAGTTTCATGGTGGCTAGAGGTTGCAGAGTGGTGATATTGATAACACCAGTGTAGCATGTTGTTATGACTTTGTCCTGAATAAAACAGAGACTTCTTTCATACCATCCCTGTATTGATCTGGCTTTGGGGCAGTCCCTGCTGACACCTGATATGGAGAAGGTGAGGGAGATGGGCTCTGTGATCCCCATGAGAAGACATAAGGGAGAATAAAGGAGCTTGTTATTCTTGTAAACTGCTATGACATCAAAACCCCAGGCCTAAAGGGAGGATGAGCATTCAGAGGTGAGGGATAGAGGGCTTGGGGCCAGAGAGGAGGCAGAGGAGCTTTTTGGGATCCGGGGAAGAGTAGGAACACAAGAGAGTTTAAGTTTGAGACTATCCATTGTGGTGGAAGTGTACTTATCCCCAGATGAGATAGGGTAAGGGCTAAGGAAGGAGAGGGCCTGAGGAATAATTCTGATTCTGGCTAAGGCAAGTGGGAGGAGCTGGAGCCAGGGTAGGTGGAGTTCAGAAGTAATCAGGGACAGGCAGGGGCAGAAGGCATGAGTTAATGTAAGAGTTTAGTATTGTAAGTCAGCATCAGACAGGGGAGCCTGTTAGTCTGACTCACTGTTTATATTGTAGTTACATTTTTCTCACTGGGTGGTTAAGACCATGTAGGCTGCGAGAATTAACTGTATATTTTGGAGATCAATAATGGTGCTGTATGAGAGACTTTAGGGACCTGTAAGGAGTTCTGTGACTCTCAGCATTGTCATCTGCTAGGATAAGTCATGACTGTGCTGACCAAATGGCCCTCCCTCTTTTGGAAAACCGGGTGGACTGATTTCCCACAATGTGACTCTCCTGTTGCAGATACACATCTTTGATCTCCATATCCTCATGATCAGAAGACAGGAAACTTACCAGAAGCTATAAGTTAGTACTGTCCTATCATCGCCTGTGGCCTTCTGACCCAGGAACAGGAACCAAAATATTGGTTATTCTTTTTTTCTTTATGGTTTTTTTTTTAAGGTAGGGTCTCACTCTAGTCCAGGCTGACATGGAATTCACTATGTAGTCTCAGGGTGACCTCAAACCCACAGTGATCCTCCTACCTTTGCCTCCCAAGTCCTGGGATTAAAGGTATGCACCATTATGCCCAGCTTTTTAACTCCAATGTTTCCAATTGATTTTGGCTTCTACATATGGTTATTAATCACTCAGAGAGACTGTACATATCTGATTAGCAAAGAAGATTAGTTAAAAAGGGTGCAGAACATATCTGGTTAGCAAAGCATATCTGGTTGGAGAATGACACAATAGTTTAAAATCATTCTGATTAATATTTAAGTTTAGTTGTCAGGTGACAGTGTCAGCTATATCTGGGGCATAGAAAGCATACACATTCTATCTTTTAAGCATCTGCCAGTTGTAAGTATAGGCAGAACATTTTAGTAGCTCATAAAACAATATTTTATCAATTATTTTATCAATAACTTTAAGTCAATTTAATCTAAAAATTGTATGCTAGGAAAAAGACAAGACAGTATAAAAACTTGGCATATGTGTTTGAAAACAAATTTGGTTAGTCTGTATAGCAATGTAAGTACCCATTACCCCCCCAAACTGGAAGTAGAACAACAATTTAAGGTTATTTTTCTAGGGCAGGAAACATGTCTTAAGTATCAATATCTCTATATGCAGTGAACTTATGGTACCAGAAATGAGGCAATTAATTAAGTGGAACCTTGACTGAGACTGATTATAAATAACTTAAGAATAAAATAAAACTGGGTCATTGGTGAATTAAGTAAGCCCTATTTTAACATACATTAATGACAATATGACAGACACAAAGTAATTTCTTAAATAATTATCTTACCATTGAACAATTTTAAGGCTTAACTAAAGAAAGATTTGTGACTGTTACATGAAGCTTAGAAAAACTATATTAACATTGTTTGCATACAGTGGGTTTTCCTAAGACATGGGGAACTTCCTCAGTACTCAAAGAACAAAATCACAATAAGTCACTTTTTATAGGACTTAGATTATAACCTCAGTGATAATCACCCAGAAAAATCAGGATGAACAAGACAACAACCATCTTAAAATTACAGAGTTTTAGCAAGGCATGGTGATGTATGCTTATTGATCACCAAACATCATGGACTTTGTATAAACCAAATTATAATATTTTGATACATGGAAAAGTCTGATAACAAAAAAAGTTTAATTTACATATTTAAGGCACAAGAGGCTTCAGAGAGTAAACTATGAACAAACGATCTGATGACAGAGTTTAAAATAAACAAGAAATCTTTATTATGTAGTAACATTTTTGGTTTAAATATGAGGACATGAAAAATTTTATAATTTTAAGTTCTTCATTAGTGGCATAACTTTATATAACATATAACGGTATATATTAAGACTATTTAGCACTTTTATTTTATTTTATTTTTTTATTTTTATTTTTTATTTTTTGTTTTTTCGAGGTAGGGTCTCACTCTAGCCCAGGCTGACCTGGAATTCACTATGGAGTCTCAGGGTGGCCTCGAACTCACTGCGATCCTCCTACCTCTGCCTCCCAAGTGCTGGGATTAAAGGCGTGCGCCACCTCGCCTGGCTCTATTTAGCACTTTTAAAAGCTAAATAAGACATTCATCCAATCTACAAATCTGTAATTTAGTTTCTGAAATTAATTTCCCTATATTTAACATACCCAAAGAATAGAGGAACTGGATTAAACAGCCATGATCTAATCAAAAAAGAAGACAAGTCTCATGGAAAAGAGAGAGAATGGGAATGTCAGTGCCACTTGCCACTGGAAACAATTTCCAAATGTATGCTCTACTATGTCCATCTGGCTTTGCAAATAAGCATCTTTAACTGCTGAGCCAAAAAGAAATATTTTTAATCTCAAATCAATTTTTATAGAACTATATTGAATTCCAAACATACACAAAATTTCATGACACAATCTATAACTATTTGAACGTTAATCAACTCTATAAGTCTTTCTATGGTATTTTGGTAAACTTGTTCAGCAATGGCATAAATTAAATTTAAAGTATTAAGATTGATTATTAGAGGGACTGAGGAATTACATCTTAAACCATAGCATAACTTTGTTTAAATTTTTTTTTTTTACTATTCACCATGAAGTAAATAGTTTTTAGGTGTGTGACAGATAAGTATTGTTTAATGTTTCAAATATGGTCTATTTACCTTATAAAATGAGGGAGGGGGTAAATAATTCCTCTGTGAGATTTGCTTTTGAGGCAGGATTTTAGATATAGTAACCTTAGGAGAGAATTAAATATTAATGAGTCAATTTTAACCTTAAGATTTAGTTAAAGGGTTGACAAATAGAGGAACCTAGTTAAGTTAGTTAGGTACTCTAAACTCATTGTTTCATGACCATTATTATGACCAGATTAACATCAATGAGTTAAAGTTAACTTTAGATCCTGAATACCTTAACAACCTGCTCCCAGCCAGCACTATACTTTGTTAGTATGATGTAAGCCCTAGTTATTTTATATCTCAAGAAGTCTGCAATTTGGTTAAGTACTTTGTCTTTAACCTTTTCTTTAAGCTTATTCATACTTTCATCTACATACTTTTACTTTGCAACCTATATAACCACTCTGTAGCAACCTTTTTCATCAAATATTTAACATCCAACATTTAAACTTTCCTCTCCAGTTTATCTTCTTTAGTCAGTTCATCTCATAACTACCAACAAATCTTTTATTGTCCTTACCATAAGACTTTTAGTATGACCATTTAATTTTATTTTTTTCCTCAATAGGCCTTTTGAAATAACTTTTTATGAAAGAGTAGACCAAACTTGAGTTATACTATTTGCCCAAAATATACATGTTGATTTTGGAACTTTGTTCCTTATAACTTTTCTCAAACATACTTTTAAAAACTATGAAAGCAGATTCAAACATTATTAGAAATTTTAGAAATTTTTTTACAAACTCAGTATTGGGCACTTCTAAATTCATGCATAAATTTTGAGACTACTGTTTTTTTGGTATTTTTATAGAAGCATAAAAAATAAAGTAAATGTAAAACAGTTACAAATTTCTTATAAGAAGTCCCCATCTGTTCACAGCAACCTGGCATTCACTCATCATCATGCTTGGGCCAATATCCTGAGATTCCCTGCACTTGCAGCCTCCTGGCTCTGCAAGGCAGAGAAGCTAAGAAAGACCCATTTTTTTTCTTCCTAAACTTTAGGGAGAGTTTTGGTTTTCCCTCAGGGCTATAAGGTATTTTTCAGATCCTGCCATTTTATAACTTTTTAAGAGTAAGAGACTCTTTCTTTCTTTCTTTCTTTCTTTCTTTCTTTCTTTCTTTCTTTCTTCCTTTCTTTTCTTGGCCTTTGATCTTAATTACTTTTAGTGTTCCTTCTGGGGGACACTCAACAGTAAAAATTGGCTATGCTGTCTAGTACAGTGGGCTTGGTGGAGAACATCCCTCACAATGAAATGGCACTGCTCAGAACAGAAATCATTCTGCACCCTGAGGGCTGTGAGCCCCATACATACTCATCATACAAACACATTCATTTCAACTGCATTTTTCATATAGACTTTAAACAACCATTTCCCTTTCATACATTTATTCATTTATCCAGAAGTTATGCATTCCTGTTTTAAATTTCTATTCTATTTACAACTCCAGAGACTAAAATCAAAACTTTCTACCAGGCAGGGGTTCAGTAGATGCTGAGGGAGCTGGAGGAGCCAGAGAAACTGTTGGTACAAGTTGGCTAGAAGGACCTGGTGAGAAGAGCAGGTAGATCAGAGAGAAGGCTGTGCATGCAGAATGAAAAATAGAGTATTTCGGGTCATTTGCCTGTATGTTGGCATAAGTATTTTTTTTTAAATCAGTGATGATTTGGAAATAAAAAGTACCATTCTCAGGGAATTTGGACCCATTTCCCAGCTTATATTGTGGCCAGGCAGAGTTGCAGAGAAAGGTAAGATCCAAGAATTGTAGAGGCTTTAATGTCTTAAAGAGACAGGGAAAGAGCAAAACAAGGGTAGGGAAAGGAACCAGGGCTTAAGCTGGGTTTACACAGAACACCAATATGACCCCTGACCCATCAGGGTGAATAGGGCCTGCCTCTCCCATGTAGATATATGTATGTGTGTGTGTATGTATATATATATATCCAATTAGATTACTATATTTACAAATGTTAAGAAATAACTAATTAAAGACTGTCAGAAGCCCTATGATGCATTCAAACTCTGACAACTTTAATGTAATTTAAATTTCATTTTACTATTAGAGATACTCAGAGATTTGGGTTAAGTCTTCATATCCAAATTATGCAAAATATTATGTAAATATGCAAATATTAATGGTGTTTTATAACTTGAGCTATTTGTTAAGTCAATAGTTAAGGCATCCTATAATGTAGTTAATTGAAATCAACAGTGACTCCTATTAAGAGTCCCATTGCCTTTTCTGGCTTTAAAATATTAAATAGATTTAGTTATGACCACAAAACCTATACATCCTAATTGTAGCAGATCTGACCTTTCATTTCTATTCTAGTCACTAAACTATTTGGTCCAAAAAATTGTTATATTTTATTTTTATCTAATTTCTTCTGTGATTTGACTGTCCATTTCATTCCCTACATGAGGACCTGGTACAATACTAAGATAGTAGTACAGATCAAGTTGTTATCTACAAATCAGAGTTGTAATAATTTCTAAGTTAAAGACTAATTTCTCCAAATAGTAGAGCTAACCACTTCACAAAAGTTCATAGAGGGCTGGAGAGATGGCTTAGCAGTTAAGCGCTTGCCTGTGAAGCCTAAGGACCCTGGTTCGAGGCTTGATTCCCCAAGACCCACATAAGCCAGATGCACAAGGGGGTTCACTCGTCTGGAGTTTGTTTGCAGTGGCTGGAGGCCCTGGCGTGCCCATTCTCTCTCTCTCTCTCTCTCTCTCTCTCTCTCTCTCTCTCCCTCTTTCTCTCTGTGTTGCTCTCAAATAAATAAATAAAAGTGAACAAAAAAAAATTTTTTTTAAAGTTCATAGACATAAAAATTAGCTGGCTAAAAAAAAGAAAAAACAAAGTAGAATTAAAAGATATGTTATTTTAAGCATGATAAACTTCAAATCAAAAAGTATTTCAGGCTCCTCCCACCTCCCAGTCTGAGTTCCTTGTGTGGACAGTGTGTGGGCAGGAGTAGAAGTCTGGAGTGAGTAGGCCAGATTCATTTTTGGGCTCCTCCCACCTTCCCTTTTCTGAATTCCTTTCTCTGACAGTGTGTTGCAGTCAAAGCAGACTCGAGTGAGTAGGCCAGACCCTTGTATCAGGGCTTCTCTCATTTCTCTGGTCTGAGTTACTAGTTTGGAAAGTGTGTGGACTGGCACAGCAGTCTGGAGTGAGCAGGCCAGACCCCTATTTCCAGGCTCCTCTCATATCCCCAGTCAGGGTTGCCTGCTCTGGTCTGTGTGCTGGAGGGTGTGGCGCAAAGTAGACCAGATCCCTCTTCCCTTGCTCCTCTAGTCCCCTGGTCCAGATAGATCAAATTGTGCCTTGCTTGGGGAGGCCTGGTCCGTGTTTGAGCTGTGGAACCTGGTCTGTGTGTGAGCTGTGGAATCAGGCCTTCTGCTCTGGTATCCTGACTGGCCACTAAGTACCCAAATCCCTGTTCTCCTAAGTCCAAGGGTGAGCAGGCCAAAGAACAAAAACTTGCTTCATCCTCAGTAAAGTAAAGAGTCTTCCTAAAATGGGTAGACAGCAATGAAAAAAAGCCAACAAAAGTCAGAAAACTGAGAGATCTACACCAAGGATGCCTAGTCCTGCAATGGAAGCCTCCAATGAAATCAAAGAGAAATCAACAGAAATTTATTCCCAAAATTAAAGCACAACAACCAATGAGACCCTGATTTTAAAGAAAAAATTGCTAAACTTGAAGCAAACTATCAAAGAACTAACAATCATATCAATGAAATTTAACAGAATCATCTAGAGCATTTAGCATTTGGTAGTAGGCTTAACTTAGTTGAAGAAAATGTTAGAACCCTGCAAAGAGATATGAATAAATTGAAGGTAAGTCAAGAAATGGAAGATCTCAAAAATGAATTGATTAAATTTAATGAAGAGTTGATCAAATGCAAGAATGAACTACAGGAAGCATCAAGAAAATCAGAACTCGAATTGAAATTGTGCCTCAAAAAAGAGATGGACACAATGCAAAATAATAAAACAGAAAACAAAAATCAAATAGACATTGTAAAATCCTCTCTAGAACCACTCACCAATAGAGTTACTCATGTGTAACACAGAACCTCTGACCTGGAAGATAAGCAGAATAAATTGATTGGGAGGCCAAAAACGTTGCTAAGTTCAAACAATTAAGTGAAGAGAATACATGGGGACTGTGAGACACCCTACAATGATCAAACATTCAGATCATGGGTATACCAGAAGGAGAGGAAATCCAGACTAGAGGCATAGAGAACATACTCAACAGTTATTGAAGAAAATTTCCCAAATGTCACAAAAGAGAGGCCCACCCAGATACAAGAAGCCCACAGAACACCAAACAAACAGGATCAAAGAAGAAATGTTCCAAGACACATCATAGTTAAAACTCTTAACAACAAAAACAAATTGAGAGTGTTAAAAGCAGCAAGAGAGAAGCAATTCACAACATACAAAGGCAATTCCATCAGAATTACATAAGATTTCTCAATGGAAACCCTGAAAGCCAGAAGGGCCTGGAATGGAACACTTCAAAGTCTGAAAAATGGTGTCTTCCAACCCAAGCTACTTGACCCAGCAAAAGTATACCTCATAACAGATGGTGAAAGAAAAACTTTCAATGAAAAAAGTCAACTCTATGATTATATGAACACAAAGCCAAAACTATTAGATAATACTTCAGGAAATACTCCACACAAAACAGTCAAAAAACCAATCTCAAGATCCAACAAGAAGAAGATCACAATAACCAAAATAGGCCAGGCTCAAAACAGTACATAACACAAGAAAGCACCCAACCCCATAAAACACCTCATCAATGCAGACATTAATTCAAACCTCACAGTAATAACCTTAAATATTAATGATCTTAACTCACCCATCAAAGGACACAGATTATCAGGATGGATCAAAAAACTGGACCCTTCTATCTGCTGTCTTTAAGAAACCTACCTCACCACTAAAGATAGACACCTCCTCAACGTGAAAGGTTGGAAAATGATACTCCAAGCAAATGGAAATTTAAAAAAAGTAGATGTTGCTTTACTAATATCTGATAAAAATAGACTTCAAAACCAAAAGTAATCAAAAAAGGACAAAGATGGCCACTTCATACTCATCAAGGGAATGATCCAACATGAGCACATCACAATCATAAATAATATGCACCAAACACAGGGGCAACACAGTTTATAAAACAAAAACTACTCAATAATAAAACAGAAGTAAACACCAACACCATCATTGTTGGATACTTCAGTACTCCACTATCATCAATAAACAGATCTTCCAAGCAGAAAATCAGCAGGGAAATAGTAGAACTCAAAAATATCATAGATCAACTAGATCTAATGGATACCTACAGAACTTCCCACCCCAACTCTACAGTCCACTGAACCTTCTCCAAAATTGACCATATATTAGGCCATAAAGCATGCCTTCATAAAGTCAGGAAAATTGAAGTAACTTCCTGCATCATGTCAGATCACAATGCTTTAAAAATAAAGATTAACAACAAGAGACACAACAAGAACTCCAACAACTCCTGGAGACTAAACAACACACTTTTAAAAACTGAATGTGTGGTGAAAGAAATCAAAAAGGAAAGAATAAAACTCCTAACATTGAATGTTAATGAAAACACAACCTACCAAAACTTACGGGACACAATGTAGGCAATCATAAGGGAAAAATTCATAGCCCTAAATGCTTTCATTACAAAGACAGAGAAATCCTAAATCAATAACCTGACTGTCCACCTAAAGGCACTGGAAAAACAAGAGGAAACCAAGTCAAAGAGCTCCAGACAGAAAGAAATAATCAAGATTATAGCAGAAGCTAATGAACAGGAAACTAAGAAAACAATTAAAAATTGATGAAACAGAGAGCTGGGTCTTTGAAAAAATAAACAAGATTGACAACTTCTGGCCAAGCTGATCAAGCAAACAAAAAAGAGAAGTCTCAAATTAACAAAATCAGAAATGAAAAGAAGAGATCACAATGGACATCAATGAAATTGGAAGAATCATCAGCACATACTTTGAAAATCGCTACTCCACAAAATTGAATAATCTGGAAGAAATGGATGAATTCCTAGACACATACCTCCTACCAAAATGAAACTCAGAGCAGACTAATCTCCTAAACAAATCTATTACATACATGGAGATTGAAAAGTTAACCAAAAAGCTTCCCTCCAAAGAAAAGTCCATTACTGGATGACTTTTCAGCTGAATTCTACCAAACCTTCTTAGAACTGAAACCAATTTTTCTCTGCTATTCGGCATAATTAGAGACCAGGGAATCCTCCCCAGCTCCTTTTAGGAATCTAGCATCACCTTAATCCCAAAACCATACAGAGATGCAACAAGGAAAAAATTATAGGCATATATCACTAGTGAACTTAGATGCAAAGATCCTGTACAAAATCCTTGCAAACTAAATTCAACAACACATCAAATGCACTATCCACCTTGTTCACATAGGCTTCGTTGCAGGGATGCAGGCATGGTTTAACATATGGAAATAGATCAATATAATGCACCACATTAAAAAAAACTGAATGATAAGAACCACAAGATCATCTCAATTGATGCAGAGAAGGCCTTTGACAAAATACAACACCACTTTATGATCAAAACACTGGAAAGAATAGGCATGGAGGGTTTATATCTCAACACAATAAAGGCTATATATAAAGCTCCTAAAGACCAAATAATACTTCATGGGGAAAAACTCAAGGAGTTCCCACTGAGGTTGGTAACAAGATAGGGGTGCCCACTCTCACCACTGCTCTTTAACATAGTACTAGGAGTACTAGCCTAAGCAATAGACAGGAGAAATAAATAAAACTGATTCTAACTGGAAAAAAAAGAAGTCAATTTATCCATATTTGCAGATGACATGATCCTATATATAAGTGACCCAAAAGTCTCCATCTCAAAACTTCTAAAGGTGATAACTTCCTTCAACAAAGTGGCAGGATACAAAATCAATGCACAAAATTCAGTAGCTTTTCTAAATGCAAAGGAACAATATACAGAGAAAGAAATCAGTGATGCTGTCCCATTTTCAACAGCAAAAGTGAATGAATGAATACATAAATAAATAAATAGCTTGGAGCCAGGCATGGTGGTGCACACCTTTAATCCCAGCACTTGGGAGGCAGAGGTAGGAGGACTGCCAAGAGTTCAAGGCCACCCTGAGACAACATAGTGAATTCCAGGTCAGCCTGAGCTAGAGTGAGACCCTACCTTGGAAAACCAATAATAATAATAATAATAATAATAATAATAAAATAAATAAATAAATAGCTTGGAATAACACTAACCAAGGATGTGAAAGATTTATATAATGAAGACATTAAAAAAATACTCAATAAAGAAAGACAGGAAGATTTGAGAAAATGGAAAGACCTCCCATGCTCATGGGTAGTGAGAATTAATATTGTGAAAATGGTAATTCTACCAAAAACAATATACAGATTTAATGCAATACGTAATACCAATAAAAACACTAGCATCAGTCCTCACAGAGAGTGAAAAAAAATGATCTCAAAATTCATATGGAATGGAAGAAGGATATCCAAACGTATCCTTATGAAAAAAGAAAAAAAAAATCCTCTGGTGGTATCACCATACCTGATCTGAAGCTCTATTACAAAGCCACAGTGACAAAAATAGCATGGAACTGGAATAGAACAGAAGCATAGACCAATGGAACAGAATTGATGAACCACTCCTTAGGGTAAGTAAGTACAGCTGCTTGATCTTTGACAAAGGTGCCAGTAATGTAGACTGGAGAAAAGACGGCATCTTCAACACATGGTGTTGGATAAATTGGATGACCACATGTAGAAAAATGAAGTTAGAGCCACTCATTTCACCATATACAAATATCAAGTCCAAATGGATTAAAGACCTCAATATAGGACCTGAAACTCAGCCACTGGAAGAAAAAAATAGGAGGCACTCTCCACGGTATGGGGATGGGAAGAGACTTCCTGAACAAAACCCCAGTAATCAAGGAAATTAAACAAGCACTCAGCCAATGGGATCTCATGAAGCTAAAAAGTTTTTGCACAGACAAGCATACCATAAGCAGGGCCAATACATTATCTGCTGAATGGGAGAAAATATTTGCCAGCTATACCACTTACAAAAACCTAATATTTAGAATCTACAAAGAGCTCAAAAAATTAAACAAGAAAAAAATCAAACAACACATTACAAAACTGGGGCAGAGAACTAAATAAGGAGTTCTCAGAGGAAGAATTACAAATGGCTAATACACACTTAGGAAAATGTTCAACAACCCCAACCATCAGGAAAATGCAAACTAAAATAATTATGAGATTCCACCTTACCCCAGTAAGGATAGCAAACATTAACAATTAGATGAAAACAAATGTTAGTGAGAATGTGGAGAAATAGGAACCCTCATTCAGTGTTGGTGGTAATGTAAGCTGCTACAACTACTATGGAAACACTATGGAACCAATGTGGAGATTCCTGAAAAGGATGAATGTAGAGATACCAACAGGCCCTGTTATTCCCTTACCCAGCATTTACCCTAAAAGCTTCCTCAGTTCAGAGATACTTGCACAAACACGTTTATAGCTGCTCAATTCATGATAGCTAAAAACTGAAATCAACCCATGTGTCCATTATTGGATGATTGGATAAACAAGGCCTGGTATACCTACATGATGGAATTCTACTCAGGAGTAAGAGAAAATGACACATTAAAATTTGTACAAAAATGGTTGAACTTGGAACAGATCATTCTAAGTGAACTCACATAATCACAGAAAGACAACCATTGCATGGTCTCACTCATCTGCAGTTCCTAACCTGGATCAGCCCAAGTTACTGACATAACTGAATACCATCTTGAGGCTTGGACAATATGAAGGGTAGGGCTTGGGGAAAGGGAAAGGGTGGGGGGGGGGGGTCACAAAACTGAACCCAAATTGAACCCCAGCCCCAGATGAAACCACAGAGGAATTGGAGAAATGAGCAAGAGTGCTGCTTTCTTAGTGATTCTGATATAAGCACAGGGGTGATGGAGATAGATACTGAGGACGCTCAACACCTACCTAACCAGAGATCCAGAGGCTCCTAAGTGCTCATCACTGAAGTAGACTTAAAATGCCTCCAACGTGGCTCAGGGAGTTTTGCAGAAGATGGGGTGGAAACATTGGTAGAGCCACAAGTTGGGACATTTTTTACAGAGACATTGCCTCTCCCCACCCCCATAATGCATGACCCACAATCCCCATGGTGTTGACCTACATCCCCAATGAGGAAGGCCTCTGCAGAAAAGGGACAAGGAGGAGGGAAAGGATGGTACCAACATGTGTTGTTTACATACAAAATATGTCCATATCTAATAAAAAGTTTCTTTAAATTTTTTTTGTTTATTTATTTATTTATTTATTTGAGAGTGACACAGAGAAGGAGGCAGAGAGAGAGAGAGAGAGAGAGAGAGAGAGAGAGAGAGAGAGAGAATGGGTGCGCCAGAGCTTCCAGCCTCTGTAAACGAACTCCAGATGCATGCGCCCCCTTGTGCATCTGGCTAACGTGGGTCCTGGGGAATTGAGCTTGGAACCAGGGTCCTTAGGCTTCATAAGCAAGTGCTTAACAGCTATGCCAGCTCTCCAGCCCAAAAGTTTCTTAAATAAAAAAAATCCCAACTAGTCACTATACATGAGTTGCTGATTAAATGTAAACAAATAAAGCCATACCAATGAGAATGCAGTTCTGTAGGATTCATAAAATTTTGAAAAATAAAGGCTTGAAAGTCTTTTTTTTTAAAGAACTATATTTAAGAAGATTTAGGTCTGGAGAAGATTGCTTAGTGGTTAAAGCATTTGCCTGCAAAGCCAAATGACCCTGAATTGATTCCCCAGGACAAGGAGGCACATGTGTCTGGAGTTCGTTTGCAGTGGCTAGAGGACCTGGCATGCCCATTCTCTCTCTCTTTCTCTCTCTCTCTCTCACACATAAATAAATAAAATATATTTAAAATAAAGTATTTCATGAAATACAATAAATATAGGGGAACATGACCAATCTAATTTTAAGTATATAATGTCTATTTGGTTAAAAATGTCTACTTCCAGCTGGGCATGGTAGTGCACCCTTTAATCCCAGCACTTGGAAGGCAGAAGTAGGAGGATAGCCCTAAGTCTGAGGCCAGCCTGAGACTACATAGTTAATTCCAGGTCAGCCTGGGCTAGAGTGAGACCCTACCTTGAAAAATCAAAATAAATAAGTAAATAAATAAATAACATTAAAAAAGAAAAAATAAAAAAGTCTACATCCCTCATCTGCTGCCTTAAGTTTGTTAAGGCAAACTTATTCTTTATTAATTTAACTTTAAATAAAACATTCCCATTATATGACAGGTGTGCATGTTATGTCAGACATAGAGAAAAATAAATTCAGTATACCTGGATCATGGTGCCTAATAGATTTAACATGATCCAGTGTTTCTTCTTTAATGGCTTTAGCAGCAACTCCTCCCTCCTGAAGATAGTTTTCCTGCCTACTACTCAGCCTCACTGTACTAGATGCTAGGAATGAGCTTTCCTAGCTATATGGGATATATTAAATATTATGTTTGGCCATTGCATGCACAAAATGTGACACTTGGCCAACAGAGGGAACTGTGAACTAAAGTTCCTGGAAAATAGCTTTATCTGCTACACCTACTTCCATCAAGGCTGAATGGACTTATAAAGCTCCTGTGATCACAGAGGGATGGAATGTTTCAAGTCAGAGCCAAATTTCCTCCTGCTACCTTTAGCCCCTTACTAGCCATTTATTGCCCACCTCTGTGTCTGAACTAACATCCTGATGACTATCAGTTGTGTAATTCTTTTTGAAATTCAAGAATAGATCCCAGCTTCTACCAACCCAAGGGCTAAGAATTTCATCAGATTGTATCTGAAACCTATGGTGGAGATGTCCCAGCTTCTATAACCGGACTACCTGATGGTCAGCCAATGTATTTGGCAAGTGCCTTGATACATGACTTTCTTTTGTTCTGTGAGTATAAAACCTTCATGAGATTGTTAACATCTTGGAACATGGAATTTGGGGTAACCTAAATTTGTGTTCACAGGCCATGGTCACTCGTATTTGGCTCCAGAATAAACTATCTCTTACCCTGTTTGAGGTGAGAGCTGTGTCTTTTCCATCAACATATTGATATATACTAATTCTCCCCACTATTCTCCACCATATGTAAGATAGAACAGATTTCCACCCAAACGTGAGAGCAGTTTGAATTGTAGGGGATAAGCCTAATTAGTACAGAAATTTATTGGTGTGTATATCCACTCTTCTTAGTAAAAGAGCAGTGGGGGTTCTCTCTAGAGCCCATTGGTTTCCTGTCCTATATGACTTCTCCCCCACTGAGTGAAGTCCAATCCATGAGCAGTTATTTACCTACATTGGCTGTGTGCCACTATTATACAAGTGTATGTTTCTTGCTCAGCTGGTTGATTTAGTATTTGTCAGTGTCTTATGCTTATTTAATCTACTGGCAACTGTTATTCTACAGCTTCTCTCACTGCACTTTCTAGCCTTAAGAGGGCTAGCTGGGAGGCAAATGGGTTCCCTCTCATTTCCAGCATGGTCACTTGATATCCTGTGGGATCAAGCTGTGATATCTTCAGCAATAGGGCTTTATATTTTGCTTTTGCAAGTAACCAGGTGTTTTGGCAATAACCTGTATTATATTGTGGCCCTTGTGTCTCCCTATCTAACAGCTCCTGTGCGGGAGGACCCAGTTCTGGCCCTAGGAATTGCCAGCCAAAGCCCATAACTTTAAGGTTTTTATCCAGTTCTTCTGTTCAAGTCCTCCCCACTCCTTTATTTAGGGTAATGACTTGCAGAATGGTGTCCAGGAAGAAGGTTTTTATGGAATTGATTTGTATATCTAATGTTTCTCAAAGAACTTTTAATAGCTATTTCAGATTTCTAGAAAATCTTGTCAAAATTATCTCATACCATTTTCTTCTACACTGAATCTCATGAAAATATTGGCCATATGTACAAATGATTTAAAAATTCTCAGGAAATCAAACTGGGAGAGATCACATATTTCTCAATATTTAGAAAATCACACACACACATACAAAAACAAGAAGAGATAAGGTCCCACTTGCTTTAAACAGTGTTCTGCAATCATATCCCTAGTGAAAGTTTGCTGAAGCCACAGCAATATCACAGCCTCAGCTCTTCAAAGAACATTCTGTCTAGTTACTATAACATTTCTATTTTTAGATTAATTAGAAATGGAAATGTGGCTTGCATTAGCTTTAAAATTAAATGGGCCTCTAGCAGAGAAGCTAATTACTGAATTCTTTCTGAAGGTCTGTTTTGCAAGAGAAATGCTAGGTTATTGAATCAAACAATGTGTACTCAAGGGTAAAAATGGAAATGAGAGCATCCATGGACTGCACAATGGACCCTACAGCTCTTACCACACGAGATCTGATGTTGGTTCTGCTAGGATTATTATTACCAACATTGTTACTTTATGAATAATGTTCATATACTAAGAGTACTTGAAAGTTTTCAAATGCTTTCGTTGGTGTTTTCTTTTTTAAAAAAATATTTTATTTATTTATTTATTTGAGAGATAGAGAGAGAAAGAGGCAGATATAGAGAAAGAGAGAATGGGTATGCCAGGGCCTCGAGCCACTGTAAATGAACTCATGATCTCCAGATGCATGTGCCCCCTTGTGCATCTGGCTTACATGGGTCCTGGGGAATTGAACCAGGGTCCTTAGGCTTCGCAGGCAAATGCCTTAACTGCTAAGCAAGTTCCCCAGCCCTCATTGGTTTTTTCAACAGCTGACTTCTGACTTCTATTACTGTATCTTCCCACTGTTCTCTGTTGGATTCACCAGTGCCATAGTCTGGATCTGCTGAAGGAGATTTAAAAAGCTTCTGTAGGCTAAAAAGACAATATTATTATTCATCTGGGTCAGTATGTTTTAGTTTTCTTTGAGCTTTCATTTTTGGAAGGGATGTTTATAGTAAAAAAAGAATACATCCATAGGACTGTGCCTTTCAACTACCACACACAAATACACATACCACATATCAATCAATAATAAAGTGAGCAGGAAGCAGGAGATGATTACAATAAATTCAGCTGTCTCTTTATGATATTTAAATAATACCAAATATGGCAATGATATCTATGGCACTTTAAAATCAAGTAACAAATGTTTTATCTTGCTAAATTACCATGATTCTTGAGAGGCACAAAAAAGTTAGCAAGTAACATCAACTATGTGGCAATAATGAAGGCTGATATGGTTATGTAGATATTTTTGTTGTTGTTGTTTTTCCAAGGTAGGGACTCACTCTGGCCCAGGTTGACCTGGAATTCACTCTGTAGTCTCAGGGTGGCCTTGAACTCATGGTGATCCTCCTACCTCTGCCTCCCGAGTGCTGGGATTAAAGGCGTGAACCACCACGCCCGGCTTTATGCAGATATTTTGATGATTCTGTGGATGAAGTTCCAAGTCATTTCTCAAACCCTGATATACTGTGTGGAAAATTCTGGCCAAGGAGTATTTATAATTGAAAGCTAGTATACGATATCCTATCTATATTGATTTCCTCAATAAAGCATTCTAGCTGTTTCAAGATCATCCTTATGACCTGTCTGTTCTCTCTCTCTCTCTCTCTCTCTCGGGATTGCTTACAGAACTATCCTGAAAATGAGGAGATGAAGCATCTGTTTAGTGCTTTTTTTTTTTTTTTTTTTTTTTTTTGAGGTAGAGTCTCATTCTAGCCTGGGCTGAACTGAAACTCACTCTATAGTCTTAGGCTGGTCTTGAACTCATAGCAATCCTTCTACCTTTTCCTCACAACATTTATTCTATGTTTCTCTACTTGGGCCACTCACTCTTTAGAAAATTTCTAGGCAAAAATCTTGCATTCCTTTAATGATTTTCTTGAATTATAAACATACTAATAAGGTCTTTAATATAGCATACATTGCCTACTGTTTATACAAGTTATTATGACCATACATTATAAAGTCTGTTTTACTCCAAATGCTATATATTATTACCATTAGCATTCCATAATTTATTAATAAAAAAATTGGTTACATGACAATACATTTTTATCATAGAAATGTAGTATATTGTTGTACAATAATTATAAAATATAATTATTTTATTTTACATATAAAAATGTCTGCAGAGGTGGAGTCAATGTTTTAAGTCATTATAGCTGAGAGATACAGATATTTCAACCTTAGGAAACAAAAAAATAGCAATCTTTACTAAGAAATTGATTCGGATGTGAAATGAGCTAAACAAAATCAGTTAAAGGAAGGGGAAGCTGTGCAATTGCAGAAATGAGGAAGGAACAGTTCCACAGAGTCAAGAGAGTAAAAATGGTTGGATACTGGTGTCAGAATCTTTATCTCCTTATCTTTCCTCAGTTTTGTAATATCGAAACTCCACAAATATGTGCAATTATATATCATGCAGAAAGTTACAGTATGTTGCAAGAATTGTGTTATTGTGAAATGTTAATGCCAAAGAGGTAATGTTATATAAGACAATGAAAGAAAGGAAGATGATATAAATCTGATGATATACTTTTTTCCTAAGGAATGAATAGAAGAAAGCCAACAGTGGAGGTAAATTTCAGCTATACATATCTCGCCACCAGAACTCCTCTGTGATTACCTTTTACTGTTGTCTCACTCATTCACTTCACCCAATTTCTGTCATGTAGTCATACTTGTGCCCTTCTTCATCATGCTTGGAAAAGCCAGCCAGAGTAATGTCTCCAAGCCCTTTCTTCTAGCTGGGAATACTCTTCCTTCAAATATTCACACAATTAGCCTCTCAATTCCTTCAGACATCTTTTTTAGAATATCATTTATCAACAAACACTTTTTTTCTATTTGTCTATTAATATTATCAGTTTAATTTCATATTTCCTTAATGTCTGTCAAGAAGAATGACTTCAAAGAGATGAGAAGAACAAGCTGAGGTTGCAATGTTCTTATTGAATCTATCTATGGAAGGTAAGATGACACAGAGATATGTATATACACATATATCTTAAACTCTATATATTATTTCAGTATTTGTAGATATCATAGTCTATTTAAAAGACAATGATATCTACATATCCCAATAGATAATTGTTCAACATTCAACTTTTTTTTCAGACCTCTGCTGTAAATCAGGTTAAGAGATTTACAGAGCAGACTGCACAGGTTTGGCAGCTTGATTTTTAGTTTTCTCCCTTATGAGGGCATAGGGTCCATTCTTTCTGGAGAGTTCAGCCTTCACTAAACACCTAGGTCCTGGATTTCCCAGCTCAAGACCTATGAGAAAGAACCAAAGGTTGTAATTTATAAACCACCCAACTGATGGAATTATCTGGGGATGTTCAGTGTTGGAGGGATTTCACGACAGAGTATCTTCATAGGTGAGTGCTCTGTGTCTTTAACAGAAGGGAAGCCCAGAATTTCCACAGTGACAGCCCGTGCCAGTTGCAGCTCCTGGATAGAGCCTTTGTCTTACTTGCTCCACTTTGCTTCTGACCCATTTGCTCTTCAAGCCTTCCTGTTGGTCTGTGAGTCACTCAAAAATCACTTTTAGATTTATGTCAAGAAGTAATTTCTGGCTGTTTGGTAACTGAGAACATTACAAGTTTAGATGCTTATAAATACATATTTTGGTAACATTTTTTTCATCTTTTCACAGTGGGTTTATCATGCATAATTTAATTTTCATTTAATCAGATAATTCAATATTTTATTGTGTGTTATCATTAATGTATACTTAGAGGATTTTTAAAATAAAATTATTAAAATATTCACCTGGTATCTTTTCTTACTTATATAACACTGGTACTACTTGGTATTCATGTTGGTGCACATGTTGTTTATTTGGTGATGCATTTATTTTCTTTACCTTGATGCTGAAATCCATACTCAATCATCTCTCACTGATTTCTTGTTCTGATAATCATTCTTTAGTGTTTGGTTTTAGACTCTAAAAAGCTCACTCAGAGATTCAAAATGCAACTTTTATCAATAATTCAATTTTTGTTCCTTTTATGATATTTTACTGCTTAATTGACCTGTCAGTTCTTGGATTCCCTCTATACTTCCAATAGCTGCAGCTTAACTTACATATTCATCTTTGATAAAGTTATTGATATTGATTACATATCTTTTTTTCAGAATTTTATTAAATATTTACATTCATTTGTCCTAGATATATGTTACACATTTTTCAAATTGAGAATACTTGCTGTGGGTAGCAATGGATTTCTGGTACTGAGAGTTACAGGCCAGAGACAAATAATAATAATAATAATAATAATAATAATAATAATTAAGCTTAGTCTTTACTCCATCCCAGGGTCCTTCTTTTCTGGTACTCCTCCCTTATTCCTGTTGAGGGTTATATCTTTTTTTTTTTTATCTCCAAGGATAAAGGCTTCTATGGTACCAGTTCATTTTGGATTTAGTTTTGTGTTTGTTTGTAATCTTGATTGTGAAAATTGAGAAATATTTCTACTCAAAAACATGTTCTATTCCTTTCCTTATCTTCCTTTAATATTTCAAAATAGAGTTTTTTTTAATGTGTATTCTGCACAGTTATTAGCAAGGTTAGGCATTTTGGAATTAATTTTGATTTTGTTTATTTTTATTTAATTTTAAGCTGATTATTTTGGGCATTCAAGGGAGTTATAGTTTTATCAGTTTACTTAGTGAAGTCTTGTTTTAATTCTAATAGTTTGTTTTGTTTGATATTTATATATCAAGTATTCATAATATTCCTATTACTGTTATGGGGTCTGGTGTTGCTTTGGTCTCATTGACTCACCGAATGTGAGGCAAGTTTTATTGGGTAAAAAAAGATAGAAAAGAGGAAAAAAGGATAGTCTAGTATACCAGGGCTCCATTTTAGATTTTGAGTGAAACCCTGAACTGTTCAGTGTCTCAGCTTTTATTGGAAGTAACCACATGGTGTTAGATAAAAACAGAATGGGAGTTAAACTCTAAATCACAATTTACATGTGACAGTTACAGCCATAAAAGTAATAAAAAAAAAAAAGAACTTGCAAAGAGATCTTTTGGTCAGTTATAGGAAGTACCACCTGGGGGTTGCAAGGTAGGCCTGTGACCAGGAGTCTCACTTATCTTTAGGAAGCATCACCTGGGGGTGTGAGGTAGGCCTGTGACCAGGAGTCTCACTTATCTTAAGGAGTTTGCTCAACAATCCAGGCCCCAGGAAATGCTATTCATCCCAACAGAGCCTCTTGTTTACCTGCTGTTACCAGAGCAACCTGTTTTTCTGCCATCAACAGAGCCTCCTGACTTCTGTATTTCTCTAGGCTAGGTATAGAGAAATATAACATTTTGCTCTCTTTGCATTTCCCCTCTGACATGGCATTGAGCTAAATCTTTGACTCATGAGGGATAACGTCTAGGGTTTGTTCAGTTTCAAATAGGGGGGCATATTGTGTCTGTAGTACCATAAGTTTACCAGAACTAATTCTATTTTTAAAGATATATATATTTACTTACAGTATGAATAATGTAGGGTTCTATCATAAGGCCTGAAGTAGTAGTATGGGGGGCAAACAATAGAAGACATAAGGGAAGTTCATTATGGAGACCAGCTAAACATAGACTGAAACCAACTATTATTTTATCTAAAACCATACATATGCCCTCTTATTTTATGAAAAGTAAATCTAATCCTCTTTTATTTTGTCCCCTTTACTTTTATAGTTGTTGGAGTGGGAGAAGCCACGTTACTGAAGGTTTAGAGAACCAGGTGGTGGGGTCCTCAGGCTTGTAGTGGTCAAGCAGCTCCTTGTTTGCATTTTAACATTTTGTTTAACAACATTTGATTCATTAACAGCAAACAACATTCTTGTCTCAAGACCACATATATCCCCCCAAGTTCAGCAGTAATGAGATCTAGGGCTAGACTATTTTGAAGTACCAGACCCGTGAGAGAGTTTAATTGTCTCTGGAGAGATTCGAGGCTGTTGGTCACTGGAGGCACCCAGAGACAGCATCATGTCAAGGCCCACCAAAAGATGGATGAAGACCTCTTTTGGTTGGCACAGGTGGTTGGTGCAGGTGGAGTTTGTAGGCTGCTTTTTTTCTCATAGAGATACACCTATGAAACAATCAAGACTGGGGAACAAAAGGTAGGAGAGGAAATACTTATGTATTGGGTGGTTACTTCTTTTGCACCAAAGGAGAGCAGGTGTCTTGACACAACTAGTCCTTATTATGGAAATATTGAGCAGGCATTAAGCTCTGGTCTGCTTAGAGCTGGACAGGCAGAGAGACATAACTTGACCAGCACAAAAGGGGGCAAAGCCCGTCCTTTGCAGAGCCAGGGATGTGGCACATACATGGAGAAACAGTTTTTTGGAACTGGGCAAGAGATAAGAAAAACTTCCTGTCGTTTTTACCTTCAGGAGTCCAATAAACCTAATTTTATCTACGTTTATTTCTCCCTTTCATGAGAAGACACTCTAACTGCTGTCAAAGGACAAATGATGAAGATATCAGATCACTTACTATTTCCTGCTGAATGGGACATGAAGTTGTAGCTTGTGACTGTTAGAGAGTCTCTCTCAGAGAGGGAGAGGGGAACTATTCTAATGAACCCTGGAGTGTAGAAATATGGAAGAGAACATCGGGGAGAAAGAATGAAAGTAAGGAATTAATGAGAAGTGAGCACACAGCAAACTGGTTCTTCTTGTGCTTGAGGGAATCCAGGTAAGCAGGCTTGGATTGTCTCAGGACCATCTGAGCATGAGCTGCTGAGATTTTATTCCAGAACTGTTCATCATATGGCACAGTAGTATTTGACATGGCCTGAATATGTTTTTATATGTCTTGTTAAACAGATGAGATATTAGCAGAGTTATCAAAAACATATACACAAAATTTAACCTTGATAATAGAGAGCCATTGGGTGTCATTAAAGGCTGTACAAATATATTTTTTGGTCTCAGAACTTATTTATATATTCTATATAAATATCTGTATATTTAAATATCTATATATTTAAAAATCTATATATTCTATATACATCTATAGTTGTTTATCTTTATTATAGAATTAGAACTATGGGGGGAAATGTCTTAAGATTTTGTTTGTTTGCCCTCTTGGAAAGCTCTTCTTATATTACTTGATAGGCCACATATATATTTAAGGATTTTTTTTTAAATCTTTGGTTATACATTTATCTGTGAGTGTTTAAGACAAAGCAGCCAAAATTTAATCAAGGATTAATTTTGGAAGTCACTGATGGCTCTCCAAAGAGCCTTTAGGGAACCAGGAGTAGCCCTATAGTTTTATTGGTGTTTTTGGTCTGTTAGGATGAGTCAGGGCTATGCTGGCTAAATAGTTTTCCCTTCTTTGGGAAGTCAGGAGGACTCATTGATCCTTGATTGTGACTCTCCTATTTCAGATTGTACACCAATTTTGTTTGGGCCTTCATATCCTCCATGCTCAGGAAGACAGGTGATTTACAAGGAGGCCAGTGTAGAAGTGTCCCATCATCTCCAGTGACTTGTGATTGGCCCTTCTTGTGGTCGAGGAAATCCATGACGTGGGAGTACAGGCCAAAATATTGGCAATTTTGCTCTAATGATTCCAGTTGGCTTTGGCGTCTACATAGGTGATTAACACAGTTAGAAAGGAAGTTACACAAGCCTGGATGTATGTACATATAGAGCACATTTGATTACTGAAATAGATTTAGTTAAAGAATGGCACAGGAGCTTCTAAAATCATTTTGTCAAACCTTTTAAAATTCTGTTGTCCTGTGGCAGCATGAGCCATATCTGAGGCATAGAAAGTAGGCACATCTTACCCTTTAACTATCTAATAGCTACAAATACAGGCAGAACCTGTTACCAGTCTTGAAAACAATACAAATTAATTCACAAACAAATGAACCAATTAATTTAATCTAGAAATTGTCAGAACAGGACAAGTAAAACAGTATAAACTCTTAGCATCTCTATTTTAAAACATCTTTGATTAATTTAGACACCTGTGTGGGTACCAATTGCCCAGAGAACATTGGAAACAGAACCACAGAACGTGAAATTATTTTTTTTAATGAGTACCATTGTTTGAGTATTATGCTGTACCCTAAGGTCAGGAATATGTCTTAAGAGTTAATTTTCTTATAAGCACTGGACTTAAGATGCCAGAAATGATAGAGTTACTTTACATATAATAAGGCAGAATCTGGTCTTTTTTTTTTTTTGAGCCAAAACAGCTAGCTAAATTCTAATACAACCCTTGACCAATCTGTTTGGAAAGACAAAATACACCATTTAACAACCATTGATTTTAGTTAAATCCAGGTAGGCATTGATTTTATGTATCATAGAAATTTTTATTAACATAAAACAATTTTATGTTCTACCTATGACTTAAATTTGATAAAGCTTAAGCAAGCTATCCAAACCTATTTTAGTCTGAGAATTAGCTTTCTGTTCCTTTTATTTTTTATTTTTTTATTTTTTAATTTTTTTGTTTATTTTTATTTGCTTATTTGAGAGCGACAGAGAAAGAGGCAGAGAGAGAGAGAAATAGAGAGAATGGGCGCCCCAGGGCCCCTCCAGCCACTGCAAACAAATTCCAGACATGTTTGCCCCCTTGTGCATCTGGCTAACGTGGGTCCTGGGGAATCGAGCCTCAAACCGGGGACCTTAGACTTCACAGGCAAGCGCTTAACCATGAAGCCATCTCTCCAGCCATTTCTGTTCCTTTTAAAAACAAATTAATTTTAGGCAACATTCATTCTTTTTAGATCTCTGACATTCTTTCTACATACACATATCTTTATCCACATACTTTAACATTCTGATTTAAGTTCTGAAAGACTAAAAGTTTGTTTTTGGTTTTGCTAAACATGCTCTATTCAGCTTCTGTAACGTTGCTTCCTTGCTTCCGCTAAATAAAAAGAACTGCCATTTTACTGCCATTTTATGATAGCCCCCATTCTTAGTTAACCCAGAGAACAGGAACCTGACCTTTTGCCAGTTAATAGTCACCTAAGATATGCTTTGCTCAACCGCCCATTCCCTGAACTCTGCCCCTGTTTCCTGGAACCATCACCCTGCCTGTGGTTATGCCTGACTCAATTAAGAAATACCAGATGGATCCGACCAAACAGGACTCATTCTATATGGAAAGTCCCAACAGTTCAAGTTCAGCTCCTTGGAAGCCCAGTTTTGGAACATATCAGGGTTCTTTGCTTTTGTTTTCTGTGAACATTTTGTATACCTAACAGTGAGAGACCAAAAAGAAATAACACATAAATAATTAAACAATGGCACTGCCATTGTAGGACAAATCATTGTGAACAAAGGAGGAGCCCCGGCTCGGCTCAGATAAAGAACTAGCTGACTAATGCGCTGACCTTTACTTCTGTAACTCATGCTCGCTTGCTCAACAGGACATTCCAGAAATATTTAGCTGTGGGGGCCTCCTGCCTCTTGCAAAAGATAGGTTCTGCAAGCAGTCTGCTGACCAGAGATGAGCAACTAGAAATGTTCCCGCGCGCACCTTCTTAGAACCAATCATTTTAAAGGATGCAATGTGATGTAACCCCTTTGTCCCTTTCCTGCCCTTCTCCCTTTATAAACCCTTTCCTTCAGGGGGTCGGGGCTCTTCACCCCTCCTGCGTGAGGACTCTGTGTCGAGCCCCAGTGCACCAGTCCCTCAATAAAAATCCTCATGCTGTTTGCATCAAGGCCGTTTCTCGTGAGTGATTTGGGGTGCCGTCTTTCCCAAGACTGAGCCCGGGGAGACCCCCGGAGCAGGACTTTCAGTTGGCAGGGTAGCTTCACCTTTGAAATTGTTCTGCTCCACAAACTCAAGAGCCCTAGAACTGACTCTGTGATGGAAGGAGAAGCTTAATGATCCCAGATATTTTCAGTCATTCTTGTTTTTTTTTTTTTTTGGATAATAATTCCTGGCTTCTATTTAGATGATTGAATAGCCTTCCTCTTGACCATTATCTGAAGGCATGGTGCCTGACTTCCATTATCATACTAATCAAATTGTCACTTGGGCTGAGAAGATGTGATGGTTGAGTGTTCTCACCTAAATGAGAAATGTCTAGCAAGCCATCCAAGGCTCAGGGACCATAATGGAACAGGTGGCAGAAAGAATGCAAAAGCCAAAGGATAGGAGGAATGTTTTGGAATGCTAACTTCAAGACACAAAGTGGCAGTTGCATTTATGACCTCACAGCAGCTATTGCTACCTGCTCAAGACCTGTATATATAATATGAAGGCAAAACATGGCATCAAAATAGTAGGAAGGCAAGCTAGAAATAAGAATGGCTCTGTCAAGGATGGATAGGAAAGGGAGAACAAAAAAGGGTGGTTGGAGGGAATTATGATCAGGATACATTGTCTATATGTATGGAGCTTGCCAATAAAAAGTTTTAAAAATGTCACTTGACCACATTCTTCTTTTTCTAACTGGCTTTTCAGCTTTTTTTGGTGTGTATGTGTGTTGTGTGTGTGTGTGTGTGTGTGTGTGTGTGTGTGTGTGTGTTATGCATGTATATATGCATGTTTGTATGCATGTGGGTGCACATGTGTATGATCCTGGAGTCCAGAATTAGACATTGGGAATTTTCCTTTATAGCTCTCCATTTACTGAGACATAACCTCCCACTTTAATCCAGACCTCACAGATTTGACTAGTCTAGCCAATTTCCCCCAGGGAGCTTGTCTCCACCTCCCCAGAGCTGGGATAGTAGGCAGCCACCACACACATCTGGTATTTATCTGGGTGCTAGCCATCTAAAATCCAATCCTCATGCTCATATGACAAAAGCTTTAGCATTGAGCCATCTCTTCAGACTCATTTTCCCCAATATGTATTTGCTAAGAATTTTCCAAAAATGTAATGTCCTTCAACTTTAATAAACACTCACATCTTCAAATCTGGACTCTCTTCTTGCTTTTTGCTCATAAGTCAAGAGAAGCTCCACTCTCAAAATTCTACCTACAAATTACCTCAGCCAAAGATATAATTTTGTAATTCATAAGTTCTACCTTCCACAAAACACTAGGAAGACAACTGAATTCAGCTATGTTCTTTCCACTTTATCACAAAGATGGTCTTTCTTTCATGACCCAGTTGCATTCTCTTCATTTTAATCTGAGATATTTTCAGGGCCTTGCTATCCATATTTTAATATCCTTTTGTGACCAATTGGGTTTTCTAAGAAGACTGAGGCTTTGTCTATCATTCTCTTCTTAGATTTCTCCAGAATTATCCTTTTGATCCTTTGATGGCAATGTAGGCTTTATCTGGCCTCCACCTCAAAACATTTCCAATTCTTTCCTATTACACAGTTTTAGAAATTTATTATAGTCATGCTCCCATATCTTAGTACCCATTTTCTGTCACAATCCACACAGGTTGCTATAACAAAATATCATAAGTTTTACAGCTTATAAATAATAGACATTTTTTCTCATGACTTTAGAAACTGGGAAATCCAGGATCAAGAGACAAGCATATTCAGTAAATGTTGAGGATTCACTTTCTAATTCACGGATGGATATCATTCTCTCTGTTTCTTAACATGGTAGAAGTGAGTGGTCTCACTTGGGCCTCTTTTATATCCATTTATGAAGACTGCTTAGAGGTAGTATGAATGGTTCACTCTCATGGTTGTTTCTCCCTGTACTCTCTCCAGAAATAGTTTCACTTCTCTCATGGTATCTCTGAAGTGTGAACATTGATCTAAAAAGAAATATTCTAAGTGTTAGGAAAATTAGTTCTAAGGTAATAAATACTTTTAGCTCCAATTTCCTGAAAAGTTTCATTTAATTTTCATATCTGCTTGGTTCAACTCTTTCCTTTCAGTCAAGAATGGGGATATCTATGCATTTCATCTTCAATAATTTTAACTAAGAGAAATGAGGTAATTAGAACCCTATGTTATCATATTATCTCTTTACATGTGTAGATACAGATATCAGAGATAATGGGTGTTGTGCAAGGATTTGGCTCTTTTATTGAAAATCATTTTACCTTTCTATGTCTAGATCATGTGGTATGAGCCACAACAAACTAAGAAATGTTTTCAGTGAGTAAACATGGAGAGACATTTATTCCACTGCGAATGATAACAAATTAAACCTACAAATTAACATGAGTCCACAGGAAAATTGAATATCACTTTAATTACACTGTTTAGCCAGTAGGTGTCCAAGTTACACTGCATTTGCAACAGAAGCAACAAACACCACAATCACCACAGTGCTCCTTGTTGTGTTCTTAAAGCTGAAACAAAAGTGAGTGGAATTTCTAGTGTTTGTTCATAAAATGAACTACTTTAGTATTTAATATGATTATTTTAAAAAGGAATGTTCATATTTTTAAATAAAACTTCACTTAAATGCTTACTGATCCTGGATTACATAACTTGGTATAATATTTTTTAACTCGATCCACTTTCCTACAAATTTCATAATTAAAGTTTCCTTTATAGCTGAATACAATTCCATGGTGCGTATATACCATATCTTCATTATACATTCATCAGGGAATGGACATCTAAGTTTATTCCATTTATAAGTGTACCTCCTAAATATTTATGTTTATACCCATAAGTTAGTGTTGATCTCAATTTTGGTCAAAATCTTCTTTATGCAATGGGTGACAATTATTGAGAAGCTCAAAACTCATCAAGGTACAAAGAATAAGTGACTGTTGAGTGCTCAGTCATAAATGGAACATAAACAGTACACTCTTCAAGGCTCAGGAAACATTGCAGAAGAGGGATAGAAACAAAGGAATTAGGAAGAATGCTGTGGTATATTGGCTGTTGCACTCATGACAGCACAGCAGCTATAACTACCCCCATGTGATTAGTCTAATCAACATTCCATCATGAGGCTTCCACCCATCTTTGACAAATCAGTGGGAGTTTATGGTTGCTAGGGGAGGGAGCAAGCTTTGCTTCAGTGGTGTAGACACTGGTAAGTTGCTCATGCTCTGATAAATAACTCCTCACACATGCTCATGCAAACAACCTTAAACACACATGCAGACCCCCCCCCCAACACACACACATGCTGTATCAGACAGATTCAGGTTCGCTGAGATGAACTTCCAGACCAGTCACAGTTATGGAGGAAGGGATATTTATTGAAGCTTACAGATCCAGGAGAAGTTCCATAATGGCAGAAGAAACGGGCCTGCCTTCACAGGCCCAAGCAGAGAGAGAGAGAGAAATACAAGCCTAAAGGTCAAAAGCCACAGCACACATCAGGAACTCCAGATAGGCACACTTTGCATATCTTTAGATTGAAATCTGAAACCCATCACCATACCTTAAGATCCACCCAGACATTGCCTCCAGCCAGGTGGCCGCAGAATGCAAACTACAAACAATAAAGAACTGAATATATTGGGGGCCATCTATTCTATTCAGACTACCACATTCCGCCCCTGGCCCCCAGTAGATTTATAACCATCACAGATTATAAATTGTACTCAGTTCAATTTCAAAGGTCCCCACAGTCTTGACCAACTTAAGATATAAAGACCTGTAAAATCAAACAAGTTAAACATTTCTAACATATAAAGGCACAGAGTAAACATTTTCAACTGGTATAAGGCATAGCAAGGAGAGACTAAAACAATGCAAACTCAACCATCATCAAACAAACATCAAACTTCTGCAGTTCAAGTTCAATATACCCAGAGACTAACAGTCTCCAGACTTTCCAATTCCGCCCCTCCAGCTGGGCACAGTACCCGGGGAACATTTCCATCCCAGGCCAACAGTGTGCTGTATGGTAGCCCTTGCACAGTCCTGGTATATACAAAACATTTTGAGGTCTTCATGCAAACCATGGTCCATCTTCCAAAGGCTCTTTCAGCCTATCAGGGCATCATGCCCTGCCTCATGCCACATCTCAGCAGCAGCTCCTGGAACCATGTACAATTCATGACCACTCTTCACATTTTCCAAAGGCTCTTTCAGCCTATCAGGGCATCAGGCCCTACCTCATGCTGCATCTCAGCAGCGGCTCCTGGAAGCATGTGCAATTCACTGCCACTCCATGCATTTTTCATGCTTCTGAAACCAATACTAGGTGTGCAGGACACAGCCATATTCTTAATTCAGGGACGAAACAAATCATAGCCTTGAAAAGCAGGTTCCTTCTCCAGTCAACTCTTTCCAAAAGTGTTTGCATTTCTATGATAGTCTTTCCTCAGGCATCCTTTCCATTGTTTTAATGTAAAGCAGTTGGAACATCTTCCTTAAGATTGCTAATGTGTTTGACAATAGCAGGTTCAGTAACCTAAAACCAGTCTCAGTGCCTGTAATTTTAACTTGCTTGAGATTTTCCAGCTTAAAATCTTAAATCTCTCAGTCCAATATCTTCAGCCAAGCACATCAGTCCATTACAAATTTAACCTTGATCAAACACTCTGGACCCAGGCAGCAGGACGTAGCCAGCCCTTATGCCAGTAGCCCAGTTCCAACAAAGTCCTCTGCAGTCTTTCCTTCCCCTTAGAAAGCTCATAAGCCAAGCCTCGAAGTTCAATGCTGTCTGCACTTAGCATTCTCAGACTCTCATCAGAATAGTCCATAAAACTTGGCATACCACTCCAGAAGACATCTTCAGTTGCAAGCACCACGTCCATGCCTATTCCTCCAAAACAAAGGTTCCAAAAAATCAACATCCACATAGTCAGGTTCATCTCACCCCACTCCTGGTACCAAATTCTGTATCAGACAGATTCAGGTTCGCTGAGATGAACTTCCAGAACAGGCACAGTTATGGAGGAAGGGATATTTATTGAAGCTTACAGATCCAGGAGAAGTTCCATAATGGCAGAAGAAACGGGCCTGCCTTCACAGGCCCAAGCAGAGAGAGAAAGAAATACAAGCCTTTTATATTCTTCATGGAATATAAAAGGTCAAAAGCCACAGCACACATCAGGAACTCCAGATAGGCACACTTTGCATATCTTTAGATTGAAATCTGAAACCCATCACCATACCTTAAGATCCACCCAGACATTGCCTCCAGCCAGGTGGCCGCAAAATGCAAACTACAAACAATAAAGAACTGAATATATTGGGGGCCATCTATTCTATTCAGACTACCACACACGCAGTATTGAAGTAGAAGTAGGACCAGTTGGGAAGAAAAAAAGGGTTCAGCAGAGAGGGAGAAAGAAGGTAATGTGAGGAAATATATTCAAATAATATTAGATGCAATCTTTTTATTTAGAAAAAACATTATTTATGTATTTATTTGAGATACTGAAAGAGAAAGAGGTGGACAGAGAGAGTGAGTATGGTGCACAAGGGGCTCCTGCCACTGCAAAAAAGCTCCACACACATGAACCACTTTGTGTACCTGTTTATTGGAAAATTGAATGAAGGCCATCAGGCTTTTGAATCCAGCTCCTTTAACCACTGAGCAATTTCTCCAGCCCCTAGATATATTCTTAATGTCAAAAAATTAAACAAAAATTAGAAAATGAATTTTCTCTTCATGGAATATAAATTTCTATATTATTGCTTAAAATATTAATATTTCATATTTTTGTTCCTTCCACATAATATTCATACACAGTATTACTTGATTACATGAATTGTGCCCATTTTCTAATGATATTTTAAGACACACTAGAATTTTCCTTTATATGTAAACAAATGTTATTTGGGGTTAAAATTTTAATGTGTTTTATAGGTACACATGCCATACTTTTCCTTGAATTTTCACTTTAACTATAGCTTGTTTCTATCTTAAATTTAAATAAGCATCAAACTATTTAACAGAAATACTGCACAGCTCAGCTGTAAATTCTGAAAAATAGAAGAATTCAAACACATGGTGTGTAGCTTAAATGTATGTTCCTCATAGACTCAGGTGTTTTAATAAAGCTTGTAACTTGGACCTCTAGCCAGATGGCTGAAGGAGGTCACTGGAGTGAGGGCATGTGGGGAACCATAGGGCACTAGGAAACCAAAAGTGCCTCCATCTTGAATAATGACTCCATTTTGTGATAAGTTGTCTGTTCTGGAAAGTCACAAGGTCTGCAGTTGTTTGTTAACCCATGCACGGAGAAAGAACAATGTAACCCATAAAGGATGAGGGAGTTGTTATCTTGTGGCTTTGGGGCTGGGGCCTTATCCTATTGAAACAGAACTGTAGCAATACCTAAACTGCTGACAAACTTCCCTGTATGCTGTATAAAAGGCACCCGGAGAAAAATAAATATTGGCAGCGTGATCAGACTCCTGTGTTGCTGTCGATTCCTTGTGTCTCTTGTCCCTTTCATTTCAGGTTTTCTTTGATCTGTGCTCCCGTTGAAGCGCCAATGGCTGGGGCAGGGGCAGATCTTGGGGTCCAGTCCTAAGTTATGTTTGGGGTGGATCTGATTTCCAGCCCAAAGGTATGCAGAGTAGTTTGAGCTCTTGCTCCTGCTGTTGCTTCTGGGTTTGTGCTTGTTGCTTTTGGTGTTTGCTGACTAGTGATGGTTTTTCTCTGCTTGAATATATGGAAGCAGCTTCTTCTACCACTGATGGAACTTACTCATGAACTTATCCATAAACTTGAAATAAGTTTCTTCCTCCTATAAACTGTTCATTGTTTGGATGTTCATACCAGCAATGTGAACCTGCCTACAACACATGGACACTAACTTCCTTTTCCACATTTACTTGCTATACTTATAACATACCTCTAAATATATGCAATACTAGTATAAACAATACAATACAGCTAATAATTTGTTTCTATCTTTCTTAAGTTTTATCTACTGTTATAGAACTTTTCTGGAAAGATCACTTTGATGCCAGTATGAGTGAAAGCAGAGTAATTTATTACCTGGGGTCCAAGGAGCTTGAGGTAGCCCTCCAAAGAAGCTCTGGACCTGAACTGAGATTTTATTTTTACTTTATAGTTTTTATAGCCAAAGGGAGGGGTAAGTGAATAAACAAGATGTGGCAATTTACATCTCAATAATTTTTGTAGTCAGACCACCCTAACAGTGAACTCCAGTTTACTTTGTTTTAGCCTAAACTATCTTTTCTTTTTATGGTCCCTTTGAGTCCTTTCTGGGCAGTTCCTTCTTTGAGATTATTTTTCATCTGCTGACAAAGACAAGTTTTAGCTCCTCAGCAATTAACTCTTACAGTAACTCAGTAAATCAGTTTAGCTTTTGGCTTCCTTTCTACAACATCCTCTCCTCTTTATAATCATAACACCTTATGATTTTGTATGTAATTGTTGGCACACCTGGTGTATCACATGTGTTTTGATTATTTTTATCTTAGAGTGGATGAACCTGTACAGAGCACTTAGAAGATAGGATTTTAACATAAATCCCACCATAATTATTATGAGAGGCCCCATTAAAGGAGCTTGCCAGTGTCCTCATGTAGTTCACCTAGGGACAGTGCCAAGGTCTGGGGTATGTCAGGTGTAAAACCTCGAGTCTTGGGTAAGTATGACCTTGAGTGCTAAGTGTGTGTCTCTTATCACTGGAAACACTGACATTGTTACCATTAAATCTTGTATTTACTTTTTAGCAGCAGGAACTGGTTCATGTCCTTAAAAATATAGATGACAACACAAAAAAAAATATTATAATAAAATAAGTCCAAAGAAAGAGAGCCAGGAGGGCCTTCTCTGTACAAGATTAGTAAGCAGGAGTGTCTGTGACTAATCCTACTGTGAGGAGGAGCACACAGGACATTCCTACAGCTGGGGGGAGGGGTAGTATCACATTCCTCAAAAAGAAACAAATATTCCTGTGGAAGGAAAAGGATGTAACATGAGGCAATAGTAAAGAACTGTAGCTGTTCAGGGATGAATGACATAAAAGTCTCTTGGATTCTTCTCTTAGATAAGTATTTAGCTATGTCTGCAAATTAATATCTTCAAGAAGCCAGTGGAAATGAGTCACAATATTTTCTTTATTTGTTTTTAAATGTTTTGGTAACAGACTCAAAAGCTTTTACAAAGATTGGCCCGGCATGTTTCTCTTAAGGCTACCTATATTTTGCAATAGAATATTAAATTATTGCTCCTAGAATTGCTAACAGTTCAAGAAATTCAGTTTATGTATATACATACTTTAAAAATACATGCTGTTTGAGGGTGCCTTCTGTGGATGTGAGCTACTTAGTGAAAACTGAGTAGCTGTTTTTCTTGTAAGGCTTAGAGCTATGAAATGGCTTAGAAAGCATTTTTTCTTATTTGAAAATGAACTTGATTTAAGGCAATTTTTAACAATGTAAAACTAATTACCCATGTTTAATTCCAGCAATAGGCCATTTTTTTGGAGGTATTTGGTCTTCTTTGGACACTTGTTTCACATTTTTTTCTTTAATCAAAATAATTTTCATTTACATGCCAAGACACCAGGAAAAGGATAATATATTATCATACAGGGTTTCATCTGATGATGTTGCTTGATGATCTGAAGTGCTATATAATTTCATAAATCACAACAGTAAAGGCTATTCTGGATACGAAGACTTTTGATACCTTTCTAAAAGCAAAATTGACTATAAGAAACATTGAAAAGTTGATGTTTGAATTAAGCTAATTTTCTATATTTTTTGTAAACAAATTATGACCTAGCCATGATCATAGATGTTTTTGCTCCCACAACCAATTGCCCTTGTTTGTTACCAAAATAAATTTAGGTAGAAACTCTTAATTTAAAATAAATCATTTTTTCTTTAAAAAAAAAAATGTTTCTTGGAGCCAAAGTTTTTCTATGGATTCCATGAGGTTATCAAATGATCTGATCAGTCCAGCACATGGAAGGAGTTAGGATCCTACCCATGTGTCAGATATTTTTCAGCATCTCATATTGAAGTCCTCAGGCTTATGTTATGTGTGGACCAGTCAGCTTTTAGGATTGTGACTGGAGCAGGGCCACAGCATTTTTGGCAGGGGCAGATGTTTTCTAGAGCTTGACTTTGAGGGACCCAGTTGGTCCCCAGTAACCTTTTAGCTGTTACAGTTGGTTGAGGATAGTGTCTTTTTTACTCTGGTATGATAAATTTATATCTTTTGGCTGATGGACATGGGCCTAGTTTTTAAGGATATGTGAGTCCCCTTGTGTTACAAAATTTAAGGAAGAATCACTAGTGGCAGAAAAATCTGACTTACCTGTATAAACCTATGCAAAGATATATATATGATCAAACAACTAGCACCACAAACATTAGCAAGTACAAGTAGCCAGAACCCTAAACTGTTTTTACATTTTAGGATTAGGCTCTATATTTGCCTAAATGTACTTTAGGACTTGGCTCTGAGATCTGTCCTTAGTGATATATCTCCTTTTAATAAGACATATCAAGGAGAGATTGGACTAACACAAATCAATAACTATTAGGTAAACATAAACAGTGAGGACAATTTGGATCTTTGATTTAAAGGAAAACAGTGGCTTACTAATCAGGGCCAGGCAGAGGCAGACATCATGAGTTAATAGCTTAGTACTGTAAGCCAGCATCAGGCAAGGCAGTCTATTTGTCTGAATCTTGTTTCATTTTGTAATATCTTGTTGTTATATTTTCTCACTGGGTGTTTAATACCATATAGGCAGCAGAAATTAACTATGCATTATATTTTAGAGGTCATTCATGGCTCTGTCGGAGAGACTTTAGGGACCTATGAGGAGTTTTAAGATTCTCAGCATTGTCATCTGCTAGGATAAGTCAAGGCTGCCCTGACCAAGGCTGGCCCTCCCTCTTTCAGAAAGCCTAGAGGACTGATTTTTTTTCCCCAGTGTGACTCTTCTGTTGCAGATACATTGATTTGGAGTCCATCTCTGGGTCTCCAGGACCTTCCTGATCAAGACGACAGGTAGCTTACTGGAGCCTAGAAGTTAGCAAGTGTCCCATCAACTCCTGTGGCCTTTTGACCTTGAAGTAGGAAACAAAATATTGGGGCTCTTTTTAATTCTGATGTTTCCAATTGACCTTAGCTTTTACATACAGTTATTAATCACTCAGAGAGACTGTACATATCTGATGAGCAAAACCCATTTAGTTAAAAAGGTGCAGAATTTATCTAGTTATCAAAGCAGATCTAGTCAGATAGCTTAAAATATAGATAGTTCACTAGCTTAAAATCATTCTGAGTGGCAAATTCACTGAGAAATCAAGCTGGTTCTGAGCAGAAAACCTTCTCTCTGTAGCCCAGCCAACTGAAAGCTGGAAAAAGCTGCACTGTATGCAGGCTTATGCGAGTCAGCAGTCATCAGTGGTGAAAACAGTAGACACTGGCAGCCTCAAGTTTGGCCAGACAGGCCAAATGACTGAATGAGTGCAATAGTGGCATGTCTGCTCTGGGGGAAACCAACTCCTATCTAATTGGATTGAAGGACCACTCTGTGGGAGGGAATACATGCCTGGAACTGAAAACCTAATCAAAAGCCTATGGGAGGGGAGGTTATGAGCCTTAGGGGTATAAAGCCTACTCTGGTCTGGATAAATGCATATATTACTCTCACCAAATTGCACTGAAAGCACTACACTTAATGTTCATATTCATATATTAGTGCTAATCTCACTTCTGGTTATAGAAGCTTCTCTTTTCAGATGGCGATGACCACTGGGATGACCCAAAAGGCAACATAGCGCTGAGGAGAAGGGATGGAGGAATGTCCAGCAGTGAAACATCTCACACCTTCCAAGTCTCAGGGCCCATTGCAGAAGAGGTGGTGGGAAGAATGTAAGAGCCAAAGGAAGGGTACCACTCCTTACATACAACTGTTCAGACAGAAATTGGCCTCAATATCCAAGACCTCGCAGTGCCTAGCAATATCTACACAAGACCCTCATAATAGGAGAAAAAGATGATGACATCAGATTAAATAAGAGACTAATGGAGAAAGGGAGGGGATATGACAGAGAGCAGAGTTATGAAAGGGAAAGTGGGGGAGGGGAGGGAAATACCATGGCTTGTTGTCTGTAAGTATAGAAGTTGTCAATAAAAAATATACATATTAAAAATCATTCTAATTAGCATTTAAGTTTAGTTGTTAGATAACAGTATGCTATGTAGGTACCAATTACCCCACAATTTGGAAGCAGAACAGCAGAGTTTAAGATCATTTTTTTTTTAGCACAGGGAACATGTCTTAAGTATCAATATATCTGTAAGCAATGAACTTAAGATACCAGAACAGAGACAATTACTTAAGTAAAACCTTGCTTGAGACTGACTATACAACACTTAAGAATAAAGCCAAACCTGGTCATTGTTGATCTAAATTAGTCTGACTTTAACATACATTAAAGACATTATGACAGACATAAAATGATTTCTTTATCAAGTACCTTTAATAATTGAATCATTTTTTAAAATATTTATTTATTTATTTACTTGAGAGAGAGAAAGAGGCAGATAGAAAGAGAGAATGGGCATGCCAGGGCCTCTAGCCACTGCAAACAAACACCAGATGTATGCTCCCCCTTGCGCATCTGGATTACATGGGTCCTGCGGAATCAAACAGGGGTCCTTAGGCTTCTCGGGCAAATGCCTTAACTGCTAAGCCATTCCCCAGCCCCATTGAACCATTTTTTGAGCTTAGCATAAGGCAATATGTAAAACTGGTAGAATGTATGAAGCTTAGACAAACTATATTAACATTGCTTGCATATGGCAGGCTTTCTTAGGACAGGAGGAGTTTTCTCATTTTTTTTTTTAAGAACAAAGTCAGTGACTAATCAACTTTTTAAAGACTTAGACAATAGTTTTAGCGATAATCACCCAATAAAACAGCATGAACAAGACCATTCTAAGGTTACAGTGTTTTTTTGTTTTGTTTTGTTTTGTTTTGCTAATAACCTCCCTTTCTTGCAAAATACAAAAAGGCACAATTCAGAGAGGCACAGCCAAAATCTTTGCTGTTATGATAAAAGAACGATGAAAGGTTTGAAAAAAAAAATGAAAGTTTATACTGTAAAGCTATTTAATATAATAAATACCATATAATGATAAGTCAGAAGAATCATATAAAGCTGCATTTTCAAGTCTAATGTTTTCATACAGTACATTTATTCCTATTTATATTTCCTGTGGTAGAGTGAAGGAGCAAAGATCCAATGACCATAACTATTAAGACCCAACAAAAATATACCACTGGAGAAATCAAGAAAGTTCAAACAAGCAATTCAAGACAAACAGGAAAAAATTCCCCCCACTTTGCTTTTAGATTTTTCAACTTATGCATTTCAAACAAGTTACTGAAGTGGTTCTAACATTTAGGAATATATGCCTGGGTGATAATGTCGTGCATATAAAACTAAACCCTTAGCTTGGGACAGAGCTTAGTGGTAGAGCACTTGCCTAGCATGTATGAAGCCCTGTGTTCAATCCCTAGCTGTGCCAAATGAAAAGAAGTATTTTTAAATTATGTTAAAATTCACCTATTTGGAGTTAAGGAAATACTATTCTTTAAAAAAAACCTTAAATTCAGGGCATGGAGAGATGGGTCAGCAGTTTAGGTACTTGCATACAAAGCCAGACAGCCTGGCTTCAATTTCCCACCACCAAATACATAAAGCCAGATGCACAAAGTGGCACATGCCTCTGGAGTTCCTTTGCAGAGACAAAAGGCCCTGGCATGCCCATTCTCTCTCTTTTCTCTCCCTCTTTCCTTATAAATAAATAAAAAATGTTAACAAAAAAAAAGCCTTAACTATGTTATCTGGAAAAAGTGAATTCACACACAGACATACACACACACACACAATTCCTCTGACCTTTGGAATTAGTTTTAAATCTCTGGGGAATTAGATTTGTTTATCCTTGTAAATGTATGACTTTCTGTTTCAGAAAGCAGCTTCTAAAAAGTCAAAAAGCTTCTTAACACCAGAGAATTAGTTCCACAAACAACTTTTTTTTTTAGCTTTGTGTGAATTAATTATGTACATATGGGTTTTATTTTCTAGAAAAGGACAAATTATTTTATTTTGTTTTTAAAAGAAAATATGAGAAACTACATTTCAAATTTCTCTGCACATAATATTACTAGAAACAATCACATACAATATTCTTTATTTCAAAATAGAATATTTGCATTAATTCTTGTGTGTTATAACTGTAATCATGTACAAAAATTCTTATAGCACTAAATTTATAGTAAATTCTTTTAGGCCTATACCATAATAAGATCAAACATACTGGGTTTTTATGTTTACTATCCGGTAATATTAATGATATGCAATAACTGCTAGCTTTGCAAGTAATGCAAGCCAATAAACAAAACTCTTACATCTGCTGGGCATAGTAGCCACACCTTTAATCCCAGCACTTGGGAGGCAGAGGTAGGAGGATCGCCATGAGTTTGAGGCCACCCTGAAGACTACATAGTGAATTCCAGGTCAGCCTGAGCTAGAGTGAGACCCTACCTTGAAAAACAAAACAAAACAAAACAAAACAAAAAGTCTTACATCTACATTTAAATGAAACTTTTTTTTTTTCCTGGCAGTCTTGTGGCAGTAACATAGAGTGAAATATTTTGTTCTATGAAAGCAAAGATTCCATGAGGTAAAACAGAAGAGTCAGAAAAGTGGAACAGAAAGAAGGGTCAAGGGGGGAACAGAGGAAGGCAACAAAACTATTCCATGAGAAAATAAACAGGAAATGCATGCCTGGTAGTGAAAGGAGATGAAAAAGTTGGGAGCTTCAGTAGAAATGTCAACATTTTTGCATTTAGAAACAGATGCTCTTTGAAAACTGCTTTGTAAAGCTTGTGATATTCTCATTCTTTATCTTTGTCACAAGCAGGTAATTGGCACTAGAACTCAAAATAAAAGTAACTTTTTTTTTCTTTCTCAGCTTTTTCTTTATTGGCTCATAGAAGAGTTACTGTCTTTTAAATAGGCACATGTATCAGTTATTATTTGCCTTACTGTGACCAAATACCTGACAAGAGGCAGCTTAAGGGTGAGGAAGTGTTTATTTTGGTTTAAAGTTCCTGAGGATGTAGTCCATAATGGTAAGGTAGGTATGTTGTCAGAAACATGAGAAAGCTAGTCATACTGCATCCAAAATTAGGAAGCAGAGAGTGAAGAGTTGGTGTTTATCTGTTTCCTATTTTATTCAGTCTGAGACTTCAGCCCATGGAATGGGGCCACCCCTGGTTAGAATGGGTCTTCCTCATCAATTAACCTAATCTAGATATTGCCTTACAAACATGCCAAAAGAAGTATTTCTGTGTTGATCTTAAATCCCACTAAGTTGACAATAAAAAATTAACTGTCATAACTCCACTCTTTATCAATGTGGCATCCAAATATATTGCAGAGTATAACTTTCTGTTCCCTGACCCCCAAAACTTATAATTATCTCATAATGAAAAAAATCAATCAACCCAACTTCCAAAGTTCCCCAAATCATTAATAGTACCAACACTGTTCTAAAGTACAGTCTCTTCTGAAACTTAAAGCAATTACTTAACTGAGAGCCCCTTTAAAAGTCATGAACATGTTCCAAACTTCCAATATTCAGTGTTAGAGAGTAAACATACCCATTCCAAAATGGGGGAATTAGGGGCATAGCAAGACTAAAATCTAGCAGGGGAAATCCTAAATCCTGCAGCCTAATGTCTAGTATCAGAGCTCCTGATAGAATCTTCCGGGCTCCAAATGGCTTAGTTTGCCCTGCCCCTTCAGCTTTGGCTCCTTGCCTGTAGCACAGCATCAGTGGAGTTCCTATAGTCCTGGCATCCAGCATTCTAGTATCTCCATTTCAGGTTAGGTTTCATAACTTCATGAAGTGGCCTTTCAGAGCTTCCTTGTAGATCAAGCCATGCATCACATTGCTAGCCTCAGTAGCCTCCTAAATCCTTAGTATAAGCATCTATGACCTCTACTCTTACATCTATTAGGTCTGTAAAACCAGTGGCACAGAAAGAGTGCTTTTAAGCTCTCCTGACAGCTCAAGATGTAGCCTGGTCCCCTTTGAGTACATTTGGGTTGGCCTCGTGTACCTTCTGAATGACCCAGGGGGAAAACTTCCCCATGTTGTTTTTGTCCATGGAACCCTTTCAACAGCATTCAAAGTTCAGGCTCCCTCCTATCAAATGAATTTTAAATGTCACAAGATGTTCCCTTCCATGAATATAGTCTTGTTCTCAGGGGAAATTTTCTGTTTCCCCAGTAGAGAACAGGTGGTTTTTCCTGAATGGCATGATCACTTGCCTTTTCTGCAACATATTTCAAAACTTTTAACTTCATATGTTGGTCTTCCTCAATATAGACCAGAATAAGAAGTGAGAAGTTGTTGGGAGCTGTATCTGCTCTTTGACCGTGGGAACTGCAGCTGGTCTTGGATCTCTGGGCACAGAGGCCTTATCGTACAGCCTTGGCAAAGCAGACTTCAGGCACAGAGGCATTAACGGCCTTGGTGGAGCAGACTTCAGACATGAAGGCATTGTTCTGAGAAAGTTTTATTTTCTGTATATAAGCTTGTGTCTGTCTGAATAAACTTGAGCCTTGATCAGAGCTTGTCTTGGCTCCATTCCTTGTGTTGTTGTCTCAGGTTCATTCCCACTCCCTCCTTCAGGCCCATTTTGATTTGTGCCGCAGGCCGGCAAAAGAAGTAACCATGACAAAGCCTTAATGTTATCTTGACTTGAGATTTTCTCTGCCAAACAAATTTAATCATTAGTCTAAAACTCAGCCACACTCAAATTGTTAGGGCATTGTCACAATTTAGCCAAATTCTTTTTTTTTTTAAGAATATAACTCAAATAACCACTAGCCCACTTCCAGGTAAAGTCTGTTCCCTTCTAAAACCTCATGAGCTCGGCCTCCACTGTGTGTTTATCTCAACATTCTGGTTCTCTAATCCCACACTAGAAAGGCCCATTGAGCTCTGATTGTGATAGTTCAGGGATTTTCTAGTCCAAACTTCCAAACTATCCCATATTCCTCCCACAAATCAGTTCTAAATACCTACAAAACATGTAGTCAGATTGAGCATAGCAATAGCTTCCCCCTTGGTACCAATTTTCTGTATTTATTATTTTTCTAATTGTTAGGGACAAATATCTAACAAGAACAGCTTAAAGGGAAATGGCCTTATTTTGGCTTACAGTTTCAGGAGATGCAGTTATCATGACAGGGAAGGCATGGAAATAGGAACTTGAGGAAGCTAATCACGTTTTCCCCACAGTCAGGATACAAAGTTAGATAAATGTTGTGCTCAGGCCTGCTTTCTCCATTTTATTCAGTCCAGGACTGAAACCCATGGAACGGTAGTATCCATGGTGACCATGTTAGTTGCTTTCTCATTGCCATTGTTGTGGGAATTTCCAAACAGATTGAGACCAAGAGCCATTTGGACAGAGGAGAGGAAGATTTATTCACAGTAGCAGACTGACACCAGATCTCTGTGTAAACTTGTCAGCCCTGGGCTTGGGCATGCAAGGCTTTATGTATCTTTCTTCTACAACAGATGCAAGCAAACAATGTTACAGAAGTGTACTTTGCATTAGCATGGAGCTACATAGTTTAAATTTCTTATAATTCTTGTTCCAACTAGCCCAAATCAATCAGTAACTTGCAGAGTGTGTGGGGAATCTATCTCTGTCCACTGGTTTCTCCCTATGGGTAACTTGTGGGCAACTGGGAGTTTATCTCTCCATTCCCTGGTCTTTTGCTGTGGGTGGCTAGCAGGCAAGTGAGAATTTATCTTTGTTCTTTGTGGGTAATTCCTAGCCTGTTTGGAGGGCTCTAAAACCCAGTACGAGTTTATTTTAATATTGCTATATTTTGCTAGAACCTTCCCTCTTCATCTTCATAATCCCATATGCGTCTTCTAATTGGATCCTCTGGTACTGGCAGGTGACTTACTGCCTTAGTGCCTCAATCCAATTCCTGATAAATTTAGTCAGGATGTTAAACAGGCAGGGAACAAACAGTAGAGCCAAGAGAACCATAACCAAGGGCCTGGCTAGAGGTCCCAGTCAAGGGCCCCAGGAACTCTAAGTGCTCTGCCAATAAGACATTCAGCTCTCACCCATGTCTTACTCTTTTTCAAGAGTTTTCTGGCATTTTCTCTTACTACTCTTGACAGATTTGCATCAAAACAACATTCTTCTCTCAAGAAAACAGATACTCTCTTTTCTTGCCATCATCATGTCTATCATCCTGCAGTTCTGTACCACAACTGAGGCCAAGGAATCTATCTGAGTTTGCAGGGTAACTATACTTTCCTGGACTAGGCTCAGATCCTTTTTAATCTGATTAGATAGTTAGTTGACTATGCTATACCTGTTAGAGACCTATGGCAGTTGCCCCAGTGGCCACTGTCCCTGTTAAGGCCATACCCAGAAGGATGGAGAGCACAACTGAGCTCCTCTTCTGTCTGGAGTGGCTAGATAGGTCTTGGGAGACCTCATTTCCTGGGAATATATCTAAGTCAGGGGTCAAGAAGACTAGTGTACAGTCACACCCTGGGTAGCAGGTGTAGGTACCATCCTGACAGGCAAAATAGGTTCTGTCTGGGGCCCTAATCTTAAAAGCTAGCCTGGTGTAGTTGTCTTTTCTTCCTATACAATTTGCTTCTCCCAGAGTCTGTACTAAGGATCCTGCCACACAGGTGCCATCTTTGGTGGCTAGATCATCTTGGGTCATGTTGAACAGGGTTAGGTTGGTGATTCCTACTCCAGTGTAGGATGTCTGGCTAGCTCTCAAACAGATCCAGCAATCTTTTCCATGCTCTGGGACTGCTTGCCTTGCTAATACATGGCTAATGTTTGTCAGTTGAAGCATTTTTATCAGGAGGGTATTCGGGTTGAATCAAGAAGGATTACCACTGCCCCCACAGGTTTCTGGGTGAGGATTAGGCGGGGGAGGGGGGCAATTCAGGATGTTGACTCTTCTCATGGGTAGTAACATGTTGGCAGGCTTGATGGTTAGTCTGAGTGTGGCCAGTGGGTTAACTCCCTGTCAATGGCTTTTGATGCAGCAACCCATCCCAAAGTTTAAAGAGACCCACTAATGGGGCCTCTGTATAGAAAGTTCCCAATTCACTTCATGGCCTCTCCCTAGCTCAGGACAGACATTTTTTCACCAGACACTGAGACCCTTTGCCTTTTTACAGGAGCTCCTTCCCAAACCCCTAGAGTGACAAAGTCTACATGGGACCAATGTCTAAGGCATGACCAATGAGCTCCACCACAGTCCCAGGCATTTCTTGCTTTGCACCTGTAAGCCATGTAGCCCATTTATCTCTTGTGCACCCATTCTGGTAATTAGGGCAGGGATCTACATGTCAACACTTCTGAGTAGTGGTAGGGAGGATTGTTGTATTGTCAGATCCTCCTGAGAAACACCACCTGAAAGAAATGAGACAGAGGCCCTGAAGGGGGTTCTGGATTATAGATAGCCTTGGAATGGGTATGGTTTATCCTCAGCTGGACACTTTGTGGTGGTGTGATTTAGTTGTCCCCCATAATCTTAGGTGTTCTAAATGCTAGGTCCCCAGCTGATGGCAATTTGGAAATTAAAGCCTCCTGTATTGTTGGGGGCAGACTTATGGGTGTTATAGCCAGCTTCCTCTTGCCAGTGTTTGGCACAGTCTCCTGTTGCTGTTGTCCATCTGATGTTGGCCAGGAGGTGATGTCCACCCTCTGATAAGGCCATCATTTCCCCCTGCCATTAAGGAGATTCCCCTCAGTTCTGTAAACTAAAATAAACCCTTTATTCCCACAAACTGCTCTTGGTCGGGTATTTTCTGCCAGTAATGTGAACCTGACTGCAACACACCTGCGACGTTAAGAGCTGAGGGAGTGGTTAATATAATTTGATATGGTCCCTCCCACCTTGGGTCTAGGCTTCCCCTCACAGGGACTTTTATCTAGACCCAATCTCCCAGATTCCATGGGTGAAGGAGACCTTGAACAATACAGGGAGGGGGAAGACTTAAATGTCAGTTATCTTCTTTGTAGTGTGGACCAAGTATTTTAGAAACTGCTGGAGGTGGATCTGTCCATAATCCTAACACCAGAGTCAGTTGGGAGCAGTGGGGGAGGATGTCCAAACAGGATTTCAAAAGGTGAAAACCCACATTGCAGGGTGTGCAGTGCACTCTGAATAACCCAAATAGCAAGATTTTGGCCAAGGCAGACCAGTTCCTGGCAATGTTTGGCCCCGTGGATATGTAGCATGGCAAAAACTTGCCTAGAGTTGGTATAGATCATAGCTTACTTCCCTTTTTTTTCATTTTTATTTTTTATTTTATTTTATTTTTTACAGTCAGTTTGGTACCATTATTAGGCTCATCCATGACCTACCCCCCCCTTGGCCCCTTCTTGTTGAGGTATACGGGTCATGCACTGTGGAGTTAGCCCACATTTATGGGTAAGCTAAATGTCTCTGCATATCATGACCCAACATGTGGCTCTGACATTCTTTCTGCCCCCTCTTCCGCAAAATTTCCCTGAGCCATGTTGGGTCTGCTTCAGTGATGAGGTGTTGGGGGGCTCTTAGGCTCTGGCTCTCTGATTTGGTAGGAGTTGATTTTTCTCTGTGCTGATCTCCTTCCCCCTTGTGCTGGTATCCGGTTCATCAGGAAAACAGCGCCCTTACTTGTTTCTCCAATTTTTCTTAATTTCAGCCGGGGCCCTTTTGAGGTATGATGGGGTGGCTCTCTCCTTAGGATCTACATCTATCTGAAAAAGAGAAGCAGATTCTCCAATGGAGAGTAAGTTAGCATCAGGACAAATGAGATAACCCTTCTTTTCTTAATAGAGAATTTAATAGGTGTAGGCCCTCGTGTAGCACACAATTGACGGTAACTTGATATTGGAGAGTGGGTTTATGTTTGGATATGGTTCTGACTTGTTTTCCAGTTCCAGCTATGGGTCTCATACCATTGAGGGGATCAGTTAGCCGAATTGAGAGAAGTTGGTTCCCCACCATGGCTGTGTGCCAACACTGCAATTGTGTGGGCATTACAACAAGTTATTTGCTGCTAAGTAGGTTAGACCATGCGTTGCTTCGACAGATATTAGTCATATGCCCCCAGTTGCCCATGTAGCACCTTCTGGCACTAGACGCACTGACTGTCTGGGGACTGACTCTCTTCCAACTTCCAGCCATGCCATTCTAATTTGCATGTCAATCACATAAGGTGTCTTCAGCAGTAGGGTCTTATCACTAGCCTTTGGTGGGTCATCAAGTACTCTGACAGAAATCTGTCTGTCTTTTAGGAAACCTTGTAGGTCTCTCTGATCAAAAGCTCATTGTGGATGATAGCCCCATGCTGGTTCTGGGAGTTACAGGTCAGTGCCCATTAAGAAAATGAGGAAAAAGATAACTAATATACAAGAGTTACAGATAAAAGAGAGAGAGAGAGGGAGAGGGGAAGTGAGGGAGGGAAGATGTAGAAGATAAAGGTTAGAATTGATCTCCAGTGTCTTGTGGTTCAGGTGATCTCTTTAAGGGCCTGGTGAAGGATCAGCCATTTGGTCTGATTTTAGTAAGTAGAAAATTATGGTACCATTGGCCATTTGGGTCTAATTTGTGTTTCCCACCCCTTTGATGCCCTCCCCTCCCTCCCCTTCCATCCTAGTGTCTAGTCTAGGAGGGGCTTGCTGGGTATGTAAGGTGTCTTGGGTACATTCAGTTTAGGTGCTGTAGATGAGTGAGACTATGTGGCGATTTTTTTTTCTGTGATTGGGTAAGTTCACTGAGAATGATCTGTTCCAGGTTCAACCATTTTTCCTCAAATTTCATTGTGTCATTTTTTCTTACTGCTGTATAGAATTCCATTGTGTAGATATACCACTTCTTAGTTATCCATTCTTCTAGTGATGGACATCTGGGTTGATTCCAGCTCTTAGCTATTACAAATTGAGCCGCTATAAACATGGTTGAGCAAATCTCTCTAGCCTGTGGTTTGAAGGTTTTAGGGTAGATGCCCAGTAAGGGAATAACTGGGTCTGTCAGTATCTCTATACTCAGCTTTTTCAGAGGTCTCCATATTGCTTTCCAAAGTGGTTGCACCATCCTACATTCCCACCAACAGTGGATGAGTGTTTCTACTCTCCACATCCTCTCCAGCATTTATTTTTATTTGATTTTTTGATGTTTGCTATCCTTATTGGGGTAAGGTGGAATCTCATTGTTGTTTTAATTTGCATTTCTCTGATGATTAGGGATGATGAACATTTTCTTAAGTGTATGTTTGCCTTTTCTATTTCTTCCTCTGTAAACTGTTTGTTCAGCTCTTTGCCCCATTTTGTGAGTGGGGTGTTTGACTTCTTACTGTTTATATTTTTGAGTTCTTTGTAGATTCTAGAGATTAGGCCTCTATCAGTTGGATAACCCGCAAATATTTTCTCCCATTCTGTGGGTGATCTATTGGCTTAGCTTATTGTTGCTTGTCTGTACACAAACTCTTCTGCTTCATGTGATCCCATTGGTTGAGTGATGGTTTAAGTTCATGAGCTACTGGGGTTTTGTTCAGGAAGTCTTTTTCCATTCCTATATCATGGAAAGTACTTCCTAAATTTTTTTCCAGTAGTATACGAGTTTGTTGTTTTATATTGAGATCTTTGATCCATTTGGACTTGAGTGTAGTGCATGGGGAAATGTGTGGATCTAGTTTCAGTTTCCTGCAAATAGTTATCCAGTTTGTCCAGCACCATTTGTTGAAGATGCTGTCTTTTTTCCACCTTATATTGTTTGGGCCTTTATCGAATATCAAGTAGCTATAGTTGCTTGACGCAAAGTCCGGGTCCTCAAGTCTATTCCATTGATCTATACTCCTGCTTTTATGCCAGTACCATGCTGTTTTTATTACTATGGCTTTGTAATATAGCTTTAGATCAGGTATGGTGATACCTCCAGAGGTATTTCTTTTGCTGAGGATATGTTTGGAAAAGCGAGGCCTTCTGCCTTTCCATATGAAATTTGAGATCATTTCTTCTATCTCTGTGAAGAACAATGTAGGGATTTTAATTGGAATCGCATTAAATCTGTATATTGCCTTTGGTAGGATTGTCATCTTCACAATGTTAATTCTGGCTATCCAGGAACATGGGAGGTCTTTCCATTTTTTCAAGTCGGTCTCAATATCTTTTTTGAGTGTATCTATGTTTTGGTTGTATAGATCTTTCACTTCCTTGGTTAACGTTATTCCAAGGTATTTTTGTTGTTGTTGTTGTAATTGAAAATGGGACTATGTCCCTTATTTCTTTCTCTGTATCTTTGTCATTTGCATAAAGGAAGGCTACTGATTTTTGTGCATTGATTTTGTATCCTGCTACTTTGCTATAGGAGTTAATCACCTTCAGGAGTTTTGGGATGGAGTCTCTCCGGTCTCTTACATATATAATCATGTCATCAACGAATAAAGCTAACTTAACTTCTTCATTTCGAAACTGTGTGCCTTTTATTTCCTTCTCCACTTATTGCTTGAGCTGGGACTTCCAGTACTATATTGAAAAGTAGAGGTGAGAGTGGACAACCCTGTCTTGTTCCTGATCTTAATGGGGATTCCTCCAGTCTCTCTCCATTAAGTTTTATTTGGGCCTTAGGAGCTTCGTATATTGCCTTTATTAGGTTGAGATATGAACCAACCATACCAATTCTCTCCAATGTTTTCAACATGAAGTGATGTTGAATCTTGTCAAAAGTCTTTTCAGCATCTATCGAAATGATCATGTGGTTATTATGTTTAACCTTGTTTATGTGGTGTATTACATTGACAGATTTCTGTATGTTGAACCACCCCTGTGTTCCTGGGATGAATCCCACTTGGTCAAGGTGGATAATGCTTTTGATGTGTTATTGGATTCTGGTTGCAAGAATTTTGCTCAGGATCTTTGCATCGAAATTCATCAGGGAAATAGGCCGGTAGTTTTCTTTTCTTGTGGCATCTCTGCCTGGTTTTAGAATTAGGGTGATGCTAGCTTCATAAAAGGAGTTGGGTAGCTTTCCCTGTTCACCAATTGTGTGGCACAGTTTGAGGAAGATTGGTTTGAGTTCTTCCATGAAGGTTTGATAGAATTCAGCTGAGAAGCCATCTGGTCCTGGACTCTTCTTTTTGGGGAGGTTTTTTATTACTTTTTCAATCTCCATGAGTGTGATGGGTTGATTGAGGTGATTAATCTGCTCTGTATTTAGCTTTGGTAGATGGTATGCATCCAAGAATTTATCCATCTCCTCCACATTATCCAGTTTTGTGGAGTAGAGGTTTTTGAAGTAAGTCCTGATGATTGTCCCAATTTCACTTATGTCTATTGTGATCTCTCCTTTTTCATTTTTGAATTTTGTTAATTTGAAGCTTCTCTTTTTTCTGCTTGATCAGATTGGCCAGGGGTTTGTCAATCTTGTTTATTTTTTTAATGAACCAGCTCTTTGTTTTGTCAATTGTCTTAATTGTTTCCTTCGTTTCCAGTTCATTGATTACTGCTCTTATTGTAATTATTTCTTTCCTTCTGGAGCACTTTGTGTTTGATTTTTCTTGTTTTTCCAGTGCCTTTAGGTGTATGGCTATGTCATTGATTTGGGACCTTTCTGTCTTTTTTATGAAGGCATTGAGTGCTATGAATTTTCCCCTGAGGGCCTTCATCGTGTCCCATAATTTTTGGTACGATGTGTTCTCATTGTCGTTCAATACCGTAAACTTTGCAATTTCATTTTTTATTTCATCCACTTTCAATTTATTGTTTAAAAGTGTGCTGTTCAGTTTCCAGGTGGGGTTGGGATTCTTGGTGGGTCTTTTGTTGTTGATTTCTAGCAATAAATCATTGTGATCTGATATCATGCAGGGAATTATGTCAATCTTCCTAAATATGTGGAGGCAGTCTTTGTGACCCAGTATATGGTCTATGTTAGAGAATGTTCCATTGGCTGCTGAGAAGATTGAGTCATCTGTGGATTTCGGATGGAAGGTTCTGTAGATGTCCATTAGGTCTAAGTGATCTATGGTTTTGTTGAGCTCTCTTACTTCCCTGTTGAGTTTCTGTTTGAATGATCTGTCTATTGCTGATAATGGTGTTTTGAAGTCTCCAGCTATGATGGTGTTTGTGGTTATTTCTGTTTTATTGTCAAGTAGGTTTTGTTTTATGAACTGTGGTGCCCCTGTGTTTGGTGCCTAGAGATTTATGATTGTAATATCCTCTTGATGGATCGTTCCCTTGATAAGTAGGAAGTGGCCTTCTTTGTCTTTTTTGATTATTTTTGGTTTGAAGTCTATTTTATCTGATATTAATATAGCTACACCTGCTTGTTTCTTATTCCCGTTTGCTTGGAATACTGTTTTCCCCCTTTCACCCGGAGGAGATATCTGTCTTTAATGGTAAGGTGGGTTTCTTGAAGGCCACAGACTGAAGGGTCTAATTTTTTGATCCATCCTGTTAGCTTGTGTCTCTTGATGGGTGAATTAAGGCCATTAATATTTAGGGTAATGACTGTGAGATTTGATTTGATCCTTGCCATATTGTGATGGTAAATGGTGTTTTCATGGACGTTGAAGTTTTTTGTGCCTACTCTGAGTTTGGTTGTTGTGATCTGCTTCTTGTAGGCAATTGTGTTTGATTATTTTTTTCTTCTCTGTGGAGAATTTCCTGGCATACTCTCTGTAGGTTTGGTTTTGTGTTCATATAATTGTAAAGCTGAGTTTTGTCATGGAATGTTTTTCTCCCACAATCTATTATGAGTTATACTTTTGCTGGGTAGAGTAGTTTGGGATGGAAGCGATAGGTTCTTAGACTTTGCAGTGTTTCATTCATGGTCCTTCTAGCTTTCAGGGTTTCCATTGAGAAGTCTGAAGTAATTCTGATGGGGTTACCTTTGAAGGTGGTGTGCTGTTTTTCCCTAGCTGCTTTTGGGATATTCCCTTTGGTGTCAATGTTTAGAGTCTTAATGATAATATCTCTTGGAGCATTTCTCCTTTGGTCCAGTCTGTTTGGACTTCTATTGGCTTCCTGTATCTTGATGGGCCTTTCTTTTAAGAGACTGGGGAAGTTTTCTTCAATTATTTTGTTAAATAAGTTCTCCATGCCTTTGGTCTGAATTTCTTCTCCTTCTGGTATTCCAATGATCCTGATATTAGGATGTTTATGTGTATCCCACAGTTCCCTTATGTTCTGTTCACAGGAGCTTTTGAACTTACTGAAATTTTTGAACTCTCTAACTGTTTCTTCCATCTTGTCTTCCAGATCAGAGTTTCTATCCTCCACTTGGCTGACTCTATTCTTCAGAGCTTCTAGTGAGTTTTGCACTTGTTCTATTTAGTTTTCATTTTCTATTCCTTTTCTATTTATAATTTCCATCCCTCTGTCAAGCTCCCTTTTCACATCATTTTCTGATTTTCTTGATGATTCTTGGAGTTCATCCTTGCATTTCTTTATGTCTTCATTTAGCATGGCCAGCTGATTTATAAGGTCTTCTTTTTTTTCACTCTCCCTCAAATCTCTTAACTCTCTTTCAAATCCTTCCAATTTCTTATCTAATCCTTCCAATTTCTTATCTTTTAGTTCTAGTTTAGTGATGACAGCATCCACACGATTGTTGGCCCTTTGTTGCTTTCCTGCAAGTTCTACCAGTAGGTTGGTCAGGGTTGCATTGTTCATAGCTTCAATTTTGTGTTCTGGTCCTCTTGGTTCTTCTGTGTTTTGGTTAGATGTATTCATTGTGGGACTGGGTGATCTAACTGGATTTTCTTGCATTTGATTTTTCATGTTATTTCTTTTGCGCCATGTTCTGCCCATGACAGTGTATGGGCAGGTAGGTGGGCATATCAACCTGGGCTCAAGACCAATGGGAATCTTATGCAGCCTGGGGCAGTTGCCAAGAAGCCTGGGCTTTTGCTCTCACTTGCCAAAGCCGCCTATCTACTGCCTGGCAGGGGCAACGAAGTTGCTTGAGTTCTCAAGTGGTAATGTGCCACAGATGCCAGCGTTCGAACTAGGAGTGGCACTGAGGCACCAAGCACTGCAGCAGCCCAAACTCTGGCTGGGAACGCTGGGAACCGGAAGCAGTCTGCGCTCCCCCGCCACAGGACAATGGCGGCCGGCTGGCACGGCAGACAGGTAGGGGATGGCACTTGAGCTGGCGCAAGCAAGAGACAGTCTGAGCTTGCGTGGCACCTGCTGTGGGACTGGGTTCGCTCAGTAAGTGGGCGAGTGGACGGGAGTGCGGAGCAGTGTAAGCTTTCGCAAGCAGGGAACAATCTCACTTGCCAAAGCCACCTACCTACTGCCTGGCAGGGGTGCCAAAGTTGCCTGAGTTCTCAAGCGGTTATGTGCCAAAGCTGCCTGTGTTCGAGCTAGGAGTGGTACTGAGGCACCAAGCACTGAAGCAACCCAAACTGGCTGGGAACGCTGGGAACCGGAAGCAGTCTGCGCTCCCCTGCCACAGGACAATGTCGGCAGGCCGGCGCGGCAGACAGGTAGGGGATGGCACCTGAGCTGGCGCAAGCGAGAGACACAGTGTGAGCTTGCGGGGCACCTGCTGTGGGACTGGGCACACTCAGTAAGTGGGCAAGTGGACGAGAGTGCGAAGCAGTCTAAGCTTCCGCATGCAGGGAACAATCGGCGGGTGGTGGCAGCTGTGCGGGCTCCGGAGCAGCAGTGGTGGCAGCGGACGTGCTGTGAACATGGCGGTTATTTGGGATGAGGGGTGCCTACCCGCCCACTAGGGGATCGGCGATTCCCTGTTCCCCCGCCTCTGTGCCCTCCCAGATTTCTCTCCCCTAAAAGCCACTATATACCCTTAATATCTTGCCTTTCTTTCCCCAGGATTTGCAGCGCAGCTAGGCGGTCGCCATCTTGGCCGGAAGTCCTCCACTTGCTTCCCTTTTGCAAGGAGGAGGGCTCTGGTGAGTGTATGTAATTCAGCCTTTTTGAGCTAACCAATCACTGGGAAATCTCCCCTCCTCCAAGACCTCATTGGCAGTTACCACCACATACCTGGTGTGGTATTCTCTCTGTATACTCTGGCTCCCATCAGTGAAGAGTTCTAAGTCAGACATAGGGAGTGGTTCATCTTTCAAATCATGTCGAGAAAAGAACACATATTGTATCATTTCCTCACATGAATGGAGGTGGTCCCTCTCCTCTTTGGGTAAGTCTGTGGCAGGATTCAGGGTTCAAACTGCCTCATCTGCACCCAGGGATTTTCTCACAACAGAGCCTGATACCAGGCCACTCTCTCTCTCTGGTCATCCAATGGCTAACTGTCCCATTGAACAAGGAAGTGATGTGGTGGGGACTCTGACCTTAATGGTCTGTCCCAGAATCAACTTCTCTGCTTCCTGTACCAGCAATATGCTGGCTGCCAAAGCCAGGTGGCAGGGGCAGCGTGGCCATCCTTCCACCACGGAGTCCAGCTGCTTGTACAAATACACCACAAGTCTATTGCACAGTCCTAGTTCCTAATTCAGTACCCCGAGTCTGACTCCCTTCTTTTCCGTGTACATACAGGATGAAAGACCAATGACATCTGGGAGGACTAATGTGGGTACTTCATTAAATCTTCCTTTGGGTTGCTTGTAAACATCTTATGTCCATTTTAAAGGGTCCATTGCAGATTCACAGAGGGCACAGTGGAGGCTCCCTGCTATACCAGAGCACTCTGGGATCCAGAGCCAGCAGTACCTGGTTGTCCCCAGGAGTTCCTGGTGTTGCTTTTTAGTCTTGGGACAAGGGTACTGGGTAATCACTTGTTTTTGTTCCTCAACCAATTTATTTTCCCCTGGCTGAGGTGATAACCTAAGTAGATGACCTCCTTTTGGCAGATTTGGGCCTTTTTCTTTAAGACCCTATATCCTGTCTTCTGTAGAAACTGTAACAGTTGGTGCCCTTTTGACAGGTTTCCCAGGAGGAGGCAGACAGCAGCAGGTCATCTACATATCTTAGTATAGTGCACTCTGCTGGTCGGCAGTTTCTAAGTCTTTTGCCAGCACTTCCCAAAAGATTGTCAGAGGGGGGATGAATCCTTGGGGCAATCGTGTCCAACCTCAGTTGCTCTTTTGTCCTTGTCTCTGGACGTTCCCACTTGAACACAAACAAGGGTTGACTTGCTTTTGCTCACCACAAGCAGAAGAAGACATCCTTTAAGTCCAGGCAAGTAAAAAGTCAGGGGTATCAAGCTCAGCAGGGTTGTAGGGACCACAGGGTGTAGAATCTTAGTGGCATCACTGACTCGATGGAGATTCTGCACATGCCAATATCACTGGCCCCCAGATTCTTTACTGGGAGCAGGGGGTGTTCATGGAGATTGACTTTCTCACAGAATTCCTCCTGTTTTGAGCCTCATGATGTCAGGAGATATCCTGAGCTGGCCTTCCAGAGAGATTGGGTATTGCATCTGTCTTGTGGGGGTGGCCCAGGTGAGCAGCCTTTAGCTAGGCCAATCTCTTTATGTGTGTCCCACACCTTGAGGTAGTGCTCCAAATACTAGCTAAGTTGGCATAGATTTTGAATATTTCCCACATGGGCCTCAGAGTGCAGTTGCCACTTTTATTTGGGTCAAACTTCCAAATTTAGCACTGTCAGGGATTCAGAGTTGGTGGCAGGGCCTAAGTCAATGGCTGCTGTGGTGCCTAACTTAGATAGCAAGTCTCTTCCTAAAAGGGGTCCAGAGCTTCAGGAATATACAGGAACTGGTGGAAGACTAAGTGGCTTCCTATTGAGCAATCTCTTGGCTCTCAATATCTGTACTTTTGGGTGGTCCCTGTGGCACCAAAAATTGTGATAGAGTCCTTAGTGAACTGGCCAGTGGGGGTTGTCACTGTGCTAATGGTCATGCCATTATCACAATAAAGTCCAAAGCTTGGGCTCCCAAGTTTATTTTCACTGTGGGTTCTTGGGGGCTGATTGTGATTGAGCCTGGTCACCTTAAGTCAGATTCAGTCTCCTATCCTGGGTCTTTGGGCCTGGATGAGCAGACCTTCTTGGAAACTGCAATCATGATGGATCTTGTCTCTTTATAACCTTGTGTTGTTTGATTTTTCCCTTTTCTTAGGGCATTCATTCTTCCACAGCCTTCTCCCTTACAGTACTTACATTGCTCTTTTTCTAAGGGGAGGCAACAGTTTTCCTTCCAAGCAGGTGGTGGCCTCAGTCTTCTGGCAGCCCTTTCATCTCTGAGGCCACTGCCATGATTTTGGTCTTTTTCTCCAGGCATTTTTTCTTTTCTTGGTGTGCTGTTTCCTCTTAGTTATGTAGCACCTTGGCTGTGATATTAATGACTTGATTGATATCCATTCCAGCAAAGCCTTATAGCTTTTGTAATTTTCAGGGCACATTCAAAGCTTACTGCTGGACAAAGGTTGTACTTCAGGATCAAATGGAGTAAAGCATCAGTATGTGTCACAGAGTCTCTCATATAATTGACTAGGCAACTCATCTGGCTTCTGAGTCACCTTGCTCAGTTTTGTCAGATGGGTGACTCCCTATACACCTGGCTCAGGTTCCTCCTAAGATTGCTTTTCTTATCTGAATGAGGGATTCCATTCCCTCTTGGGTGTTGAAGTCCCAGCTTGGGCATTCTTTTGGAAGGATATTGTCTGCAAATCATTCAGGATTTGCAGCATCTGGGGGTGGGTGGATGGTAATCAACTAGGCTTGGGCAGCTTGATAGACGTGCCACCTCTCATCAGAGGTGAAGAGGGTGGACAGCGGCTAGCAGCAATCATCCCAAGTTGGCTGGTGGTTATTCATGATAGTAGTCAGGTGCTCTATAATGGCTTGGGTTTGCTCTGAGTATGGTAGAGTAGGGTGGTGCTGGTTCAGGAGGTTGGTGATAGTGAAAGGCTGGTAGAAATACTGTATCAGACCCATCCCATAAGTTCAGTCTGCCCTGGGGAAGGACTGGCCTGGGATTTGTCACAAAGGATAGAGGGGTACCAGTTACTGCTTGGTTATCAGGTGGCCTGAGTTTGGGGATCTTCCCTGTTTATCAGCTGGAGGGGTGCTGACAGCAGTGGAAGGTCTTGGTTCTCTTTCATGGCAGAGCTGGATAAATGGTGGGTGTTTGTTCTTTTGGTTTTGGATAGCTTTCCTGAGGCAACGGGTTCATGGGTGGGACATATGGGGGAGGCTCAGTCTTTTGTTCATGTTCCTGATGAATTGGGGGTTTCTCTTTTGGTTTGCTTGTTCATGCTACCAGCATAGTGGCTGATTTTCTTTGTACATGGAAATGGAGCAATTAAGGTGGGCACAAAGCTGGCTCATACTACCAATTTATGTACAGAAACTAAACTGGGTCACTGTTGCAAAGTTCTCTTATGCTACAGATGGCAGCAAGATCTAGGGTGCCCTCAGGCAGCCATGCCACATCAAAAGACAGTCAACTGATTTCACAGAAGGTCTTTAGCTTTGAGGGTTTGAATCTGATAATATAATTTCCAGAATATCCTGCCTAGAAATTCTCTAACATAGTCTAGAGCACCATCAGGTACTTTGACTGGAAGGAACTCATCTTAATTTATATGTGCTTAAGGTGTGTGTTGTGTGTGCAAAGGGAAAGGTGGATAGTCTGGAGACTCTCCCTTAGTCAGATGCCTGCCTGGCTGGTTGCCTCACAGCAGCCTAAGGGGTCTTACCTTGAGGGCCACATGTTTAAATCCTACACCTGGTCAGAGCTCCCTGTTATGGGGAGATGAGTGCCCATTTATGTGAAAGAATACCATAGGAACTGCAGATTAGGGCCCAATAGAACTCCATATTCTCACAGCCATGGAGCCATTCACATTCACATTCACATTCAGTCACTCAGAATTTAAACAGTTCTCTATTTGGTCCCACTAATAATCCCAATCTAGCTAGGTACTGAGACCAGAACAATTTTGGTCCTGGTGGAAAGAGGGCTGTCACCTTGGATCTGCCTCAAGGTTCATAATTCTTCTTGTAGGGATAAATCTGACTTGGTTCCTTACTGTACTGAATGCTTTGGTTTTTCCTACCTGATTGAGCTGGCTGCTCAAAATTCTTTGTCTTACCATGTCACTTGGATGCCGCAATCCAGGGCTCAGCAGTTATCCTCCTAGTCTCCTTGTAGGAGACCATGGAATCACATCAGTGGTATGCACATCTCAGTCCCTGGGGCCATAGTGGGTCTGGCAGTCTTATCTCACTGGGCCCTCCAGGAAATGTTGTAGGAAATTTCTGGTTAGATTGAGACTCAGAGTCCTTTGGATGGAGGAGAGGAAAGATTTATTCACACAAGTGGGCTGATACCCAGATATCTCTGTAATGGAGCCAGCCCCTGGTTTAGGCTTGCAGGGCTTTTTATGTCTTCATTTTACAACAGATGCAAGTAAACAAGTTTACATAAGTGTATATGTTGTGAGCAAGGAGCTATGTAGTTTTAATTTCTTGTAATTCTTGTTCCAGTTAGCCAGTCTATCAGTGACTTACGGAGCAGGTGGGAAACTTATCTCTGTCCCCTGGTTTCTCCCTGTGGGTAACTTGCAGGCAACTGAGAGGTAATCTCTCTGTTCTTTGGTCTCTCAGTGTGGATGGCTTGCAGGCAAGTGGGAGTTTGTCACTCAGTTCTCTGTGGGTAACTTCTGGTCTGTTGGAGGGCTTTACAACCTGATACAAGTTTCTTTTAATATTGCTATTTTCTGCTAGACTATGAACAAATACATAACCAGAAGTAATAGAAGGAAAGAAAGTGCATATTTTAGCTTACAGTTCCAGAGGGTTGAGTCCATTACGTGGAGAGAGTAGGGAAACAATAATCACATTAGCAAACATGGATTAGAGGAGGAAGAGTAAGTGAGGCTAGGCCACAATACCTTAAGGTCTACTACCAATGACCCACTTCCTCCTGCAAGGTTCCAGCTCATAAAGGTTCCACAACCTCACACAGTTTCATCAGCTAGAGCTCAAGTGTTCAAACCCATAAGCCTACTAGGTCATTTACCATTCAGATCATGACAGGATGAATTGTCTCACCTCAATCTATAAACTCTCCCACAGATATGCCCAGAGATTCATTTTCATGGTGGTTCTGAATACTATCAAGTTGATGAACCAGGTTAACTATCTCAGTATCTATTTATAACATAATTGACAATTCAGTTGATAGACATTTTATCATAGAAGAAAAAATGCATAAAATATGCTTAAAAGATAGAGATTGGCATTATAAATATTCTTGTATTAAAAAGTACACAAGATTAATCATACTATTTAAAATTTCAAGAAACTGAAAATATAGCAAGAGAACATAGGCTTCCTTTAGGCATCCTAACTAAATGAAGCATCAGTAATAGTAAGAATTTTTATTAATTGATATTGGTATGGGGTTCAGTGTTGCACAAGTAATAGCATCAACACACAGAATAGGAGGCAAAGTTTTATTGGGTAAAAAGAAAGACAAAGAAGTAAGATTGTGTACTGAATATGCATCCTAGAGTTCAGGATCTCAGGATGCAGCCCTGAACTGTTTGGAGTGTCAGCTTTTATTGGAAATAACCACACAATGTTCATAGGAAAAAAAAAAAAAAGGATGGGAGTTAAAGCATAAATCAGTTACAGGAAGTACCTGGGGGTTGTGAGGTAGGCCTCTGACCAGGAGTCTGCCAATGTCCCACTTATCTGTCCTTAAGGATTTTGCTCAACAATGCAGGCCTGGAGTAATGCTATTCAGACCAACAGAGCCTCCTGTTTATCTACAATCTCTATCTATTTAAGCAAATGTTTTATTCCATTCTTTATGAGCTCCTACAAGGAAGTGACTTCTATTTTTTTTTAAGTTAGGTATAAAGAAATGCAGAGAAATACAACAGTTTGCTCACTTTACATTTGCCCCTCTGACATGACACTGAGTTAAATCTTTTGACTCGTGAGGGATAATGTCTAGGGTTTTTCACTTTCAGATAGGGGGGATATTGTGTTTGTGATACTATAAGCTTAACAGAACTAATTTTATTTTTAACATATCTGACCAAAGTATTAATAATGCAGGGTCCTATAGTGCGGCCTAGCAGTACTAACAAAAGTGGGCCAGTGACCACAGAAATAAGAGTAGTTAACCTTAGAGACCAATTATACATAGACTGAAACCAATTATTAGTGGCTTGTCTCTGACTTTTTTCCTCTGAGATTTTTTTCTAACTAAAGCCAGTGTATTTTGGATTATTCCTGATTGGTATAAAAGTAGTAAGTTTGACATAAAGTCACATATAGGTCCCCTTGTTTTATAAAAGGTAAGTCTTTTTTTTAATTTTGTCCCATCCATTTTTATGGCTGTTGGAGTGGTTAGGATGACTTGGGGGGGGGGCCCTTCTATGTCCCAATATGGTGTCTCTTTATCCAAATTCTGTTGCTGCACTTAAAAGGATGGGAGCAAACAGGTTATGTCTGAAAAACAGCCTTGACTGCTGGAACAATGGACTCCTGGACTCTTTGTAAGACTTGGATAGAAAGAAGTCTTTCATTAGTAAAGTTGTTATCTGTTCAATATCCATCTGGGGCAGGATGGGTGGGGTTTTCATATATAATTTTAAATGGAGTAATTTTCTTTTAAGGGGTACACCTGGTCCTTAAGAGGGTGAAGGGAAGTAGTCCCACCCATCCTTCACCAGTATCTAGGTTTAATTTAGTTAAAGTCTCCTTCAGGGTTTGATTCATCCTTTCTACCTGTCCTAAACTTTGGGGATGATAGGAACAATATAGTTTCCAATTAGCCCCCAATGTCTTGGTCAATTCCCTAGTGATTTTTTTTTTTTTTTTTTTTTTTTTGTTTTCAAGGTAGGGTATCACTGTAGCTCAGGCTGACCTGGAATTAACTCTGTATTCTCTCAGGAAGGCCTCAAAGTCATGGCAATCCTCCTACCTCTTCCTCCCGAGTGCTGGGATTAAATGCTTGTGCCACCACGCCCTGCTTCCCTAGTGATTTTTGACACATAGGCAGGCCCATTAACTGATCTTATCTTGAGGTACAACCCATAGTGGAGAATTGTCTCTTCTAAAAATTTCTTAGTGACTATTTGGGCTGAAAGATTCGGGGAATAGAAGACAAAGAGTTTTTGCTTTTGCTAAACCTGCTCTATTCAGCTTCTGTAACATTGCTTGCTTGCTTCTGCTAAATAAAAAGAACTGCCATTTTATGATATCCATCAAAGTTAGTTAACCTAGAGAAAATGAGCTGCCTAGGATGTGCTTTGTTCTTTTGCCAGTTACTGGTCACCTAAGAGATGCCTGGCCCAACTGCCCCTTCCATGAACTCTGCCCCTGTGTCCTGAAACCCCCACCCCGCCTGTGGTTACTCAATTAAGAGACACCAGGTGGATCTGACCAATCAGGACCCACTCTATATGGAAAATTCCTAAGGCAGGACCCCCTCCCTACGGCAACCCACAAGGTTCCCGCGCTCACCCTCTTGGAACCAATCATTTTAAAGGATGCGATATGATGTAACCCCTTTGTCTTTTTCCCGCCTCACTCTCTTTTTCATGCCTCACTCCCTTTATAAGCCTTTTCCTTCAGGGGGCCGGGGCTCTTCACCCCTCCTGCATGAGGACTCTGTGTCGAGCCCCGGTGCACCGGTCCCTCAATAAAAATCCTCATGCTGTTTGCATCAAGACCGCTTCTCGTGAGTGATTTGGGGTGCTGTCTTTCCTGAGACTGAGCCCGGGGAGTCCCCCGGAGCGGGACTTAACAGGGCTCTCTCAGATGTGGTTGGGAAAGCTTCCACACATCCTGAAAAGGTATCAACATAAACAAATAAATATTTATATCCATACTGATCTGGCTTTACCTCTGTGAAATCAACTTCCCATTATCTACCTGGCTCTGTCCCCTGCTCTCTTGCCTGTATTAGTGGTACCTTACCAGAGGAAGCATTTGTCTGCTGGCAGGCCTGATAGCAGATGGTGATGTACTTGATGATTGAGTCCATACCTGGGAAGAAAAACTCTCCTTATTAGCTTGGCTAGCTTGTTGTTTCCTAAGTGAGTTCCTTCATGTAGTTGCTTAACTAGCATCCACCCTAGGGCTTGGGGCAGCAACAGTCATCCATTCTCCAGCTGATAACATCTTCGTGGGGTCTGTTCCTTTATCAGATGAGAGGTGAACTGTAGGTCCTGTTACATGTATGTTGGTGGCTCAGGAACAGTAGGTGTTGGGAGGGTGACCAAACACTCTGACAGATGCTGAGAGGCAGCACTCTTTGCTGCTAGGTCGGTTACCTCTTGCTTCTGTGGTCTCCCCTTTCTGATAGCCACTTTAGCAGGTACCCAAATGGCAGTTAATAAGTCCAAAATTTCATTTTTTATTTTTTAATGTCTTTACCTTCTTCTGTTAATAGTCCTCACTCCTGGTAGATGGCCCCATGTACTTATGCCATGGCAAAGGCAAAATGGCTGTCTGTGTAGACATTCACTGTCTTGTCTTTCCCCAAGAGCAGAGCCTTGGTCAGTGCTATAAGTTCAGCTTTCTTAGCTGACGTACCTCAAGGTAGGGCCTCAGCCCACAGGGTTTCTTCCAAAGTCATCATGGTCACCCCTGCATACCTGATTCCATTCAGAACAAAGCTGCTGCCATCACAATATGTCACCAGATCAGTGTTTGGCCAAGCCACATCTGTCAGGTCCATGTGGAGTCCATGGAAGGTAGAAGTGATCTCTAGGCAGTCATGCAGAGGGGGTTGATGCCTCATCAGTTTCTGGTAGCAAGGAGACTGGGCTCAAAGCCTCAGTTTGGCAAAACTGTATTCTTGCTTGATCTAAGAGCAAGGCCTGATAGTGAATTATGAGAGAACTGGAGAGCCATCAGTCTGGGAGGGCTCTTTAAAAGAGTCTCTATCATATGTGGAGTAGTTGATAAAGCCTGGCCCAACATTAATTTGTTAGCATCCTCTGTCAGAATAGTAGCTGCAATAGCCCAGAGACAAGGGGGTCAACCAGCAGCTAATGGGTCTAGCTTCTTAGACAAGTGGGACACTGGGTAATGCCATGGCTCCAGTCTTTGATTTAGGATGCCCCTGGCTGTCCCCTCCTTTTACAAATGGAAGGGTTTGGTTCAGTCTGGAAGCACCAGGGCAGGGTCTGATGTCAGAGATGACTTTAGTTCTTGGAATGCTTGTTTATCATTTGTAGTCTAATTAAAAAAAATTTTTTTTCTTGGTCTTTTCATGGCCTAATATATAGAGGCTTGGCTAATTCAGCAGTCCTTGGGATCCAAATTCTGCAATACCCTACAGCTCTGAGGAATTCTCAGATCTCTCTTTTAGTGGGGATTTGAGTGATGGCCTACATACCAGAGGCCAACAGCATACTTTTACCTTCTTGGAGTTCTTGTCCCAAGTAGGTTGCCTTATGCACACACAGTTAAGCCTTCCTGGGTGATATACCATAGCCAGATATTGACAATTCTCCAGGAGACACTCTGTGGCAGAGAGGAATTCTTACTCCATTATCGTAGGAGAGTTGCCTCAGGTGTTTCTTTGTGAAAGACCTGCAAGTCTCTATGAAGAGCCTCATCAAAGAGGGGGGGGGGGATTTTTAAATCCCTGTGGAAGCCTAGTCCAGTTTAGTTGTCCACTGGTGCCTTGTTGAGGGTCTGTCCATTCAAAAGCAAAAAATGGGTTTACTTCTCTTTGCCAATGGGATACTGGGTCCAGCACAGTATATATTTGCCTTTCAGGTGGAATCATACTGAGCAAAATATAAGGACTCTTCATGGAGCCTTGTGACTTCTGTTAGGTAGCCACCATAACCTTAGCCATTTTCTTAGCCAGTCTATCTTCTGGAGTGTCTATTGTTATATACCCTGGCAAAGATCTCTATTAACTCTGAAAGAAGTTTACCCTCAAAGTCTTCTATTTTCTGAATCTCTTTTCTAATATGTGGTGCAGACTGATTTGCAAAAGTAATGTCAGTAGCTCACCTATCTCAGGGGCTTCAGGATCTATTGGGGGATATTCCTGCAGCCTTTCTAGGAAAGAAGTAGGGGATTCTGTGGGCCCTGGGGTCACTTCATTCACCTTAGACAAGTTTATAGTGTGCAGAGCAAGCAGCTGCCTGGAGACCACCGATACAAGCCTGGTGAAAGAGGTTAAGGGACGCCCTACTGTCAGCAGTGTTGGGATCCCAGTCCAGTCATGTGGAAGCAAAGACCTCATCAATAACATTAGGGTTCTCCATGAGATGGCTGTTGGCTCCCAATATTAGTTTCTTGGCTTCTCTTCTGATTATTTCATGTTCCTCTGTGGTGAAGAGGGTCTGCAAGAGTTGCTGACAGTCCTCCCATGTGGGGTTATGGGCATAAAAGACTGTCTTTAGAAGGTATATCAGAGAAACTGCTTCAAATCATATTTAGGTTTGGCAATAAGAATGGTGGCTGCTGGGGAATTGAACCTAGGTTTTCAGGCTTCCCAGATAAGCATCTTAATCATTAAGACATCATTTACTTGATACCCCACTTTTTATCATCTTTTTATATCCTGACATATATTTTAGGTTGGTCTGATGCTTGCCTTGTGTAAGGAGTTTGATTTAAGTACATTGACTCAGTTTACCTAATTATTTTTCTTTTGTCTACTGAGAAATTTCATCTAACAGATGTGACTGTAGGTGTTCAAAAGAGAGCTATAAAGAGAAACAGTTATATGCCATTTGTCGTTCCCTTTTTCTTGTCAGAGACAATTGGCCATTTTGTCAGTGGACAGGGTCAGGGGCACACATGGCCTAAACTTACATGGGGTCTGAGATAAAGGGTGTGTCATCCCTTTTTCCAGAGTCCAGCTTGACATGACTTCTATGTAGCATATAACAGTAAGCAAGAGCAAAAGGAAACAACAGAGCAGAGAGCTAAACATCTTAACATTCCTTTTATTACTCTGAAGTTGTTTGTTTTTACCAAGGAAATTTATTTTACCCATTTGTAATACACAAGGGGATAGGGTCTTGTCTACGTCTAACCTGGTTAGACTTCCAAAAGAAAATGAATTACATCCGTGCTTATGACTTTGTGACCCACCTAGCATAGGACATCACCCATGTCTAATGTAAGCTGAATTTACATTAAGTCTATATCCCTATATAAAACTTTTAGAACATCCTTAAATCTCGGTAAACAGTTGAAAAATCTTTAACTTCAGGCATGGTGTTTAGGTTTAGCCTGAAAATTAGCTTTCTGTTCCTTCTAAAAGGAAATTAATTTTAGTTAAAATTTGGTCTTTTTTGATTTCATACATCCTTTCTACATATGCATATCTTCATCCACATACTTTAACATTCTTATATAAGTTCCACTCAAAAGGCATTTTTAACAAACATTCAATGTCTAACATTGAAAAATACCTTCCAAATTCCTCCAGTCATCTCATCTCAACTCATAATTAACCATCTTTCTTATAAGGCTATTAAGAAAAATGACATCAAATTGATTAATATTATTACCCACTGACAAAGAAGCAAGTAGTCTAGATTCAAAGAGTTGACTATTTTTGTATTGGAAATTTGTAGAGAAAAAGCCTTCCTTAGTATTTAGGTCACCAAAAAATCTCTACCTGACAACCAGACATATATATATATATATATATATATATATATATATATATATATATATATATATATATATTCTTCAGATTTTATATAACGCATTGACTTGAGAAAGCTCCTATTAATAAACTCCATGAAGTACACTTTCTAGGAATACAAGGCAAAATATGACAACTATTTGGGGGATAATCTTTATCAATTCCTATAACACATTTGGAAGTGCTTTTATTAGGAGTAACTAAGACAAACTTTTGTGTCTATCTTGAGGCAGGCTGGCCTAGAACTTGGGCCAGTTGCTTCCTCCTTTTAAGTAACAGGACATTACAATCTTTTAAAATACCTGGCAAATTATGAGTCACCACCTCAGAGAGAATTTTGTTGTTTTTAGTAATCATCTACATAAGTTGAAGTTGACCTTGAACATAAATTCAGTAATTATATATATGAGATCATGTAACAAAATATGGCTTTGCTTACATAAACTTTCAGCTCACCATAGGCTTTAGTTAAATCTGACTTTTAAAGACAAAAACCAAAAATCCTTGAAATAAATCAAATACCAACATAACCTTTAGGAGAGACCTGTTGGACTATTTGGATTAATAAAGAAACCAAAAGTGTCTATAAACAATGTTATTTGTTTAAAGCCCAAATATAAAGGAAATATCAGGCGCAGTTCAAGTTAAAATTATGTACTTATTTTTATCAAGCAATTTAAAAGTCATATGGTTTAAACTGTGGAGTCAGTCTATCACATTAGAATGTTGAATTGGAGATCCTCCTGTCTCAGCTTTCCAAGTAGCTAGGATAATAGGCCTAGCTCATTTTATTGTTTATCTTTGTTTGAAGATATTTAAAGTGTTTTTAACCAGTTTTAAAGGAGATTTTTCAGCAGAATGATTTTGACCCATATCTTTAAAGATGAGGACAAGACAAGCGAATATAACACCAATCCCAAACATGCTACCAATAATAGCTTTCCTGACATTGCCACAGTGCTGCCAAACAAAAATTGAACCAGAAACAGACCTCCATTCAAAATCTCCAGATGCAGATAGAGAGGGTCAAGGGCAGCCCCTTGATTCCTTGTTCAGGGAATTAATGCTGTATCCAGCTTCCCAATGTGGGGAGCCCCCGGAGGGTCCCCAAGTGGGATTGTCTACTAGACCCGAAGACACTCACACGGAGAGCCTCTAATGCAAGACGCAAGAGGTTTATTGTACCGGTGCACCGGGGCTCGACACGAAGTCCTCACGCAGGAGAGGTGAAGAGCCCCGAGCAGCCGGGAGGTAGGGGTTTTAAAAAGGAAAGATCATAAAACATGCGGAAATATCTCAAACATGTTTCAGCTCAGGGATTCTTCAGATGTCGTCAGGGTGTCGCCTCGGCTCAGGGATCGTGACCCCAGGCAGGGAGCTAGGGCCCCTGCGGTTAGGCATTGTTCAATTGTCTCTGAGCGGAGGCTTTACAGAAATTGGGTAAGGGGGTTACGGTTGAGCAAACAGGGGTTGGGCAAACAAGCACAGGTGGGCAAACAAGCACAGATTTCTAAGGCAAAGGTCAGCATTTCAGTTAACTAGTTCCTTATCTGGGCCCGGGCGGCTAGTTGCAGAAAGTCACGTACTGCAGAAAGTCACGTATAACATGCTTTTCCTTCATAAAATGGCTGTCCTTATGTCTAGGTAAAGCAAGCAATTGTACAGAAGCCAAAGAAGCAGGTTAGTTGTATTTATTGGTAATCTTTCATTTCCCCCTTTTCTTTGTCATAATTCCAATCATGGAATTGTGGATTCATTATCTGCCTGGGCCAACTGCTGGTATTGTTGTCTAAGCACCATTATCTGCACAGCACTAATTCTTTCTCTAATAAAAGTGAGTAATCTGTTAAAAATACAAGGGCCGAAAGTGAGAAGCAAAAGTAATATTAAGAGAGGTCCGAGTAGGGTAGAGATCAGGGTGGTCACCCAAGGGGAACTGGAAAACCAAGACTCATACCATGACTGCTGTTGCTGTCTCTCTCTCTTACATTGTTCTAAGCTTTCTCGTACCCGCTTCAGACTATCCTCAACTAAACCCGTCTTATCTGCATAAAAGCAGCATTCTTCCTTTAAGGCTGCACATAATCCCCCTTGCTGTAGAAACAGTAAATCTAGTCCCCTTCTATTTTGTAAAACAACCTCTGACAAAGAGGAGACTGAGTCTTTTAGATTCTGCATGCCTGATTGTAATTCTTGCAAGTCTTTATCTATTGCTGCACTGAGGGTAGCATAATGCTGGTTAGAGGTGACTAAAGAAGCTATTCCTGTTCCTGCCCCCGCTGCCCCCAGACCTACTACTAATGCTAAGGTTAAAGTAGTGATAGGCTCTCTCTTGAATCGAGGTGAAGTAGAATCAGTATTCCATATCTTCTGGAAAACATCTGCGTCTCTGATAGTAAGTCTGGGCAATAGGCTTATTAGTATACAATAGTCTTTTTCTGCTAGGAAGGCCTCTTTTTCTACATAAGTAGTGAGTCCTGTAGAGCAAGCGAGATAGGTATCTAGTGGTGCAGAGATATATTGGGAGGAGAGGCGGGAGTTAATAGTGATAGTTTGATTACAGATCTCAGAGAGGGAGCGGGGGGGAAGCATGTTAGGTCCTAGTAGGCATAGTCCGGCACCAGAAACAAAGCTCATAGTCAACCCTTGAGAGCCTGGAGGGGGTCTCCAATGCAAATTGTCAGTACTGTTGGCAAAATTTAAATTTCCTGTAGTGGCCAGTCCCTCATAGAAAGGAGGGCTGGAGGAATAGCATATCCAACAGTCCTCTAAAGTATGGTTAATCATATTAAAGAACTGGACAGAGGAATTTACCACGGTTAAAATTAGACCTGCTGAAGAAAGGGGATTAGGGGGCAGAGTGGGTTGGAAGAGAGTTGGAGCCGTGGAGATCGAAGTGGGGGAGGCAGGCTTGGGTAGTGGGAGAGGAGGAAGAGGTTGAGGAGGAAGAGGTTGATTATGAAGTAAGGAGTTAGGTCCTACACTAATTTTCTGAGAGTCCGGAAATGTCTTGCTGAGCTTAATTCTGAAAGTTAGTCCTGGGTCTGTAGAGTATGCGTACATCCGAAGTCCCCATTCAAATCCCCTAATTTCCCAGTCTTTAGTTTTTGCCTGGTCAGTGAAAGAAATCATCACCGGGTTACACCAAGTAGTACAAGGGCCTGAGTGTTGTTTTTTCTTAACAGTTATATAATCCCATGTAGAGGAGGGATTCCAATACCCGTCCCCTGTGGTCTCACACCCCCATTTTGCACAGAAATAAACATCAGCAAACCCACATCTTTTACCCAGGGGCCTGGGACGGTGTCCTCCTGGGCAAACATATATAGGGGTCTCTTGTAGGACTTTTCTTCCCTGAGGGTCAGAGCATTTGGGTTGAGGTGGTGGCACATAAACAGAGCCTGAGGATGACCCCTTGGGTGGTTGGTAACCTATGTTTATGGGTCCTCGCTGGGGCAAATAATAGTCGGGTGTTCCCCACCCTGATTCGGCTCCTAAGGCTAGCCTACAGAGGTCCACCTCAAGGGTGGGCCATGGAGTGGTTATGGATAGTTGTGAGGTAGAACTAGCAACATCACCTGCCTGATTAATGATCTGCCAGGTGTAGTTGTAGAGCTGGTAGGGGGAGGCTGCTATTGAGTGGGGTGGCAACAAGAACATTAGTAGTAACTGTAACCAAACCTTAAGATGAGTCATTATGACTCGAGACAGTAGTGGGAACACAGCGGAGACGCAACTTGAGGGGGTTGTCAGTCTTTGTCAGCTGCCAGTGAGAGTCAGGTGAGGGAGCCGGTTTAACGTGAGAGGCGTGGATCCAGGCGGCGATTCCATCCACCTTCACGGCCGTTGGTGTTGTCAGGAGTACAGTGAAGGGTCCCTTCCAGCGAGGTTCGAGGTTTGTGGGTCGATGCCGTCTCACGTAGACCGAGTCTCCAGGCTGATATGCGTGTGGAGCTGGGTCCTTAGCAGGCAGATAGGCTTCTTTCAATTTAGGCCACAAGTCACTCTGAAGGAGGTGTAGCGCTTGCAGCCTGCAGTTCAAATCAGAGTTAGAGATTGTATCTGGTCCTCTCTGGGTCAGCAATGTGCTGAGTGGAGTTGGGACTCCGAAAAGTATCTCAAAGGGGGTGAGGTTAAATCTATAGGGGGTATTGCGGACCCTGAAAAGGGCCCAGGGAAGGAGCATCGTCCAGTCTGTACAGCCAGTCTCCATGGACAATTTAGTAATGGTCTCTTTTAGTGTTCTATTCATTCTTTCTACCTGTCCTGAGCTTTGGGGTCTGTATGCACAATGTAATTTCCAATTAATCCCCAGTATCCTGGCCACCTCCTGACTTACCTGGGCAACAAAGGCTGGACCGTTGTCAGAGCCTATTACCTGTGGCATTCCATACCTGGGAACAATTTCTTCTAGGAGTTTCTTGGTCACCATAGCCGCAGTCTCTTTCTTAGTGGGATAGGCCTCTACCCATCCTGAAAAAGTATCTATAAAAACTAAAAGATATTTATTTCCATATCTGGCTAGTTTTAGTTCGGTGAAATCTGTTTCCCAGAACAAGCCAGGACGGTCCCCTCTAAATCGCTTTCCCAAGTCTGTTGGGACTGTTTGTGCATTTACCTTTTGGCAGGGTACACACTGTTTTACGAGTTCTTCAGCCATATCCTTAAGTCCAATTATGTGGTAATCAGTCTTTTTAAGAGTCTCTATTATTTTTTTAGGTCCAAAATGAGTCAACTTATGTATGTGTAACAGGAGGTTCTTTGCTTGCTGTCTGGGTAGGATCTGTTTCCCGGTTTCAGTTTCCCATTTCTGTGATTTGGTGTTAAAATGCTTCTGTATTCTCGCCATATCTTTAAGGTCCTGCTCTGTATACTCTGAGGGCAGTGGCTCAGCGAGGACAGTTTCTTTTTCAATCAAAGGGAACAGGGAAGCTCCCTGAGCTGCCTTTTTGGCTTCCTCATCTGCCATCCTGTTTCCCCGAGCTACGAAGGAATCTCCCTTCTGGTGCCCTGGGCAGTGGACTATAGCCAGCTTGGCCGGTCGGTGCAGACCATCAAGCAAATCTAAAATCTCTTGTTTATTTTTGATTTCTTTGCCTGCAGAGGTCAGTAATCCTCTCTGCCGGTAGATGGCGCCATGTATGTGCGCGGTGGCAAAGGCATACAGGCTATCTGTATATATTGTAGCCTTTTTTCCTTCTGCCATATTTAAAGCTTGGGTTAAGGCAATAAGTTCAGCTTTTTGGGCAGATGTTCCCTCTGGCAATTTGTTAGTCCAGATCACTTTGCTCCCATCTACAATAGCTGCTCCCGCCATCCTCTTACCTTCAAGGAGGTAGCTGCTGCCGTCCGTAAACCAGGTCATCTGAGCATCTGGTAGGGGCTGGTCCATGAGGTCGGGTCTGACTCCGGTGGCCTCGGCCAGGATTTCCCCACAGTTATGTAGCACGGTGGGATCCGTGTCCGGCCAGAGGGTAGCGGGGTTCAACTGAGTGGAGGGAGCAAATCTGACCCGGTCTGAATTAAGGAGGAGACTCTGGTAGTGAGTGACCCTGGCATTGGAAAGCCAGCGGTCTGGAGGTTGGCGGATAACGCTCTCCAGAGCATGTGAAGCAATGATAGTAACAGTCTGTCCCAAAGTCAATTTGTCTGCATCCTTTAGAAGTAGCGCTACAGCTGCAATGATCTTTAGGCAAGGGGGCCATCCTGCGGCTACAGGGTCTAATTTCTTAGATAAGTAGGCTACTGGTTTCCTCCAGGTTCCCGTTCTTTGGGTAAGCACTCCTTTAGCAATGCCCTTCTGTTCATGCACGTACAGGTAAAAGGGCTTGGTGATATCCGGGAGTGAGAGCGCAGGTGCTGTTAGCAGGGCAAGCTTAATGCTGTCAAAAGCCTGCTGGTGTTCTTTTTCCCATTTAAAAGCTGTATTTGTCTTAGTCAGAGGATAAAGCGGAGCAGCCAGGGAGGCAAATCCGGGTATCCAAAGTCTGCAAAACCCAGCGGACCCTAGAAATTCCCGTACTTGTCTGGCATTTGTTGGGAGTGGAATCTGCTCCATGGCCTGTTTACGGGCCTCCGTCAGCCACCTCCGTCCTCCTTTCAAAGAGTATCCCAGATATGTGACTTGCCTTTTGCAGATCTGAGCTTTCTTAGCGGAGGCTCGGTACCCCAAACGGGCCAGCTCCTCCAACAGCGCAGTTGTTCCCTTTTCGCATTCAGCCTGACTGTTAGCTGCAAGGAGAAGATCATCAACATACTGGAGGAGTGTTACCTGAGGGTTGGAGGCTCGGAAGGGCACTAGGTCTCGGTGGAGGGCTTCGTCGAAGATGGTGGGTGAATTCTTGAAGCCCTGCGGCAATCTCGTCCAAGTCAATTGTCCGGAGAGTCCCATGTCCGGATCTTTCCATTCGAAGGCAAAGACGAGCTGGCTTTTTTCATGTAGGGGTAGGCAGAAGAAAGCATCTTTTAAATCCAAGACGGTGTACCAATTCCTTTCAGGTGGGAGTGAGCTCAATAGGTTGTAAGGGTTGGGGACTGTTGGGTGTAGGTCCTCCACCCTTCTGTTAACTTCTCTTAGGTCCTGCACTGGGCGGAAATCATTAGAGTTGGGCTTACGCACTGGCAAGAGGGGGGTGTTCCAAGGTGACTGGCATCTTCTCAACACTCCCAGTTTCAGAAGTCTTAATATGTGGGGTCTTATCCCTTCCTTAGCCTCTTGGCTCATGGGATACTGTCTCACTGATATGGGCACAGCAGAAGCCTTCAGATTAATAATTATGGGTGGCTGGTGGGAGGCCAGCCCCATGCCAGCCTGTTTCAGCCCAGGCTCCAGGGATCTCAGTGAGCCATTTATCAACTTCTAAGTTAGTCTGAGGTGCCTCAAATAGCCTGTGTTCATCCTCCAACTTCATAGTTAAGACTTGAATAAGTTTTCCTGTCTTATCAGTTACATGGGGGCCTTCTTTAGTAAAAGTGATTTGGGCCCCTATTTTTGTCAATAAGTCCCGTCCTAGTAAGGGGGCTGGGCAACCAGGAATCACAAGGAACGAGTGGGATACCCGGCCCACGCCTAGGTCCACCGTTCTTCGGGTAGTCCATGAAAATTGTTGGTTCCCGGTGGCTCCGAGAACCCACGATTTTTTGCCTGATAATGGTCCTCCTGGTTTTAACAGGACAGAATGCTGAGCCCCCGTATCTACTAGGAATTTAATGGGTTCCCCCTCCACTTTAAGGGTTACCCTGGGCTCGGGGAGGGGTTCCGAGCCCCGTCCCCCCTATTCATCGTCTTCTTCCAATGTCAAGATTTCTCTTGGTTTCTTTTTGGGGCAGTCTTTTATCCAATGTCCTTTTTCTTTGCAATAGGCACATTGGTCCTTTTCCAACTGCCGTCTGTTGCCCTGGTTTTGTCTCTGTCTAGGATTTCTATGCTTTTCTCTGTCTAGGTTCTTTCTATCCTGAATTACGGCGGCCAGAATTTTAGTCATATTTCTCTCATGTCTCTTATCTCGTCTATTGTCCCTTTCCTCCTGCTCTTTTACTCTTCTCTGTTCCCTTTCTTCCTCAGTTTCTCTCTTATTGTAAACTTTCTCAGCTTCCTTAACTAAGTCTGACAGCGTATACCTACTTAAGCCATCTAATCTCTGTAACTTCTTCCTGATATCTGGTGCTGACTGGTCGACAAAACTCATCAGAACTGATACCCTTTGTTCCTCTGCAGTTGGATCAAATGGTGTATATCTATGGTAGGCCTCCATGAGGCGCTCCAGGAAAACAGAGGGTAGTTCATCAGGTCCCTGAATAATCTCTCTTACCTTAGCCAAATTCGTGGGACGCCTCGTGGCTCCCCGGAGACCAGCCACTAGAGCCTGGTGGTAGACGCGGAGATGCTCCCTACCTTCAGGGTTGTTGAAGTCCCAGTCGGGGCGGGTTAAGGGAAAACCGTCGTCTATCACGTTCTGGAGCTGTGTGGGACGTCCATCATCCCGAGGAACGTTTTTCCTGGCTTCCAACAAGATGCGTTCCCTCTCCTCTGTTGTGAAGAGGGTTTGGAGTAACTGCTGACAATCATCCCAAGTGGGCTGGTGAGAGAAAACTAGAGATTCCATGAGAGCAGTTAGTTTAGAGGGATCCTCTGAGAAAGGGGGGTGATTAGCCTTCCAATTATATAAGTCCGCAGAAGAGAAAGGCCAGTATTGAAGTGGTGGCAGGGGTCTTTGATCTGGGTCATCTCCTGGTCCTAGGGGAGGAGGAGGACCTATAGCCCTAAGGGGCAGGGTGATAGCGGCATCTGGAGTCCGAGCCCGTCTGCTTCTGGTCCCCGCTGCTGGCCCCCCACGTGCTCCTTCGGCTGAGGGGTTAGGCGGAGCAGTGGGAGCGTGAGATGGCGGGTATGGCGGTGGGGTGTCTAACAGGAGTAAGTCTGTCTGTGTATCCGGATAGATCTTCTTCCTTTGTCCTGAACCTGCAACAAGAACTGTGGCGGACTGCAAGGAGTCCTTGTTAACAGGTTTGGGGGAAGTCCAGGGTTTTAGCCAAGAGGGAGGGTCCTGCACCAAATCCTGCCAGGTAAAAATGTAGGGTAGCTGGTCAGGATGGCCTCCGGGCTCCTGTAAAATAACTTTCTTGACAGCTTGGATAACCTCTAGGTCAAAAGTTCCCTCCTGAGGCCATCCCACATTCAGCAAATTCCATTCTCCTTGGCATAAAGTTTGCCATTTTCCCTTCTTAACTTCTACTGATAAGTTATGAGCTCTCGTCTTAACGTCAGTCCAATGTGTTAGAGTCAAGTCCAGAGGGGTAGAAACAGTCTGTCCCATTTTGGGAGGAGGATAGAGAAAGTAGAACAAAATGAACAGAAAAACACAGAAAACAAAGAAAAAACTGAGTTGGCCTGCCCGCCGTCTAAACAAAAACTAAAGCGATTCAGAGGGCGGGGGGCTAGGCCCGGATGGTGCCTTGCGATAGAAAAGAACTCGGTTAGAGTTCTTCAGATAGGAGACAGAAATCAGGTCTGTCTCCTCCGGGCAATCAAGAGCGTCCTCCAGATTGCTTGGGTGGTGGTCCTCAGGCCCGTCAGCCCCGACCTGCCACACCCCAGAGCAAGGCACCCAGAATTGAGAATTCTCAAAACTGGACGAGGTTAGACAAACACAATGAACATACAGACAGACAGACGTAACAGGAGGTGCCTCTTACCTCTGAGGGATCCGGAATGAGGTCTGGGGTCTTGTAGAGATCCCGGAAAATCTCGGTGGGACCTCCAAATGTGGGGAGCCCCCGGAGGGTCCCTAAGTGGGATTGTCTACTAGACCCGAAGACACTCACATGGAGAGCTCTCAATGCAAGACGCAAGAGGTTTATTGTACCGGTGCACCAGTGCTCGACACGAAGTCCTCACGCAGGAGAGGTGAAGAGCCCCGAGCAGCCGGGAGGTAGGGGTTTTAAAAAGGAAAGATCATAAAACATGCGGAAATATCTCAAACATGTTTCAGCTCAGGGATTCTTCAGATGTCGTCAGGGTGTCGCCTCGGCTCAGGGATCGTGACCCCAGGCAGGGAGCTAGGGCCCCTGCGGTTAGGCATTGTTCAATTGTCTCTGAGCGGAGGCTTTACAGAAATTGGGTAAGGGGGTTACGGTTGAGCAAACAGGGGTTGGGCAAACAAGCACAGGTGGGCAAACAAGCACAGATTTCTAAGGCAAAGGTCAGCATTTCAGTTAACTAGTTCCTTATCTGGGCCCGGGCGGCTAGTTGCAGAAAGTCACGTACTGCAGAAAGTCACGTATAACATGCTTTTCCTTCATAAAATGGCTGTCCTTATGTCTAGGTAAAGCAAGCAATTGTACAGAAGCCAAAGAAGCAGGTTAGTTGTATTTATTGGTAATCTTTCACCTCTTGGACCAAGAAAAGCATACAAAACCAGGAAGGTTTCTTACCCAATAAAGGAGGGGGCCAGCATTCCTAAGCAAAAGTTCCCCATCAATGGCTTGCTACCAACTCCAAAGTCAGGAGCATGCAGATGGATGGGGATATGGTTCTCAGGGTGAGACTAGGGATCCTTCCCTGGTTTGGTTGCCCCAGAGTTGGGGAGGGAGGTCTTGAAATGTGGATCCATGGAAAGCCCCCAAGATGTTATGGAGTCTGGTGTCACACAAGTAAGACCATTGACTCAAAGAATGTTAGGCAAAGTTTTATTGGATTAAAAGAAATACAAAGAAGAAAGCTGATGCACCAAGTCTGCATTCCAGGATGCAGCCCTGAACTGTTTGGAGTGTCATCATTTATTGGAAATAACCACATGATGTTTATAGAAAAAATGAAACAGGATGGGAGTTAAACCATAAATGAGCTACAGGAAGCACCTGGGTGGTGTGAGGTAGGCCTGTGACCAGGAGTCTTCCAATGTCCCACTTATCTGTTCTTAAGGATTTTGCTCAACAATGCAGGCTTGCCATAATGCTATTCAGACCGGCAGAGTCTCCTGTTTATCTTCCATCCTCGTCTGCTTAAACAAGTGTTTCATTCCATTCTTTTATGAGCTCCTTCAAGGAAGTGACTTCTATTTTTCTCTAAGCTATGTATAAAGACATGTAGAGAAATATAACATTTTGCTCCCTTTACAATATTTTCATTCATTCAGTCCTTCTTAATTGTTCTTGGGTAAACTACTTCAGAAAAAGTATTATTCATATTCAGGACAGGACTGGAAGTGCTAAACTATACTTGCCAAACATTCAGATGTTAATTACTATTTCTGTTGATGTTGTGGTAATTGAGCCAGAAGTACTGAGGTCCTTTAATGTCACATAGTACATGGCCAGGTTATACAGTTAACCCAGAAAGATATTTCAACATCATTCCAGATCTTAACTGTCCCCTATCTACACTCTGAGAAAATTGTTATAAATAGTCATTGGAACTGAATAGAACATAATTTGGAATTAAATGGTGTGTTCAGTTTAGTCACCATTTCATTCTTCTTTATTAACAGGAAAAAATTAGAGTTATTTTTTACTTGTGAAAAAAGACCTTCAAACCCGGCTATGGTGGTGCATGCCTTTAACCCCAGCACTCAGGGGGCAGAGGTAGGAGGATCATCATAATGACCTCAAACCATGAGTCTGAGGCCACCCTGAGACTACATAGTGAATTCCAGGTTAGCCTGGACTAGAGTGAAACTCTACCTCAAAAAAAGAAAAAAAAAAAAAAACAAACCTTCAATTAATTGCATGAGAATGTTTTCATTCTATTTAAGAAACTCACTTTTAAGAGTGCCATATTTTAAGCATGCCATAGTGTTCCCATGTATTAGTACTTTAAGTAATCCATATAATAACCCAATGAGATCACATATTACATCTCTCATTACAGAGTCTGGAAAGTTGAGCACTGAAGAAGTTCTATGGCCTTGTTAGACAGCCAGACAATGGATTAGTTTATCATCAAGGCTCGTTGGACATTTTTCTGTGACTTTTGGGTATTAGGAAAAAAATGTATCTCATTCAAGATGTATGTTAATTGCCACTGACTGAATTTATCTACTAGATTTTAGATTCTATGTAAAATATAATTATATTTATTAAAGATGTAATATTGCTTCAGAGTAGACAGGAGCTTGAGTGAGTGACCTCTAGAAACAGAAATGCCTGAGCTCAGACTCCAAGGCAACCTCTTACCACTGAACATATAGGGGTATGTTATTTGCAATCCATAGTCCAAGTTTATTTCCAATATGTGATGATGGGTGTGCTCCTTCAATACATAGGCACATGTGAATCTCTTCAAAAACAGTGTGTGATATAGAGCTCAACTATGTTTCCTATCATGACATTCAACACCTCTCTGTGGATATAATAACCTTCTTTGGTTATATTATTTTGGTATTATTTTCTACCCTCTTACCTAGAATTTACTTATTTCTATGAGATATAATAAGCAATAAAATAATAACTATTTTCAGTTAAGAAGTTGAGAAATATATGTTTTAAAGATTCCAAGAGGGGAAGAGATTGAGTAAAGGAAGGATGGAGGGGATGATTAATCAAAATCTAAGAGGCTATGAATTGAAAGGCCAAATATAACCATTTTAAGTAAAAAGGCCCAGGCCTGACTTCGATAGAGAACTAGCCGGCTAATGTGCTGACCCCTGCTTCTGTAACCTTTGCTTGCTTGCTCAATTGCTGCCTTTCTCCCTAAAGTTTCTGGGGAATCTCCATTTCAAGGACATTGCAGAAACACTCCACTGCGGAGACCTCTGGCCTCCGACCACCTGCTTAGATAAGAAACTGAGGAATCTCCACTTCAAGGAAGTCATAAAATATCACTGTTTACTTAGCCCATCACAATGGAGATTACCTCATCTGCCTGGAGTGCCCCTAGCTCCTGCCCCCAACTTTGCCTGCTGAAACCCCAAGCCAATCAAAACTGTTTAAATCAACCAATCATGTATCTATCCCCTACTTCTTTGTTCGAATTCCTATATAACCCCCTTCCCCCAAAAGGAAGGGGCTCTTTCCCTTACTACCGCTGTGTTGGACTGTAGGGATGGAGCCCAGGCCTAGGCTTGCAATAAAGAAACCTGTTGCTTTTACATTCGAGTGTCTTGGCTTCTGTGACGGTTCTCTGGGTGACTCCTGGGTGACCAGGGGTCTTGGCTCCTGGTCAGAGGACTTGGCACAACAGAATAAGTCATATGGATATCTACTTTTGTGGACAATTTCACACCCAGAATCCATAGATTGTTACTAGAAAATTTTCAGTGCCAAGGATGGAATGCCTTCCAGTGAGTTGTGGACCAGGAGGTCTCTGATGGCCCCAAAACATTATAGATCATTGCTAAAGCTTTTGGTTTCCCACCAGGAATAGATGGTAAGAACCTATTTCTGAGGACTCCACATATTTGGGCAACAAGATCACTGAGAAATATTGCTAGAACTGAGCTGAAAATCTTCTCCCTGTAGACTGGCTGACAGAAAGCTGGAAAAAGCCATATTGCATGCAGTTCCATGGGAAAGAGAGAAGTCATCAGTGGAGATAACAGTGAATAAATAGTGCAAGCCTAAGTTTGGCCAGCCAGGCAAAGTGAGCCAATTGGTGCAGGTAGTGGTGTGTCTGTTATGGGCGAAACCACCCACTCTCCAATTGGACTGGAGGCCCACTCCATGGGAGTGAATACATGCCTGATACTGAAAACCTATGACAGCAGAAGTCATGAGCCCTAGGGATATAATACCTGTTTATGTCTGGCTAAATATATATATTATGCTCATCAAACTGCTCAGAATACTTTCCTTAATGTTCACAGCCATATATTAGTGGTTAGAGAAGCTTCACTTTTCAGAAGGCAGTGACCTCTGAGATGACTCAACAGGTACCATAATGCTTAGAAGTGACAGAGGAGTGCTCAGCACTGAAACATCTCTATCACACCTTCCAAGGCTCAAGGTCAATTGCAGGACAGAGGGCCGAAAGAATGTAAGAGAAAAAAGAAGGGTAGGACTCCTTGCAATATACTTTTCCAGACACAAAACAGCCTGGATATCCATGACCTTACAGTGCTTGGCACTACTGACACAAAACCCTAATAGTGGGAGGAAAAGATGATGACATCAAAATAAAAGAGAGACTGATGGAGAAGGGAGCTGTGAAGGGCAAAGTGAGGCAGGGAGGGAATTATCATGGTTTACTCTCTACAATTATGGAAGTTGTCAATAAAAAGTCTAATTAAAAAATAAAAGATTCCAAGATTAATTCTGACTACCTATTTCCTACAAATATTTCACTATTCTTAGTAAAATTTGGTTTGGAAAATCACTGTGACATTATATATGAACATAAGCTTTCAAGAACCTTTCTAATGATAAGTTTACATTAATAAATAATAAATAAATGAATAAATAAATAAAAATTATATTAATAAATAATTAAATTCCAGAAAAGCACAGAATAATACTAAATGAATTTAAAAAGTTACATTCTTTTAGAAATAGAATTTAACTAGCAGATGCAATGAGTAGGAAGATGAAGCAACTTGGATAGCTCCTATGTTTTGTAGCAATACTGTTATGATCCTTCAAGTAAGGAAAATAAGTTTGGAGCATAAAGGGAAGAAGTGGGTTAGAGCAAAGCTGAACCAGAAGTCAGAAGGCAACTGGAATCAGGAGGCAAAAGGAGAAGTTAGACAGTTGAGTGGATGCAAAGACAGGGGCACACCAAAAAAAAAAGATATTCAATGATGCTGTGGCTAGGAAGAGGGGAAATTACCAAATAAATAAATTTTGTAGCAGGATACAATAGGAGAATGGCAGTTTATTCAGAGTAATTTCCTTTGCTATTCTTCTCAGACTAAGTTTCTCTGGTAAACTTATCTCAATTGATCTGGTAATGATAATATTTCCATATTTATTTTAAAGTCAGTAACCTGAATACTATTGGTATTATTATTACTATTATTATTATTAGTAGTAGTAGTAGTAGTAGTATGTTGAGGAATTTAGCATGTCTTGTTTAAGATTCAACTTCTGTTTTTGAGAAAATGACCCAGTCTGTAAGTGCTTCCTGTGCAAGCATGATGGCCTGAATTTGGATCTACAGCACCTGCATAAGTGCTTAGGGGCTTAGATGTAATGGACCACCTGTGAGCCCAGCAACAATGATATTGGAGATGGAAGATACACTGGAAAAGCTAGACTAGCCAATTTAGCAAGTGCTACATTAAAGGAGGGAATTATCATGGTTTACTCTCTAAAATTATGGAAGTTGTCAATAAAAAGTCTAATTAAAAAATAAAGATTCCAAGATTAATTCCGACTACCTATTTCCTACAAATATTTCACTATTCTTAGTAAAATTTTGGTTTGGAAAATCACTGTGACATTATATATGAACATAAACTTTCAAGAACCTTTCTAGTGATGTCTCACTAGATAAAGTGGAGAGAAATCAAGAAAGATATCAGTCTTCAACCTCTTGCTTCCACATGCACACATGTTTATTGTACCCCCACACTTGCAAACATGCATACACACAAGCACACATATGTACCTGTAAATCTATTAAACTTCTGTTTTTTGTGTGTTTTAAGGTCTTGCAACAAAATAGAATACATACAAATGAATCTATGGTATTAAAGACCTAATACAATAATTGATTAAACTCACCTATTTCATATATTTATTATTATAATTATTACATAATTTATTACTTTATATTTCTGGGGCAAACAATAAGGTCATTTGTAAAAAAAATGATTTATTATTTTTCAATAATAAATTCATGTAACATACAGTCATATTCAAAAATAAAGTGTGAAAGAATAACAAGAAAAAGAATGGAAAGAAGAAAAATGAAAATGAGGGTGGGAGAATCAAAGATTAAAAACAAGTACAGTCTAAACAAGAGAAAATTATTGGTGCTATCACAACTGGCTTCTATATTCTACCTTAATGAAGAATTTTGTAGGTCAAGGTTTATGGTGGTTTGAATTTGATTGTACAACCCCCATAGCCTGAGGTAATTTTGATTAAGCTTGCAACTTAAGTCTCCAGCAGCTTGCTGGGAGGTGTATCCACTGGAGGTGGATCTTAAGTCCAGCCCTAAGATGTGCTCATTTTGGAACTCTGACTGTTTGCTGGCCGTTTAGTGGTGTTTCTCTGCTATGATCTATGGAAGTGAGAAAGTTTTTCCCACTATTAATGGTGTTTCCCCTGGACTCTCTTAGCCTGAAACAAACTCTTTCCTCCCATACATGGCTTCTGGTCAGGTGTTTGTCCCAGCAATGAGGGTAACCACAACAAGGTTCCAATGACATACTTCCTCAGGATTGCTGTAAAAATAGTGACTTGCTTACATACAAGGCAATATAATTTACACAATGTTTTCATATGCATTGTCAGATTTTCATAGTAATACCATGAAGCAAAAATCATTTCCTGCTTTCCATTACAAATGAAGACACTGAGGCTCAGAGTGTTCAGATGAATATCCCATTTATACCCAAAGACCATGCAGTGGAACAAGAAGCAAACTCACTTTTTCTCAATAATTAAATTTCTCACAAATATAATTGAAGGTAGTTTTGTTAACTTACATGTTCCTCAAAAGAACACTAAGGAATGTTTTGTACATGCTAAGCAAAAATAATCACAAATACTAATGATATAAGTATTATATACTAAGTACCACATGGAGACTCTCCTCCCTCCCTTTCTTCCTTCCTTCCTTCCTTTCTTTCTTTCTTTCTTTCTTTCTTTCTTTCTTTCTTTCTTTCTTTCTTTCTTTGTAAATGGTTTACTGTGTTCATAATTAAAATGGGGCTCTAGAAATATTAGTTAACAAGCAGAATAAGCAAACAGATAGTTAATTTTAAATGGAATTAGAAGAACTAGATGTACTAGCATTTCTCTAGGTAAGGCATTATTCTAAGTCAGTGTCACAATGGGAATGTTAACACAAATTATTCTCAATTATTTTTCCTTTGGAGACAATTTTCTAAGAATTGGTAACTATAAGTCTTATTTAATACTCAAAATTATTCTAATAAAGAGATACCAATATCACATGTATTTATATACTAAAAAATGAAGGACTAAAAGGTGAAATATGTAAATTTAATTTCATACAGTCATGGCAAAGATGAGAGATAGTAATTATTACCTTCTATAAACATATTTGTGCCCTTAATATAATAGAAATATTCACTTAAAATAATGAGAGCTTGGCTGGAGGGATGATTTAGTGGTTAAGGCATTTACCTGGAAAGCCAAAGGACCCAGGTTCAATTCCCCAGGACCAAATGCACAAGGGGATGCATGCATCTGGAGTTCTTTTGCAGGGGCTGGAAGCCCTGGTACGCCCATATTCTCTCTCTCTCTCTCTGTTAAAGAAAAAAATAGGACTTCCGGCCAAGATGGCGACCACCTAGCTGCGTTGCAAATCCTGGGGAAAGAAAGGCAAGATATTAAGGGTATATAGTGGCTTTTAGGGGAGAGAAATCTGGGAGGGCACAGAGGTGGGGGAACAGGGAATCGCTGATCCCCTTGCGGTGGGTAGGCACCCCTTGCCCCAAATAACCGCCGTGTTCAAAGCTCCACCCCTGCCGCTGCTGCTGCTCTGGAGCCCGCACGGCTGCCACAGCGTGCCGATCATTCTGTTCCCTGCGTGCGGAAGCTTAGACTGCTCCACACCCTTGTCCACTCGCCCACCTACTGAGTGTGCCCAGTCCCACAGTAGCTGCCCCACAAGCTCAGACTGTATCTCTCGCTTGCATCAGCTCAGGTGCCACCCCCTACCTGCCTGCCGCACCAGCGGGCCGCCATTGTCCTGTGGCGGGGGAGCGCAGACTGCTTCCGGTCCCCAGCGTTCCCAGCCAAAGTCTGGGCGGATTTAGTGCTTGGTGCCTCAGTGCCAGTCCTAGCTTGAACGCAGGCAGCTGTGGCACATTACCACTTGAGAACTCAAGCAACTTTGGCGCCCCTGGCAGGTAGTAGATACGCGGCTTTGGCAAGTGAGATTGTTCCCTGTGTGCGGAAGCTTAGACTGCTCTGCACTCTCGTCCACTTGCCCTCTGTCTGCCGCGTGGCTGTCCACAATTGTCCTGTGGTGGGGGAGCGCAGACTGTTTCCGGTTCCCAGCGTGCCCAGCCAGAGTTCAGGCGGCATCAGTGCTTGGTGCCTCAGTGCCACTCCTAGTTCGAACACAGGCAGCTTTGGCACATTACCGCTTGAGAACTCAGGCAACTTTGGCGCCCCTGCCAGGCAGTAGATAGGCAGCTTTGGCAAGTGACAGCCAAAGCCCAGGCTTCTTGGCAACGCCCCCAGGCTGCATAAGATTCCCATTGTTCTTGAGCCCAGGCTGATATGCCCACTTATCTGCCCATACACTGTCATGGGCAGAAGACAGCGCAAAAGAAATAACATGAAAAATCAAATGCAAGAAAATCCAGTTAGATCACCCAGTCCCACAATGAATACATCTAACCAAAACATAGAAGAACCAATAGGACCAGAACACCAAATTGAAGCTATGAGCAATGCAACTCTAACCAACCTATTGGTAGAACTTGCAGGAAAGCAACAAAGGGCCGACAATCGTGTGGATACTGCCATCACTAAACTAGAAATAATAGATAAGAAATTGGAAGGATTAGATAAGAAAATGGAAGGATTTCAAAGAGAGTTAAGAGATTTGAGGGAGAGTGAAAAAAAAGAAGACCTTAAAAATCAGCTGGCCATGCTAAATGAAGACATAAAGAAATGCAAGGATGAACGCCAAGAATCATCAAGAAAATCAGAAAATAATGTGAAAAGGGAGCTTGACAGAGGGATGGAAATTATACATAGAAAAATAATAGAAAATGAAAACTAAATAGAACAAGTGCAAAACTCACTAGAAGCTCTGAAGAATAGAGTCAGCCAAGTGGAGGATAGAAACTCTGATCTGGAAGACAAGATGGAAGAAACAGAGAGTTCAAAAATTTCAGTAAGTTTAAAAGCTCCTGTGAACAGAACATGAGGGAATGTGTGGGATACAGTTAAACGTCCCAATATCAGGATCATTGGAATACCAGATGGAGAAGAAATCCAGACCAAAGGCATGGAGAACTTATTTAACAAAATAATTGAAGAAAACTTCCCCAATCTCCTAAAAGAACGGCCCATCAAGATACAAGAAGCCAATAAAACTCCAAATAGGCTGACCAAAGGAGAAACTCTAAAAGACATATTATCATTAAGACTCTAAACACTGACACCAAAGAGAAAATCCTAAAAGCAGCTAGGGAAAAACAGCACACCACCTTCAGAGGTAACCCCATCAGAATTACTTCAGACTTCTCAGTGGAAACCCTGAAAGCTAGAAGGGCCTGGGAATGAAACACTGCAAAGTCTAAGAACCTATGGCTTCCAACCCAAACTACTCTACCCAGCAAAAGTATCCCTCATAATAGATGGTGAAAGAAAAACTTTCCATGACAAAAGTCAGCTTTACAATTACATGAACACAAAATCAAACCTACAGAGAGTATTTCAGGAAATTCTCCACAGAGAAGAATCAAATAATCAAACTCAAATGCCTACAAGAAGCAAATCACAATAACCAAACTCAGAGAAGGCACAAAAAACTTCAAAGTCCATGAAAACACCAACCCACATATATCATCACAATAAGGCAGGGATCAAATCAAATCTCACAGTCATTACCTAAATATTAATGGCCTTAATTCACCCATCAAGAGACACAAGCTAATAGGATGGATCAAAAAATTAGACCCCTCAATCTGTTGCCTTCAAGAAACCCACCTCACCATTAAAGACAGACATCTCCTCAGGGTGAAAGGGTGGAAAACAGCATTCCAAGCAAACGGGAATAAGAAACAAGCAGGTGTAGCTATATTAATATCGGATAAAATAGACTTCAAACCAAATATAATCAAAAAAGACAAAGAAGGCCACTTCCTACTTATCAAGGGAACGATCCATCAAGAGGATATTACAATCATAAATCTCTAGGCACCAAACACAGGGGCACCACAGTTCATAAAACAAAACCAACTTGACAATAAAACAGAAATAACCACAAACACCATCATAGCCGGGGACTTCAATACACCATTATCAGTAATAGACAGATCATCCAAACAGAAACTCAACAGGGAAGTGAGAGAGCTCAACAAAGCCATAGGTCACTTAGACCTAACGGACATCTACAGATCCTTCCATCCCAAATCCACAGATTACACATTCTTCTCAGCAGTCCATGGAACATTCTCTAAAATAGACCATATATTGGGTCACAAAGACTGCCTCCACATATTTAGGAAGATTGACATAATTCCCTTCATGATATCAGATCACAATGCTATATTGCTAGAAATCAACAACAAAAGACTCACCAAGAATCCCAAAGGCACCTGGAAACTGAACAGCACACTTTAAAACAATAAATGGATAGTAGATGAAATAAAGAATGAAATTGCAAAATTTCTGGAATTGAATGACAATGAGAACACATCGTACCAAAACTTATGGGACACAATGAAGGCGGTCCTCAGGGGAAAATTCATAGCACACAATGCCTTCGTAGAAAAGACAGAAAGGTCCCAAATCAATAACCTAACCATCCACCTAAAGGCACTGGAAAAACAAGAAAAATCCAACCCAAAGAGCTCCAGAAGGAAAGAAATAATTAAAATCAGAGCAGAAATCAATGAATTGGAAACCAAGGAAACAATTAAGACAATTGACAAAACAAAGAGCTGGTTCTTTGAAAAAACAAACAAGATTGACAAACCCCTGGCCAATCTGATCAAGCAAAAAAGCTGAAGCATCAAATTAACAAAATTCAAAATGAAAAAGGAGAGATCACAACAGACATAAGTGAAATTGGGAGAGTCATCAGGACTTATTTCAAAAACCTCTACTCCACAAAACTGGATAATGTGGAGGAGATGGATAAATTCTTGGACGCATACCATCTACCAAAGCTAAACACAGAGCAGATTAATCACCTCAATCAACCCATCACGCTCATGGAGATTGAAAAAGTAATTAAAAAACCTCCCAAAAAAGAAGAGCCCAGGACCAGATGGCTTCTCAGCTGAATTCTGTCAAACCTTCATGGAAGAACTCAAACCAATCTTCCTCAAACTGTGCCACACAATTGGTGAACAGCGAAAGCTACCCAACTCCTTTTATGAAGCTAGCATCACCCTAACTCCAAAACCAGGCAGAGATGCCACAAGAAGAGAAAACTACCGGCCTAATTCCCTGATGAATTTAGATGCAAAGATCCTAAACAAAATCCTTGCAAGCCGAATCCAACAACACATCAAAACCATTATCCACCTTGACCAAGTGGGATTCATCCCAGGAACACAGGGGTGGTTCAACATACAGAAATCTGTCAATGTAATACACCACATAAACAAGGTTAAACATAAAAAACACATGATCATTTCGATAGATGCAGAAAAGGCCTTTGACAAGATTCAACATCACTTCATGTTCAAAACATTGGAGAGAGTTGGCATGGTTGGTTCATATCTTAACCTAATAAAGGCAATATACAAAGCTCCGAAGGCCCAAATAATACTTAATGGAGAGAGACTGGAGGAATTCCCATTAAGATCAGGAACAAGACAGGGTTGTCCACTCTCACCTCTGCTTTTCAATATAGTACTGGAAGTCCTAGCTCAAGCAATAAGACAGGAGAAGGAAATAAAAGGGATACAATTTGGAAAGGAGGAAGTTAAGTTAGCTTTATTCACTGATGACATGATTATATATGTAAGAGACCCGAGAGACTCCATCCCAAAACTCCTGAAGGTGATTAACTCCTATAGCAAAGTAGCAGGATACAAAATCAATGCACAAAAATCAGTAGCCTTCCTTTATGCAAAGGACAAAGATACAGAAAAAGAAATAAGGGACATAGTCCCATTTTCAATTGCAACAAAAAATAAAATAAAATACCTTGGAATAACGTTAACCAAGGAAGTGAAAGATCTATACAATGAAAACATAAAAACACTCAAAAAAGAAATTGAGGCGGACTTGAGAAAATGGAAAGACCTCCCATGTTCCTGGATAGGCAGAATTAACATTGTGAAGATGGCAATCATACCAAAGGCAATTTACAGATTTAATGCAATACCAATTAAAATCCCTGCAGTGTTCTTCACAGAGAAAGAAAAAAATGATCTCAAATTTCATATGGAAAGGCAGAAGGCCTCGCATTTCCAAACATATCCTCAGCAAAGGACCTACCTCAGGAGGCATCACGATACCTGATCTAAAGCTATATTACAAAGCCATATTAATAAAAACAGCATGGTACTGGCATAAAAAGAGTACTATAGATCAATGGAATAGACTTGAGGACTCGGACTTTGCGTCAAGCAACTATAGCTACTTGATATTCGATAAAGGCCCAAACAATATAGGCTGGAAAAAAGACAGCATCTTCAACAAATGGTGCTGGACAAACTGGATAACCATATGCAGGAAACTGAAACTTGACCCACACATTTCACCATGCACTACACACAAGTCTAAATGGATCAAAGATCTCAATATAAGACAAGAAACTCGAATACTACTGGTAGAAAATTTAGGAAGTACATTCCATGATATAGGAATGGAAAAAGACTTCCTGAAAAAAACCCCAGTAGCTCATGAACTTAAACCGTCACTCAACCAATGGGACCACAAGAAGCTGAAGAGTTTCTTTACAGACAAGCATACAATAAGCAAAGCCAATAGATTACCCACAGAATGGGAGAAAATATTTGTGGGTTATCCAACTGATAGAGGACTAATCTCTAGAATCTACAAAGAACTCAAAAATATAAACAGTAAGAAGTCAAACACCCCACTCACAAAATGGGGCAAAGAGCTGAACAGGCAGTCCACAGAGGAAGAAATAGAAATGGCAAACATACACTTAAGAAAATGTTCAGCATCCCTAATCATCAGAGAAATGCAAATTAAAACAACTATGAGATTCCACCTTACCCCAATAAGGATAGCAAACATCAAAAAATCAAATAAAAATAAATGCTGGCGAGGATTTGGAGAAGTAGGAACACTCATCCACTGTTGGTGGGAATGTAGGATGGTACAACCACTTTGGAAAGCAATATGCAGACTTGTGAGAAAGCTGAGTATAGAGATTCCAACAGACCCAGTTATTCCCTTACTGGGCATCTACCCTAAAACCTTCAAACCACAGACTAAACAGATTTGCTCAACCATATTTATAGCGGCTCAGTTTGTAATAGCTAAGAGCTGGAATCAACCCAGATATCCATCACTAGAAGAATGGATAACTAAGATGTGGTATATCTACACAATGGAATTCTATACAGCAGTAAGAAAAAATGACACAATGAAATTTGAGGAAAAATGGTTGAACCTGGAACAGATCATTCTCAGTGAACTTACCCAATCACAGAAAAAAAATCGCCACATAGTCTCACTCATCTACAGCACCTAACCTGAATCAACCGAAGATACCTTACATACCCAGCAATCATCTCCTAGATTAGACACTAGGATGGAAGGGGAGGGAGGGAAGGGCATCAAAGGGGTGGGAAACACAAATCTAGACCCAAACGGCAATGGTACCATAATCTTCTACTTACTAAAAGGCAGACCAAATGGCTGATGCTTCACCAGGCCCTTACAGGGAACACCTGAACCACAAGACACTGGAGAGGGTAAGATTAAGACTAACCTTAATCTCCTACATCTTCCCTCCCTCACTTCCCCTCTCCCTGTCTCTCTCTCTCTTATCTCTAACTCTTGTATATTAGTTATCTTTTTCCTCCTTTTCTTAGTGGGCACTGACCTGTAACTCCCAGATCCAGCATGGGGCTATCATCCACAATAAGCTTTATATCAGAGAGACCTACAAGGTTTCCTAAAAGACAGACAGATTTCTGTCAGAGTACTTGATGACCCACCAAAGGTTAGTGGTAAGACCCTACTGCTGAAGATACCTTATGTGATTGACATGCAAATTAGAATGGCATGGCTGGAAGTTGGATGAGAGTCAGTCCCCAGACAGTCAGCACGTCTAGTGCCAGAAAGTGCTACATGGGTGACTGGGGGAAATTGACCAATATCTATGGAAGCAACGCATGGTCTAACCTACTTAGCAGCAAATAACTTGTTGTGATGCCCACACAAGTGCAGTGGTGGCACAGAGCCATGGTGGGGAACCAACTGCTCTCAATTTGGCTAACTGATCCCCTCACTGGTATGGGACCCATAGCTGGAGCTGGGAAACAAGTCAGAACCATATCCAAACATAAACCCACTCTCCAATATCAAGCTACCATCAATTGTGGGCTACAAGAGGGCCTATAACTATTAAATTCTCTATAAAAAAAAAGTAAGGGTTATCTCATTTGTCCTGGTGCTAACTTACTCTCCGTTGGAGAATCTGCTTCTCTTTTTCAGATAGATGTAGATCCTAAGGAGAGAGCCACCCCATCATACCTCAAAAGCGCCCCAGCTGAAACTAAGAAAAATTGGAGAAACAAGCAAGGGGGTTGTTTTCCTGATGAACCGGACACCAGCACAAGGGGGGAAGGAGATCAGCACAGAGAAAAATCAACTCCTACCAAATCAGAGAGCCAGAGCCTCAGAGGCCCCCAACACCTCACCACTGAAGCAGACCAAAAATGAACCCAACATGTCTCAGGGAAATTTTGCGGAAGAGGGGGCGGAAAGAATGTCAGAGTCACATGTTGGGTCATGATATGCAGAGACATTTATCTTACCCATAACTGTGGGCTAACTCCACAATGCATGACCCGTATACCTCAACAAGGAGGGGTCAAGGGGAGGGGGTAGGTAACGGATGAGCCTAATAATGGTACCAAACTGACTGTATTTGCTGAATACAGAACTGACTAAAAAAAAAAAAAAAAAAGAAAAAAAGAAAATATTTTTTAAAAGTGATGAAAGTTGCAGCTAACACATTATGTCATTTTGGAAACTAATTCCTGTAGTCAGTGAACAGTGTTTCTTTGGCAAAGTGCTAAGTCTAAATCCATCTTCTTTTGTATGGAATGACGTAACTAGCTCTGACCAAAAATGTAAGCATCCAAGATGAAAATTGTATGCAGTCTCTTAGCCCTGGCCTAGTATACCATGCAAGTGGAAAGAGTCTGTTAGCCCTGGCCTGAATGCAACATAAAACCTATACAGAGTCTCTCAGCCCTGGCCTAGTACAACATGAAACCTACACAGCTCTCTCAGCTCTGGATTACTATACAATGAAACCTACACAGGGTCTCTTAGCCCTGGCTAGTGCATCATGAAACATTTACACAGCCTCTAAACCCTAGCCTAGGGCACATGAAACCTATACAAACTCTATGAGCCTTGTCCTATTGCACCATTAAACTTACACAGAGTTTCTCAGCATTGGCCTAGGATATGATGAAATCTACACAGAGTGTCTTGGTCCTGCTCTATTGCACCATGAAACCTAAACAGAGTCTCTCACTTCTGACCTAGTACAACATGGAACCAACAGAGGGTCTTTCAGCCTTGGCCTAGGGTACCATGAAACTTACATACAGTCTCTCATCCTTGGCCTAGTGCATCATAGAACCTACAGAATCTCTCTGCCCTGGACTAGTGCACAATGAAACCTATACATTTTCTGTCAGCCCTGAACTAGTGCCCCATGAAATATACAGAGGGTCCCTCAGCATTAGCCTAGTTAGTACATCATGAAACATACACAGAGCCTCTCAGCTTTGTCCTATTGCACCATTAAACTAACATAGTTTCTCAGCATTGGGCTAGGGTGCAATGAAACCTACACAGAGTGTCTCAGCCCTGCCTTATTGCAACATGAATCCTAAAAGAATCTCTCAGCTCTGACCTAGTACACCATGAAGCCTACACATACTCTCTCATACCTGGCCTATGGTACCACAGATACTACAGTGTTTACCAGCCATGGTGTAGTACACTGGGAAATCTACAGATGGTCTCTCAGCCTTGGCCTAGTGCACCATGAAACCTACCCAGAGTCTCTCAGCCCTGGCATAGTGTACCATGAAACCTGTATCATGTCTCTCAGATCTGGCCTAGAATACTGTGAAACCTACAGTCTTTCATCTGTTGTCTAAGGCACCATGAATGCTACACAGAGTCTCTTACCCTTGCCTAGTGCACCGTGAAACTTATACAGAGTTTCTCAACTCTGGCCTAGTGTACCATGAAACCTCCACCAAGTCTCTCAACTCATGTGTTGGGCACCATGAAACCTATACAGAGTCTCTCATCCCTGGCCTAGTACACTATCAAACCTACACAGAGTCTTGCAGAACTGCCCTAATACACCAAGAAAGTAGAAATCAACACAGAAATGTCAGCACTCTGGTAAGAAAATAATGGTTCTGAAGTAGGAATAAGCCTTTTAAATAGAATACTTGTACAGTTAATAGCACATAAAATTATTTCAAAGCTCCATACTTAACAGTGTACAGCTATATAAGATAAATTAAATATGAGAAGGTGTTTGCGATCATTTTACTTCAAATGATGTCAGAACTTTGAAGCCAAGGCTTCAAAGAAACCTTTATAAGAGCATATTTTAAAATGTAGAAGTGAGAAACAAAATGTTTAACTTCTAATGGACTGTATGTATTGTCTTCACTGAACCCTGTACCATCTCCAAATGTCAAGTTAATTGCAAGGTATGGCAACACTTCTTTTCACCATAGCTTTTGGGAATACATTGTCTTAATTTTCTTCATCCCTTTCATCTTCTATGCTTATTATAACTTATTTCTCTTTTTTGACATCTAAGTATTTTACATAACTTTGTTAGTTATGTACACAGTGTATACAGTCATGTTGGTACCATTGTTAGTCTCCTCCTTGTCCTCCCCTCTCCACAGGAACCCTTCTCATTGGAGAATATGGGTCATACATTGTGGGGTTAGCCATCAGTAATGGGTAAGAAGCAATATCTCTGTGCATAATGACCCAACGTGTGGCTGTGACATTATTTCCACCCCCTCTTCCACAAATTTCCCTGAGCCATGTTGGGTTCATTTCAGGTCTGCTTCAGTGATGAGGTCTTTGGAGTTTCTGTGTCTCTGGATATCTGGTTTGGTAGGAGTTGAGTGTTCTCTGTGTCTATCTCCTTCACCCTTGTGCTGGTACAAGGTTCACCAAGGAAGCTGCACTCTTGCTCATTTCCCTAAATATTCTTCATTTCACCTGGGGCCCTTTTGAGGTATGATGGCTCGTTATCTCCTTAGAATCTGCATCCATCTGAAAAAGAGAAGCAAATTCTCCAAGAGAGAGTGAAGTTAGCACCAGATAAATGGGATAATCTTTTTTTTTTTTTTTAAGAGAGAATTTAATAGGTGTAGGCCATCTTGTAGCCCATTATTGGTGGGAGCTTGATGATGGAGAGTGGGCTCATTTTTGGATATGGTTCTGACTTGATTCCCAGCTCCAGCTATGGGCTCTGTTCCACTGAGAAAAATCAAGAGCAGTTGGTTTCCCACCATGGCTGTGCACCACTATTGCACTTGTGTGGGCATCACGTCAGGTTTTTTGCTACTGAGACCAGAAGTTGCTTGAACAGATGTTGGTCATTTTCCCCCAGTCACTCATGTAGCACCTTCTGGCACTAGATGAGCTGTCTGGGGACTGACTGTCTTTCAGATTCCAGCCAGGCCACTCCATGTTCCATACCAATAGCATATGGTGTCTTCAGCAGTAGAGTCTTACCACTAACCTTTGGTGGGTCATCAAGTACTCTGACAGAAATCTGTCTTCTTTTGGGAAGTCATAATTTTTAAACTTGAACATGTTCTATAGTTGAGTTCTTGACTCATTGCTGTCCTGTTGCTGAATAAGCTGTCACGATCCCAGGGACTAACAGAATTTATGAGCTCATGAAACAATCAAATGACAAATACATAATTTTTTGTTGTATTTTACTCTTATCCTAAATAGTGATTTCATAATCCTTTTTGTTTGTTTATTTATTTTTATAGCAGAGTCTCCCTCTAGTCTAGGCTGATCTGGAACTCACTCTGGAGCTCCAGGCTGGCCTTGAGCTCATATACTACCTCAAATCTCTGAATGCTGGGCTTAAAAGTATACACCACCATGCCTGGCCCCAACTGTTTTGAATGGATGTCTTTAGGAAAAACCTTGAAGTGATTTTACTTAAAAACACCTCAAAATTCAAAATTTTAAAATACTAAGTAAGTAAAATGTTGAAGTAAATAAGTAACTATCAAAACAAAACATTAATGTATAAATAAAGAATTAAATGGGCAGTTTCTATTTTCTCTTTGGAATTGGTCCTTATGTTTTCTATATCCATGACATGTAATGTTAAAAAGTACATGTTTATTGTTCAAAAACTTAAGTTGAAGGGATGGACTTAAGTTTTAACAGCGCTCAGTGTCTCAATTCTTGCCAACTTGTTGGCAGCAGATTGAGTCTCACCTCTAACCTGAGAATAATAAAAGTGTGCAACTTGTTGGAAATGAGATATTCTTCATAAGTTACAAATAAATTAAGTGACTTTCAAAAAACATACTTGTGGAGGTTTGCATTAGGTTTCTCCCATAAATTCATGTGTTCTGAATGCTAGGTCCTCAGCTGGTGGCAATTTTGGAATTAGAGCCTCCTGGAGAAGGGTATTCTTGAAGGCCAATTTATGGGTATTATAGCCAGCTCCCTTTGGCCAGTGTTTGACACACTCTCCTGTTGTTGTTGCCTATCTGATATTGGCCAGGAGGTAATATCCAGCCTCTGCTTATGTCATCATTTTTCCCTGTGATCATGAAGTTTCTCCTGGAGTCTATAAGCCAAAATAAACAATTCCCTCCAACGAACTGCTTTTGGTCAAGTTCTTTGTGCCAGAAAGAAGGAGCTGACTGCAATAATAAATCTGTGGTCTTTACACAAACTGAATTTTGTCCCTGTCTGCAAGCTGGGCATTGGGCAAAAGTTGTCATATACTTGCTAATTCAAGAATTTTCAGCCTTTGCTGTCATGTTCTCAGACTAGAGTCTTGCTCAAAGCTGTGAAGGAAAAAAAGGAGCTAAAATTTGACTTCTAAATGACTAACATAAGAATTACAAAGAGAATGTAGTTGGGACTCTAACGAAGGGAATTTAGAAAGACCAGGTACATATATTACTATCTAAGGAGCTATGAGATCTGCCTCAGCTACTTTTAGAACTGTTTTCAAGTTCTCTGTAGGGGGAAAGTACATCTGTATATTTTAAAATTTGTCATCAACTTAAGGATATATTCAATTAAGATGTCATGTCTCATCTCAAGTGGAATAACAAAGGTATAAAGCTTCGTGGTACAATAGAATTTAACAGTTGATTATAGTGTTTCTGCCTGATTTGGTATAATTGCACTGATTGAACATGCTCAGCTTCAGAATTATAGACAACCTTTAATTATCTGTTCCCTATCTCAAAGTGTCTATCTATCTATCTATCTATCTATCTATCTATCTATCTATATATAGATATATATAGATATATAGATATATATTTTCATGAGCTTTTAGGGTTAGGGATCAAAAAGGAATAAAACACATGGCTTAATTTAAACTTAATTTGTGCTGTATTTTACAAGGCTTTTGGAAGATGATTAATTTGTATCACAAGACTGATAACTTTGTCTCAGATTGGATACAAAGAAAATGTACGAAATTAACTCCCCAACTATGTAGACTTCAATGATTTATACAATGAGATATCACAACCATCACACTGTACCACTCATGCCATCTTCATTCTACTTGTAACAAGAACAACACAAATCGGATCACTTAAACAAAGTAGGATGGGAAGAAGAATATGTTTTATACTACCACTCATCCATGAGTATACGGATACATTTTGGCATTTTCTCCAAATAATGCAGTAAATATTTAAATTAATGTTCAATTAGTGTCAACGCCAGAAAATTGTAAATTTCAATGATTGCAGTAGTTAGCTACAATATGACTTGGTTTTGTACAAATAAAGTTTAAGGTTTCATTAATTTGTGTCATTGAAAATATTTTGGATTAACATATCTCAAAATAAATCCACTTCTATTTCCTTTAACCAGGTTCTCCAAAGATAGCTACACTGCACATATAATGCTGTGATAAAGAGAATAAGTCTTGGCTTAATGAGAAAACCATGAAGCTTGTTGTGTTTCAACCTATACAAAAGGAGCAGAGTCTTAATTTTTTCCCCAGACAGTCTTTTCAAAATGAGCACTCAGGAGTTGTACGTGAAGTCAAAGGACCATCCTTCTGTTTTTTTTTTTTTAATTTAACAATAATTATCTGTCTAAAATGTTTGTTATATGCTATGTTATATTCTGTCCACTTACATGGAATGCTACAAAAGCAGAACCCCTGTAATTGAAGGACATTGTTGTACGGGCTTTCTCTATACTTCTTATTATATAATGTTGTAAGATAACATTTCAAATAATTACAGCAATTAAAACATGAAATTTATACACATATGATTTCATTTATTTTCACAGCCAACAAATAAGTATTGCCCCCTTTCTTAGATAAAATAACTGAGCCTCAGAGATTTAAAATTAATACATGCCTAAGATATGTTCAAAGCCAAAATTATAATACAGGTCTCTCTGATACCAAGGCATAAGAGCTTATAAATTATCTACTTTAGATAAATATGTGCAACACTGACATGATTTCAAGCAACAATATAGATGCATAGATGACCCAGTCCTAAGAAAAAAATCATTTTAGATTTTCTCTTGTCGCCCCGTAAGCGTGAGCAGTTCGGACATTTGGGGAGTGCCTATGGCCACGAGCAAGCTGTGGTGGTGGCATCTGGTCTACAGCTGGTAGCCTGCAGTGTTTGTCTGCATTCATGATGAGTTTACCCCTCAATCCCAAACCTTTCCTCAATGGACTAACAGGAAAGCCAGTGATGGTGAAACTTAAGTGAGGAATGGAGTACAAGGGCTACCTGGTATCTGTAGATGGCTACATGAACATGCAGCTTGCAAATACAGAAGAATCCATAGATGGGGCATTGTCTGGACATCTGGGGAAGTTTTAATAAAGTGTAACAATGTCCTCTATATCAGAGGTGTTGAAGAAGAAGAAGAAGATGGAAAAATGAGAGAATAGCATCTTTTGTTGGGGACTTTTAAAATGTATATTCTAGACAGTAAAGTTTTTTTTTATCAAAAAATTATTTTAGTTGCCTTCTTTCACTGTGGTTTATCTTTCTTTAATTGAAAGATCTGCCTATGACCTTATTTAATCAGTGTCCCTTGAACTTCTGGAAATCAATTGTCTTACATATACGATATAGCTGGCACCAGGATTAGAGTTCCTTTCCTAGAATTAATGTGTCAAGAACAAATAACATCAGTATATATCTATGTATGTCAGAATTAGTAAAATATTGTGTCTCTTTAAATTGTGGCATATAAAAATATATATGTATCAATATGAGTTTTTAATGAAATGACAATGTTCTAGAGTAGTTCTTAAAGCCAAAATTTAGTATCAAACCTAAACAAATGGTCACCTAAGGCTTATGTGACTTGAGTGGATATTCATATAGGTAAGATTACCAAAATGGGAGAAGAACCAAAAGTGGCCATTACTTCTAAAGTGTGTTTTATTTTTAAATCATTTTAATTGATTCCATAACATAAAAAAATAAAGACTCAGACAAGACTAGTTATACCCAAGAGATAATCCAAAACAGTAGCATTACTGACCAGAGGAACTTAAACTGTGACTTCTATTACTAATTTTCTAAATTAAGATCTACTTTTATTTCATCAATATTACTTTTTGGATTATAAATTCAATCAAGAAGACTAAGCAAATGAAGTAGGTTTACCAAAACAGATTTTTTTCTAAAAAAGATTTATTTATTTTTTGAAATGTATAGAGAAAAGAGGAGAAAGAGATAGAATGAGTGTACCAGGGGCCCCAGCCCCTGCAAATGAACTCCAGATGCATGCACCATCTTGTGCATCTGGATTATGTGGGTACTGGGGAATTGAACCTAGGTCCTTTGGCTTAACCACTAAGCCTTAACAACTAAGCCATATCCCCAGTCCCCAAAACAGATTTCTTATGTCCTAGGTACTTACTAATACTTGGAAATTTAATACATATATTAATTGGAATACAGAAATTTAGGTATAACTCATTCTGGATTTTCAAATATAATTTGTTTAGTAGACTCTTATCCCCTTCCTTTTCCAAGACATTGCTGGAGAATTTCACCAATTTAGATTTGGCTGGAACTTGTGGACTGGTCAGAGAAAAATAACTTTTATCATGTTATTTTTTAACTACATATGTCCAATAAGTTAGTGAAAATTATGAAAATTAATGTGACTGCAGATTTACTAACTTCTTTAAAAATATCTATTGATGAAATCAAAGGAGCAGGAAGCTATTTAGAAGAAAAGTACCTTGACACATTAGCACTAGGAAAAGAACTCAGCCTAATTTCACATGAATTTTAGGTTTAAGAAAAGTGGATCTCTGGAGGTTCAGGAGATATAATTATTAAATATAGTCATAGATAGATATTTCAATTAAAGAAAAATACAGTGATTACCTATGAGCCTAACATGCATTGGATGATTTTAGAAAAGTAATGAATGAAAACTTCTGAAGGTGGAGGTGGGTGGGTTGAGATGAAATTCCCACAGGTTCATTGCAAAGATACTGAAATCTGAAGAAAGAAGAAATAATCTTGGAGCAAATAACAGCACCAAAGGTTATTTACAAGTATGGAAAAAGAGGGAACAAATATGATCCCAATAATTTGGGAGAAGGTAATGTTTACATTATGCTTTGATATGTGTCGCTAATAGAATTCACATATCCCTGTAAGTGATGAGCAATGAACATTACTTCAAATATTATTTTGTAATGTTCTTAAAAACACAAGTAACTGGCATAGTTGAGTTAGTATGAAACAGAATTTCAAGTTAAATAAGCCAGATTAATAATTTGATATAAGTACAAAATTTAGATGTGAATGTTTTATTTCTTTACTATCTCATTGAAGCTTAAATAAATATTAGATGAACAATCATATGAAATATGCAAAACACATTCATGTTCTACAGAATGAATTATGTCAATACTATGATACTGTGAGGAAACAAATGAACATCAAGTAGGTAAACACCTGCTATTATGGTCCTCATGCACAGGTAAGATTTAATTGCTTTAACCATCACTATTGATACTCAAAGGTCCTACAGGCAAATTGTAACAAATTGATTGCTTCAGCTCAATCATCAAGTGCAGGCCTAAATAGTAGGGCTTAACTAAATATTTGTTGAATAAACACATAGAGAAAAATTTAAATGAGATTTTAAAATGAATTCAAGAAACTGAGTTCTCATTAACTATACTCCAGGACACAAGTTCTGAAAAAATGACCACAGAATCAAATATTTATTTTGTGGTAAATATGAAAAATTTCAGAAGTCTAGGATAATGAAATGTTCTGACTTTTAACATGAGAAGATAGCATCCAGGCACTATTGATACATGGTATAATTCTAGAATGAAGCATCGACAAAGTTTTTGAGCACTTAGAATAGGAAATTGTGTGCTCCAAAACAAGTTAAGCACTTAAAACAATCATAAGATATGTTATATAATTAAATTTAGCTTCTTATCAGTTGATACTTTCTCCTGTGCCTGTTGGGCATCTGCACATGCCAGGGAGAAATCTAAACATGCCACTAGTCATATGCTTCAATGTTTTGCCACTCTTGGACTGCCCGATCAAGTACAAACAGATAATGGCCCCTGCTTTATAAGTCAAAACTTTACAAGTTTCATTCAGACTTGGCAAATTACACATACCACAGGCATTCCATATAGCCCTCGAGGCCAAGCTATCGTGGAAAGATATAACCAAACACCTAAATTACAATTACAAAAACAAAAGGGGGAATCACTGCCCCCCCATGATCAGCTAAAGAAAGCATTATTCACCTTAAATATTTTAAATTTTTCTAGAAATGAAAAAATCTCTCCATTTCAAAAACATTGGTCATCCTCTGTCACATACAGCTTGATCAAGGTCAAATGGAGAGACCCATTGACTGGGGCCTGGAGAGGACCAGACCCACTTCTCACAGCAGGGAGAGGGTTTGGACATTCTTCCCTCAAGATGAAGAAAGACCCATATGGATACCAGCGAGGGACCTAAAATATTTACCCCAACAAGGAGACACTGACAATAACCCCTGCAGGGAGTGTTCCACCCCTGAGGATTGTTCCTCTGTTTCTTCCCCAGAAATGATTGGAGATGTGGATGCTACCACTCTTCCTGATGCTGGCGATGCTCACTCCACCCAGTGATGAAGGGTTTGGAAACCCACATGATGCCAGAGCTATCTTGGCCAAACAGATGGGAAAACCTTGTGAATGTCAGGGAGGAACACATAAAACACTTCCTTTTAATGGAAAACAAATACAAAGGGTAGACTGTGGTAACAAAATAGCATACAACTTTATTGGTTTCTCTGGGACCCAACATCTCCCCCTGCACTCCCATACTAATACGTGGGTGTGCATAGAAAAACCCAAAATTATAGCTCAAGTGGACGGCAAGCCAGGGCCCTGCCCTTGCACCACTTTTTATGAGACAAAGCATTCTGCTTGCTATACTGCTGCACAACAATGCACCAACAATGGAAACTTTATTGGACTGGTGGTAGGACCAAAGTGACCTCTGGAGGTGCTAGCAGGTGTTAGAAGAGTGACATGGGATACGCCTCTGCACCCTGTTTAGGTGAGACAGGCGAGAGAATCTGCTGGAACTTTCAAACCTCCACTGGGTATTTGGATGGTGGGGGAGTTCAAGATAAAGTTAGAGAACAACAGGTCAATAAAAAGATCGAACAAATCATTTTGACCCAGTACCCAGAGCTTAGCTATCACCCTAAAGCCCTCCCTGAGGACTGAGGAGATCTAAAGCCTGACCCTCTTACAGATACCCTTTTACAATCAGTTTTTGCTTTACTTAATTAAATAAACCGTTCTCTTGCAAAAGACTGTTGGCTCTGTCTCTGAGCGGGACCACCCCACCCACTAGCAGTGGTTACTAATTATAACTCCACTACTCAAAAAGATTGCTCAGCTACAATCCCTATTCCTGTCCAACTCCTTCCAATGTCCACTTCTAAAACTTCTATTTGGGCCTCACCTGCCCCTGGCAATTCCAGTGTGGATTTGGGCCATATTGACCATTCCTTCTGTAACTCAAATACAACTGATTCCAATGCCCAGCATTGCCCATGTCCTGAGATGCTCTTTGTTTGTGGGGGCGGGATGGCCTATGACTTTCTGCCCTGCCCATGCCCCAGCCACCTTAATCCCAGATGTTGATATCATTCCTGGTGCTGAAGCCCTCCCTATATCCTCTTTTCATTATATTGGAGGGAGACCTAAGAGAGCTGTACAAATGAGACCTTTACTCATTGGGTTGGGAATAACCACAGGCATGGCCACCGGGACAGCTGGGATGGGTATGGCAGTCCATCTCTACAAAAAACTCTCTCTCCAGTTGATCAGTGACATAAAAGCAGTGTTCAGCACTATCCTTGATCTTCAACAAAAGCTAGATTCCCTGGCTGAGGTAGTCCTACAAAACAGGAGGGGATTAGACCTATTAACAGCCGAAAAGGGAGGTATATGCTTGTTTTTACAGGAAAAATGCTGTTTCTACACCAAAATCGGGAATCGTTGAAGACAAGATCAAAAGACTTCAAGAGGACCTGGAGAAGAGGCGGCGGGACCTCTAGGACAACCCATTGTGGACGGGCTTACATGGCTTCTTAACCTACCTCCTTCCTCTACTTTGGCCCCTCCTTACCCTTATCCTTATCCTCCCTCTGGGGCCTTGTGTAATTAACAAAATCACACAATTCATTCACCAGCAGCTAGAGGCAATAAAACTCCATCAGGTTGAGATACATTACCACAGGCTGGCAACTCAGGAATTAAATTCCTCATATGACCCAATGCCACCCCCTCTGCCCTCCATGTGACTGATGAAGGGTAAGGTCTCAGACTGGCAGAGACAACCTAAGACAGGCCATAGAGTGGGTTCTCAGAGAGCTAAACAGATGGTACCCAGTGACAGGTAAGATTCCCAGAGGGGGCAACCTAAGACAGGGGCCATGGTGACTAATGCTCTTACAAAAACAAAAGGGGGAAATTTTGGGCCTTGAGAGGCCTGGACATGAGGCCTAGTGGAACTTCCTGAGCCTAGCTAAAGTTTGGCGACCTGCCTCTGGCCATCTATGACTCAGCAGGGTGCCAAATAGCCTCTGGCCTGCTACTTCCACAAAAAAGTTAGATTTCCCGCACATGCACACTTAGAACCAATAGGCCCTTACACCTCATCCCTTCCTGAGATCCCCGCCTTCATTCTCAATGCTATATAAACACCAGCCTGTTACAATAAAGTGAGATCCTGCACTGACAAGACTCCTGGCTCTGTGTGTTTTGGCTATCGATGCTTACCCTCCTCCTCAACCCCTCGGGAGGAACCATCAGGCCTGGTCCTCCTCCAGCTCTACCTGTCAGAAAAACCCGACAGACAATGCCTAATAAACAACACCCAAGATTTACCTCTGACTTCTATTCATATGCTTACACCATACACATCCATTCATATGTGTGCGTCCCACAGAGAAACATGCAGTTACACCAAAAAAGAATTTGTTGATTAGAGTCAAACAAATATAGGAATAGCATACATGAGAGAAATCAATCACTCTTCTATTAGCATCAGTTACACTGTCATATAATGTTCCATCATATACAAATTCCTTCTGTTCATGCAATTATGAAACTCACAAATCATAATAATCACAATGCACCTAAGTGATACATATAGTACTTTAGTTCCTAAGTTTCCTATGCTAGAACTTTTTGCTTGTCTATTTCTTGTCCACAAGAACTAAGTAAATGGCTAATACAAAAAAAAAAAAAAAAAAAAAAAAAGAAAAGAAAAAGAAAAAGAAAAAGAAAAAACAAGTTCAGTGTACAGGGCTTATTCTTAGTCTATATAGTCACATTATGGGGACTCTTGGGTCAGTTATAGCAGACAGACAAATAATGGCAGACTCATTTTCTTTTTTTTTTTTTTTAAGTTAAAACTAATTTCTATGAATGAGGGTAAATCAACCTAGGGAAAGACAGGATAGCAATTTACTAGAGTATATATTTGACTTGTACATGAATAAAGACAATTTCCTTTGGAGAATACCCTCTAATTTGACAAATTCTTTTTACTATCCTGGTCATTCATCTCTAAACTTAATTATGAGCTAGATTAAAGTTTTCAGAAGACAAACTTCAGTTTGTTGAAATGAAGATTTAACATTAAGAGACATTGTGTGTGTGTGTGTGTGTGTGTGTGTGTGTGTGTATGTGTGTGTGTGTCTCACATACAGGATTTTATTGTATAACTCATGCTGGCCTCAAATCTCAATGCCCCTGCCTCAGCCTCCCTGAGTGTTGAGGATTATAGGCATGCATCAGTATACCCAGCATAGGACATTCAAACTGTATATGTACACCCGGACTTAACATGGTGTGAGAGAGCACATATATTAATTCAATCTTTCCAAAGTTCCATGAAAATAACTATCCAGGCCCCGGCTGAAACTAAGAAAACTTGGAGAAACAAGCAAGGGGGGCTGTTTTCCTGATGAACCGGACACCAGCACAAGGGGGAAGGAGATCAGCATAGAGAAAAATCAACTCCTACCAAATCAGAGAGCCAGAGCCTCAGAGGCCCTCAACACCTCATCACTGAAGCAGACCAAAATCGAAGCCAACATGGCTCAGGGAAATTTTGCGGAAGAGGGGGTGGAAAGAATGTCAGAGTCACATGTTGGGTCATGATATGCAGAGACATTTAGCTTACCCATAACTGTGGGCTAACTCCACAATGCATGACCCGTATACCTCAACAAGGAGGGGCCAAGGGGAGGGGGTAGGTCACGGATGAGCCTAATAATGGTACCAAACTGACTGTATTTGCTGAATACAGAATTGACTAATAAACTAATAAAAACAAACAAACAAAAAAAAATAACTTGACAGAATTTTCAAGGTAATATTTACAAAGTAAAAAAAAAAAAAAGAAAAAAAAAGAAAATAACTATCCAGGGGCTGGAGAGAAGACTGAGAGGTTAAAGGTGCTTACTTGACATAATTCTTTTTTTTTTTTTTTGAGTATGCATTAAAATATTTTATTTTATTTTATTTATTATTATTATTTCTTTATTAGTTAGTTTTGTATTCAGAAAGTACAGTCAGTTTGGTACCATTATTAGGCTCGTCCGTGACCTACCCTCTCCCCTTGGCCCCTCCTTGTTGAAGTATATGGGTCAGGCATTGTGGAGTTAGCCCACAGTTATGGGTAAGAAAAATGTCTCTGCATATCATGACACAACATGTGGCTCTGACATTCTTTCCACACCCTCTTCCGCAAAATTTCCATGAGCCATGTTGGGTTCATTTTTGGTCTGCTTTAGTGATGAGGTGTTGGGGGCCTCTGAGGCTCTGGCTTTCTGATTTGGTAAGAGTTGATATTTCTCTGTGTTGATCTCCTTCCCCCTTCTGCTGGTATCAGGTTCATCAGGAAAACAGGACCCTTGCTTGTTTCACCAATTTTTCTTCGTTTCAGCCGTGGCCCTTTGGAGGTATGATGGGGTAGCTCTCTCCTTAGGATCCACATCTATTTGAAAAAGAGAAGCAGATTCTCCAGCGGAGAGTAAGTTAACATCAGGACAAAAGAGATAACCCTTACTTTTTTATAAGGAATTTAATAGGTGTAGGCCCTCTTGTAGCCCATCATTGATGGCAGCTTGATATTGGTGAGTGGGCTTATGTTTCGATATCGTTCTGACTTGTTTCCCAGATCCAGCTATGGGATCCGTACCACTGAGGAGATCAGTTAGACAAATTAAGAGCAGTTGGTTCCCCACCATGGCTGTGTGCCACCATTGCATTTGTGTGGGCATCACAACAAGTTATTTGCTGCTAACTAGGTTAGACCATGAGTTGCTTGGACAGATATTGGTCATTTTCCCTCAGTCGCCCATGTACCACCTTCTGGCACTAGACGCGCTGACTGTCTGGGGACTGACTCTCTTCCAACTTCCAGTCATGCCATTTTATTTTGCATGTCAATCACATAAGGTGTCTTCAGCAGTAGGGTCTTACCACTAACCTTTGGTGGGTCATCAAGTACTCTGGCAGAAATCTGTCTGTCTTTTAGGAAACCTTGTAGGTCTCTCTGATCAAAATCTCATTGTGGATGATAGCCCCATGCTGGTACTGGGAGTTACAGGTCAGTGCCCACTAAGAAAATGAGGAAAAAGATAACTAATATACAAGAGTTAGAGAGAAGAGAGAGGAAGAAGGAGGGAGGGAAGATGTAGAAGATTAAGGTTAGTCATGATTCTACCCTCTCCAGTGTCTTGTGGTTCAGGTGATCCCTGTAAGGGCCTGCTGAAGGATCAGCCATTTGGTCTGCCATTTAGTAAGTAGAATTTTATGGTACCATTGCCATTTGGGACGAGATTTATGTTTCCCACCACTTTGATGCCCTCCCCTCCTTCCCCTTCCATCCTAGTGTCTAGTCTAGGAGATGCTTGTTGAGTATGTGAGGTATCATGGGTAGATTCAGGTTAGATGCTGTAGATGAGTGAGACTGTGTGGCAGTTTTTTTTTCTGTGATTGGGTAAGTTCACTGAGAATGATCTGTTCCAGGTTCAACCATTTTTCCTCAAATTTCATTGTGTCATTTTTTCTTACTGCTGTATAGAATTCCATTGTGTAGATATACCACATCTTAGTTATCCATTCTTCTAGTGATGGACATCTGGGTTGATTCCAGCTCTTAGCAATTACAAATTGAGCCACTACAAACATGGTTGAACAAATCTCCCTAGCCTGTGGTTTGAAGGTTTTAGGGTAGATGCCCAGTAAGGGAATAACTGGGTCTGTTGGTATCTCTATACTCAGCTTTCTCAGAAGTCTGCATATTGCTTTCCAAAGTGGTTGTACCATCCTACATTCCCACCAACAGTGGATGAGTGTTCCTACTTCTCCACATCCTTGCCAGAATTTATTTTTATTTGATTCTTTGATGTTTGCTATCCTTTTTGGGGTAAAGTGGAATCCCATAGTTGTTTTCATTTGCCTTTCTCTGATGCTTAGGGATGATTAACATTTTCTTAAGTGTACATTTGCCATTTGTATTTCTTCCTCTGTGAACTGCCTGTTCAGCTCTTTGCCCCATTTTGTCAGTGGGGTGTTTGACTTCTTACTGTTTTGATTTTTGAGTTATTTGTAGATTCTAGAGATTAGGCCTCTATCTGTTGGATATTCACCAAATATTTTCTCCCAGTCTGTGGGCAATCTAAGGGCTTTGTTTATTGTATGCTTGTCTGTAAAGAAACGCTTCAGCTTCATGTGATCCTATTGGTTGAGCGATGGTTTAAGTTTGTGAGCTACTGGGGTTTTGTTCAGGAAGTCTTTTTCCATTCCTATATCATGGAAAGTACTTTCTAAATTTTCTTCCATTAGTATTTGAGTTTCTGGTCTTATATTGAGGTCTTTTATCCATTTGGAGTCTAGTGCAACGTGAAATGTGTGGGTCAAGGTTCAGTTTCCTGCATATGGTTATCCAGCTTGTCCAGCACCATTTGTTGAAGATGCTGTCTTTTTTCCAGCCTATATTGTTTGGGCCTTTATTGAATATCAAGTAGCTATAGTTGTTTGACCCAAAGTCTGGGTCCTCAAGTCTATTCCATTGGTCTATACTCCTGTTTTATGCCAGTACCATGCTGTTTTTATTAATATGGCTTTGTAATATAGCTTTAGATCAGGTATTGTGATGCCTCCAGAGGTATTTCTTTTGCTGAGGATATGTTTGGATATGCGAGGCCTTCTGCCTTTCCATATGATTTTGAGATCATTTTTTCTATCTCTGTGAAGAACACTGTAGGGATTTTAATTGGAATTGCATTAAATCTGTATATTGCCTTTGGTAGGATTGTCATCTTCACAATGTCAATTCTGCCTATCCAGGAACATGGGAGATCTTTCCATTTTCTCAAGTACTCCTCAATTTCTTTTTTGAGTGTTTTTATGTACCCGTTGTATAGATCTTTCACTTCCTTGGTTAACATTATTCCAAGGGACTTTTGTTGTTGTTGTTGTTGGTATTGAAAATGGGACTATGTCCCTTATTTCTTTCTCTGTATCTTTGTCATTTGCATATAAGTAGGCTACTGATTTTTGTGCATTGATTTTGTATCCTGCTACTTTGCTATAGGAGTTAATCAGCTTCAGGAATTTTGGGATGGAGTCTCTCGGGTCTCTTACATATAGATTGTATAATCATGTCATCAGCAAATAAAGCTAACTTAACTTCTTCCTTTCCAAATTGTATCCCTTTTATTTCCTTCTCCTGTCTTATTACTTGAGCTAGGACTTCCAGTACTATATTGAAAAGCAGAGGTGAGAGTGGACAACCCTGTCTTGTTCCTGATCTTAATGGGAATTCCTCCAGTCTCTCTCCATTAAGTATTATTTGGGCCTTTGGAGCTTTGTATACTGCCTTTATTAGGTTAAGGTATGAACCAACCATGCCAATTCTCTCCAATATTTTGATCATGAGGCGATGTTGTATCTTGTCAAAGGCCTTTTATGCATCTATCGAAATCATCATGTGGTTTTCATGTTTAACCTTGTTTATATACTGTATTACATTGACAGATTTCCGTATGTTGAACCACCCCTGTGTTCCTGGGATGAATCCCACTTGGTCAAGGTGGATAATGGTTTTGATGTTTTGTTGGGTTCAGTTTGCAAGGATTTTGTTTAGGATCTTTGCATCTAAATTCATCAGGGAAATAGGCCAGTAGTTTTCTTTTCTTGTGGCATCTCTGCCTGGTTTTGGAATTAGGGTGATGCCAGCTTTTAAAAGGAATTGGGTAGCTTTCCCTGTTCAGCAATTGTGTGGCACAGTTTGAGGAAGATTGGTTTGAGTTCTTCCATGAAGGTTTGATAGAATTCAGCTGAGAAATCATGTGGTCCTGGACTCTTCTTTTTTGGGAGGTTTTTTATTACTTTTTCAATCTCCATGAGTGTGATGGGTTGATTGAGGTGATTAATCTGGTCTGTGTTTAGGTTTGGTAGATGGTATGCATCCAAGAATTTATCCATCTCCTCCACATTATCCAGTTTTGTGGAGTAGAGGTTTTTGAAATAAATCCTTATGATTCTCCCAATTTCACTTATATCTGTTGTGATCTCTCCTTTTTCATTTTGAATTTTGTTAATTTGAAGCTTCTCCTTTTTTTGCTTGATCAGATTGGCCAGGGGTTTGTCAATCTTGTTTATTTCTTCATAGAACCAGCTGTTTCTTTTGTCAATTGTCTTAATTGTTTCCTTCGTTTCCACTTCATTGATTTCTGCTCTGATTTTAATTATTTATTTCCTTCTGGAGCACTTTGGGTTGGATTTTTCTTGTTTTTCCAGTGCCTTTAGGTGGATGTTAAGGTCATTGATTTGGGACCTTTCTGTCTTTTTTTATGAAGGCATTGAGTGCTATGAATTTTCCCCTGAGGACCGCCTTCATTGTGTGCCATAAGTTTTGGTACGATGTGTTCTCATTGTCATTCAATTCCAGAAATTTTGCAATTTCATTCTTTATTTCATCCACTATCCATTTATTGTTTTAAAGTGTGCTGTTCAGTTTCCCGGAGCCATTGGGATTCTTGGTGGGTCTTTTGTTGTTGATTTCTAGCAATATAGCATTGTGATCTGATATCATGCAGGGAATTATGTCAATCTTCCTAAATATGTGGAGGCAGTCTTTGTGACCCAATATATGGTCTATTTTAGAGAATGTTCCACGGGCTGCTGAGAAGAATGTGTAATCTGTGGATTTGGGATGGAAGGATCTGTAGATGTCCGTTAGGTCTAAGTGATCTATGGTTTGCTTGAGCTCTCTTACTTCCCTCTTGAGTTTCAGTTTGGATGATCTGTCTATTACTGATAATGGCATATTGAAGTCCCCAGCTATGATGGTGTTGGTGGTTATTTCTGTTTTATTGTCAAGTAGGTTTTGTTTTATAAACTGTGGTGCCCCTGTGTTTGGTGCATACAGATTTATGATTGTAGTATCCTCTTGATGGATCGTTCCCTTGATAAGTGGGAAGTGGCCTTCTTTGTCTTTTTTGATTATTTTTGGTTTGAATTCCTTTTTATCTGATATTAATATAGCTATGCCTGCTGGTTTCTTACTCCCGTTTGCTTGGAATAATATTTTCCACCCTTTCACCCTGAGGAGGTGTCTGTCTTTAGTGGTGAGGTGGGTTTCTTGAAGGCAACAGATTGAGGGGTCTAATTTTTTCATCCATCCTGTTAGCTTGTGTCTCTTGATGGGTGAATTAAGGCCATTAATATTTAGGGTAATGACTGTGAGATTTGATTTGATCCCTGCCATATTGTGATGATATATGTGGGTTGGTCTTTTCATGGACTTTGAAGTTTTTTTTTTGCCTTCTCTGAGTTTGGTTGTTGTGATCTGTTTCTTTTAGGCAATTGAGTTTGATTATTTGTTTCTTCTCTGTGGAGAATTTCCTGAAATACTCTCTGTAGGTTTGGTTTTGTGTTCATATATTTGTAACGCTGACTTTTGTTGTGGAATGTTTTTCTTTCACCATCTATTATGGGGGATACTTTTGCTGGGTAGAGTAGTTTGGGTTGGAAGCCATAGGTTCTTAGACTTGGCTGTGTTTCATTCCAGGCCTTTCTAGCTTTCAGGGTTTCCATTGAGAAGTCTGAAGTAATTCTGATGGGGTTACCTTTGAAGGTAATGTGCTGTTTTTCCCTAGCTACTTTTAGGATTTTCTCTTTGGTGTCAATGTTTAGAGTCTTAATGATAATATGTCTTGGAGAGTCTCTCCTTTGGTCCAGTCTGTTTGGAGTTCTATTGGCTTCTTGTATCTTGATGGACCTTTCTTTTAAGAGATTGGGGAAGTTTTCTTCAATTATTTTGTTAAATAAGTTCTCCATGCCTTTGGTCTGGATTTCTTCTCCTTCTGGTATTCCAATGATCCTGATATTGGGACGTTTAACTGTATCCCACAATTCCCTCATGTTCTGTTCACAGGAGCTTTTAAACTTACTGAAATTTTTGAAGTCTCTAACTGTTTCTTCCATCTTGTCTTCCAGATCAGAGTTTCTATCCTCCACTTGGCTGACTCTATTCTTGAGAGCTTCTAGTGAGTTTTGGACGTGTTCAATTAAGTTTGCATTTTCTATTATTTTTCTATGTATAATTTCCATCCCTCTGTCTAGCTCCCTTTTCACATCATTTTCTGATTTTCTTGATGATTCTTAGAGTTCATCCTTGCATTTCTTTCTGTCTGCATTTAGCATGGCCAGCTAAATCACTGTCCCTCAAATCTCTTTACTCTCTTTGAACTCCTTCCAATTTCTTATCTATGAGTTCTAGTTTAATGATGGCAGCATCCACACTATTATCGGTCCTTTGTTGCTTTCCTGCAAGTTCTACCAATAGGTTGGTAAGGGTTGCATTGCTCATAGCTTCAATTTGGTGTTCTGGTCCTAATGGTTCTTCTATGTTTTGGTTAGATGTATTCATTGTAGGACTGGGTGATCTAACTGGATTTTCTTTCATTTGATTTTTCATGTTATTTCTTTTGCATCGTGTTCTGCCCATGACAGTGTATGGGCATGTCGGTGGGCATATCAGCCTGCGCTCAAGAATAAGTGGAATCTGAGGCAGCCTGGGGCAGTTGCCAAGCAGCAACTAGGCTTTGGCTCTCACTTGCCCAAGCCACCTATCTACTGCCTGGCAGGGGTGCCAAAGTTGCCTGAGCTCTCAAGCGGTAATGGGCCAAAGCTGCCTGCATTTGAGCTAGGAGTGGCACTGAGGCACCAAGCACTGAAGCAGCCCAAACTCTGGCTGGGAATACTCAAACCTAGAAGCAGTCTACGCTCCCCACCACAGGACAATGGCAGCCGGCCGGCATGGCAGACAGGTCGGGGATGGCTCCTGAGCTCGCGCAAGCGAGATACACAGTCTGAGCTTGAGTGGCAGTTGCTGTAGGACTGGGCTCTCTCATTAAGTGGGTGAGTGGACGAGTTTGCAGAGTGTTCTAAGCTTCTGCCTGCAGGGGTCGAGTGCGCTGGTGTGCCGCGGCAGCAGTGGTGGGCAGTGGCAGCTGCTACGCTGTGGACATGGCGGTTATTTGGGGGGAGGGGTGGGCTACCTGCCAGCGAGGGGATCCGCAATTCCCTGTTTCCCCCGCCTCTGTTCCCTCCCAAATTTCTCTCCCCTGAAGGCCTCAGTGAACCCTAAATATCTTGCCTTTCTTTCCCCATGATTTGCAGCACAGCTAGGCGGTCACCATCTTCCCAGAATCCTCCACTTGACATAATTCTATGTAAAAATAACTACTAATAAATGATATTTTGAGGCAGCAAACTCTTTACTAAGAAGTTTTTAAAGAAATATTTTCAAAAACTTGTAATTTTTTTAAAATTTGAATTTTATATCTCTTGAAAATAAAAAATAAAATTTAAAATAACAAGGATTCTGTATTCCAATCAGTCAGCCTATTTGTTAAATATATCCTATATGTGTGATGATAGGTATTATTGTCATAAACCTCATATATGATTCTTCATTAGAGTTCCCAAACTCTTACTCTATTGTTTTATTGAGTACAGAGATGTGTGTCATGTTGGATCAGAAGCTTAAGGACCAGTACACAGTTAACCATGTTATTTTTATTTCTTCTATTAAAGATTAATGTTATAATTACAGGATGATATATTGACATAGGAACTGAAATCACCACGACATATGCCCTGTAGCAACTACATAACAAAACTTTTGTTACTATAAACTATTGAGAGTTTGGTGTGCTTGTTACTGTCACATGACATACTTGATTAATACAAATAAAAGAGTTACATATATTAAAAACAAACTGAGAATCCAATGAAGTTACATTTGGGTAATGAAGTCATTCTTCTAAAACATGGAAAAAAATTTTTAAAAATGCACTTAGAGGAGCTGCAGAGGTCTCAAAGGATTAGAGTAAGTGAGGTCACTTCCTAAATAGTGGTGGAAGATGTTTTATGTAGATGACACCAGTCTTGAAGAACCTCTAGTTTAACAATAAGCAGATGCAGCACTGAAGAAGAATATATTGACTATTTGTATCACAGTGGAGATTCCAGTAACAAGACAGATGTTTATCTCTCTTAAATGGGAATTCAAAAATCAGCAACCTAAAGGAATTGGTATACTTAGAATGTCAGAAATATGTTATTGACTGTTTTCTTCCTGTTGCTCTGTTGCTGTGCCCTTCATGTCCTCTGATTGCCAAGGCTCAGCTAGTGCATCTCCATCGCCATCCATTTGCAAACACTGAAAAGGAGACATGGGAAAATGGGAACAAAGGCTTGTCCTCTTCATTCAAAAATACATATTTTTTTCTAGTTCTGGGGATTGAACTCAAGGTCTTGTGAAAGCTAAGCAAAGTGACTGCCTAGCCATCTGTTTTGTTCAAATTCTATAATAAAATTGACAGGATTAGGAATCCAAAGACATTCCTCTTGGGTGGGTCTCTGAGGTTGCTTCCAAGAGGGTTTGACTGAAGGTTGAAGTCCTTCCTCCAGAGTGGGCAGCCCTCTTGGTAGTGGGCTATATGTACGGAAGTTGTGAGAGGAAATGGTTCCAATTTCCCTGCCTGGCTCCCTATATTACTTGCTTGTGGGTGTCCTCACTGGTACATGCATCTGTCCTCTTCAGCTATCCTTCATCACATTGAAACCAACTTTCTTCAGTATTCTACTGTGTGGACTAAAAATCAACAGCTCTCTAAGAAGCTTTCAGGCCTTCATTGCTAAATTGGGACTGCTGAAGCATCCAGCCGTGTGGACTGAGCAACTCTGGGGTTCCTTGATATACAGGCCTCAAAACAGCTATTATTGGACTACCATAAGCTAATGCAATAAATTCCCCTTTCAATACCAATTCGTTTTGTTGGCTCTGTTCATCTCTCTAACTAAAACAACACCCTTGCTGATCTTCTTCGAGATACTTTGTCTTGTTCTACACAATTATAAGGAATTCTAATAAATATCTTTTTGCTCAAGATAAATATGACTGAGCCTCAAACTGAGCATTCTAGTGGCACTAAAGAACAGTGAATAATGAGCAGCAACCTCTGATTATCTGAAATATAATATTAAAATGTAAGTAGCATTTTTAGGGGAAAGAGCTTTCCTTTACTGCAGACAGTTGCAAGGAAGATGAGATCCAAAGAAAGAGCCACAGAATAATTAAGGATGCTTTGGAATACGCATGAGGAAACAGAATGAGGAGGACTATAACAAAGAGCAGACATTCCTCAGGGAAGACTTTTGAAATTAAGTGCAGGAAGCACAGTGGTGGATTAGTAAAGAAACAGTGGGTTATCTAGGAACTAAGTTCAGCTGGCTATAAGACAGAAAGAGATAGCTTTAATTTGAACATCAGGATTTAACTGAATAATGAAAAGTTACTAGGCATTATCATTTTAAGGACCTCTGAGAGCATCTTTTCCTGGAGGGTCTACTGGAAGAGGAAGAATCAGGAAGGCTGCAACAGCTGAGGTAGCCCTGTGCAAAACAAGACCTCTAACAGAATCTGCAAAATCTAATATATAAATTAAATTATGTAGGTAAGTAAGAGGTATCAGTTTCCCCCACTTCCTGTTAGCAAGAATATCCTGTACCAAGATAGGAAGTAATCTGTTACATTCTAGCACCTGCAAAAAATCTAGATGAATCAAGGTTCCTCCCCATTGCCTCTTAACAAATAACTGTAAATTATCTTAAATATTTATTTGGGAAAGAAAGAAAAGTCTATTTTAGAAGGAGAGAATGAGGACCACTTCTAACTTGCTTTTTGATCTTCATCATTCTGGTCTTCACAAAGTTGTATCTTCTACTGACAGATACTAAAGAACTAGAGCTGTGTGTGTGTGTGTGTGTGTGTGTGTGTGTGTGTGTGTGTGTGTGTGTTTGTGATGTATGTCTGTGTATATGCATGTCTGGATGCATTTGGTGTGCATATAAGCACGTGCATGTCAACAAGTACATGTGCATATATGTGAACATATACATGTGTGGAGTCCAGAGGTCAATGTTATGAATCTTCTTCAATGTTGGTCCATCTAATTTTTTGTAAATATTTTGTCATTTTTATACATATGTATTCTGATCATATATAGTCCAAATTATCAATCCCTATACCCTGTTAGTCTCAATGTACTCATCTCTTATTAGTGGCTATTCTATTGAAGAGACTCACTGATCTTCCCTGACAATGTTTAGATGTAAGTAGATCCTTAGAGAAGTGAAAGGTTCTCTAAGCCTCTCCAGTATCTATAACAAAAGTTGACTGGCCAAATGATGTCCAGGTAACCATATATAGTGTGAGTTTAAGTGGAATGATCAGTTCTCTTAGCCCCATCAGAAAAGCCTCTTTTTCTTCCCCTTTCCCTCTTCTTCCTTCTCCTCCTTTTTTTCCTCCTTTTACATATCCTTCTTGTCCTCTTCCTCCTCTTTCTTTTCCTCCTCCTCACCTCCTTCTTCCTTTTTTTCCTTCTCCTTCTTCATGTAGTAGGAGATGGCCAGTGCAGAGAATCCTAACCAGTCAAATTATAAAAAATAATATAATGCTGTATGTTTATTTCTTTTTTTATTTAAAAAACTTCCTTTTTCTTATTTTTATTTATTTGAGAGCTACAGGACAGAGAGAGAAAGAGGCAGATATATAGAGAGAAAATGGGTGCACCAGGGCCTCCAGCCACTGCAAACGAACTACAGATGCATGCACCCCCTTGTGCATCTGGCTTACGTGGGTCCTGGGGAATCGAGCCTCGAACCGGGGTCCTTAGGCTTCACAGGCAAGTGTTTAACTGATAAGCAATCTCCCCAGCCTTGTATGTTTATTTCTAAATAAGACACATATCAACCACTCCAGAGATAAAGAAACATCAGGGAATGTAGGTCATGTTTTTGAAACCAGGTTGTTTTTGAGACAGAGATTCTCTCACTGTACCCATAGCTCAATGATTTGGCTACAGTAGCTGCCTGGTAAACACTGGGGATTGCCTACCTCTGCTTTCTCTGCACTAAGACTATAGGTACATATCATGCCTGGAATTTACATGTGTGGGTATACAAACTCAATTATTCATGCTTGAGCTTTACCCATCTCCTCAGACTGAGTCCTATAATTTAAAAAGAATCCAGGCTCCAAGAAAGGCCTTTCTTAATCATACATCAAAACTTGATGACTTGATCATATTTAGTGGGCTCTCCCTGACTCCCAGGAGGGTACTGAAACTCATTTTAATATAACTCAGTGATTTTCCTGAGACGAAATCAAGATATTTCCATACTATTGCCTTTTCTGTGATGCCTCACCCAGCACCCTAATATACTGGAAATTTAGTGCTTACTATATCTGTTACTTTCTCAGTGCTGGGAAAAATAACCAGGAGAAGCTTATGGAAGGAAAGGTTTACTGGATTTCCATTTTGAGGAAAAGTTTCACTATGGAAGGGGAAGCTTGGCAATAGTAGAAATCTAGCATCACATCTTCTCATCAGCAAGGAGGAAGTAGAGAGCACCTGCAGGGTTTGGCAGTAATACATCAAGGCCTGCCCTCTGACACACTTCTTCCAGCAAGACTCCACCTTTTAAGGGTACCACGATCTTCTTGAACAACAGCACCAACTGGGAATTAAGTATAAAGACACATGACTCTATGGGAAACATTAACCTTTAAACTACCACATTATACTCCTGGACCCTAAAGCCTCATGGCCATTTCATAATACAAAATGCATTAAGTGCAACTTTAAAAGTCCCTATAGTCTTTACCCCTCTCAACACTGTTAAAAAGACCAAATTCCAAAGTTATGTCTAGACTCAAAGCAGTCTGTTAACTGCTAGCTCTGTAAAATCAAAATACAAGTTACATACATCCAACACATTGCACAGAGTAAAAATTCCAGTTCCAAAAGGGGAAGATGGAGGAATATCAAAGAAAATATTAGATCTATGCAAGATCAAAACCCAGGGAAGCAAATATGAAATACTGCAGCATCACGCCTGGTAACGGTTAACACTTGATGATGTAACCTGGGCTCCAAAAAGCTTGGGTAGCTCTTCCTCTATAGCTATGCTCCCTATAATCCTTGTCCTGGTGAAGATTTTCCATAAGCCATCAGTTCTTATTCACAGACATCTTACAATCTTGGCATCTCCCACATCTAGGAATCTCCATTGCAAACTTATGGTTCATCTTTACCACAGTGATCCTGCCTTGCAATACTTAGCCTCAGCATTTCTCTGGAAGAGTAGTGCAATTCATGAACCTGTATTTCTTGCACTTTTCATGCTTCTGAAATCTTTATCATGTGTGCAATGTTGCCAAGTCTTTCTGCTTTTACAGGTGGAGATGACGCTTGAACTTGAGGAGAAGAGAGGTCCTTCAACATTCTTCCTTCTTATCTTTTTCTTTCCAAAGAATTCACATTCTTACTAGATTGAGCTTTTGATGGCTTGCATCTTCCACTCACTGTCTTTCCTATTGTCTTTCCTATTGTCCAGTACAGGTCAGTTGGCTTAACATTAATAGTTGTAATCTTTTTAACAATTTCAGCTGAATTGGCCTAAGCCTCTGTGTCTGAGACTTAGAATTTGCTTAAATTTCTTTTTTGAAACTTTACATTTTTCGCATCTTTTAGCTCTGAATTTTGCTCTCTTTAACTGTAGATCTGAATCAAGACAGATAAAAAATCCTGACCACAAATTTAGCATGATTATACCTTGAAATTATCTTCACCAAACACAAGTCACATTAATTTTAAATTCAATTTGTCTCAAATTCTCAGAACATGAGCAGAATTAATACAGCTTTTTTTTTTTTTTTTGGCTATAGTATTACATAAAATTTCTCTAGCCCAGTTCATTTTCAATGTATGTATGTATGTGGGAGATGCCAGGGCGTCTTGATTTTGCAAACAAATGCCAGATACTTGTACTACTTTTTGTTTCTGGCTTATGTAGGTTGCTTGAAAATTGAACCAGGGGCAGCAGGCTTTGCAAACAGAACCTTAACTGCTGGGCCATCTTCCCAGCCCCTTCTAGCCCAGTTTTTGATAAAGTAATTTTCTCCTCTGAAACTTCATAAGCTGAGCCTTCATTGTCCATATTTCTCTCTGTATTCTTAACTTCTAAACTCACTAGAATGGTCCATTAAGCTCTAATTAGAGGACTGTAAGTCTCCTCTTATCTAAAGTTACAAATTCTTACCTAGTCCTCTTGAAAATAAGTTCCAAAAGCCTAAGAACATCATGGTGAGGTTTATCAAAAGAGCAGCCCTGCTCTTCAATATGAATTTTCTGTGTCAGTTACTTTCTCATTGCTGGAACAATACTGCCTGACTAGGAGCAGGTGGAAGGAAAAGGGTTTAGCCCATCTTGTAGCTTCAAGGGAAAGTTTATGCCATGGCAGGTAAAACATGGCATGAGCAGCAAGCTATTTTCACATCTTCTTTTTTTTGTGGTTTTTCGATATAGGGTTTCACTCTAGCTCAGGCTGACCTGGAATTCACTATATTGTCTGAGGGTGGCCTCAAACTCACAGCAATCCTCCTACCTCTGCCTCCCAAGTGCTGGGATTAAAGGTGTGCACCACCACACCTAGCTATTTTCACATCTGCTTATCAACAAGGAAATAGCACCAGCAGGGCAGGGATGTAACACCTCCAGACCACCTCCAGTGATACAAGTCCCCCTAAATGTTCCATGAACTTCTCAAGGAGCAACACCAACAGGGGATTAAGTATTCTAACACATAAGTGTATGGGAACAATTTACCTCCAATAAATCACACTTGCCATATAACCAGACTCTTAATATTTGCTTCTATATTCAGAGATTAGTTTGCATACTAGTAAAATGAAGCTGTGACCTATGTCCTCAGAGAGCTCACAAGGACCCCAAAATAGAATTTAAGACTGTTTCTCCTCACATAAATAAAGCAATGCACAAATGTACTTATGCTGTCTATTTTGCTAATTATTTACATTGCTGACTTTGAAAACTGTTGCTAATGCCTTAACACACACACAGATAAACACCATATGCTAAATTCTATGAGGACATTTGTGCTATTCCATCCCATCTTAACTGTTGACTCATTTATTTATGTCAGTCTGGATATATTCTTTTTTGGCTTTTAAATCCCCATAAAAGAGGCATTGCTGTGTTTCTCTCCCCCAAAGGTTCTATTTTTTTCCTCAAAATATTAGGTTCAGGTTTTGTGCAAATTACCTAATTATTTCTACCTTCTCTTTGGCTCTGAATGGCACCTTGTATGTAGCAGTTTTTATAAACTTTTGCTGACCCAAGAAAGAATTTTTTGCTATTTGAAAATGTTTATAGCATAAGGGAGAATATTAGTAATAATCCTCCAGAAATGTATTTCACTGAAAGGTAGCACTTCCACAATTTAGGTCCAACAAAATCTTACTAAAATAAATCCCAAATGTAGCTGTCCTAGAATGAATTAATTAATTTCTTATAGAGTGAAACAAAAATAATGTCATTTCTAATCTACTTGATGAAATAGAAAAAGAAGTCTCATTAATTATTATTATGTGTTGGAACTAATTTTATTTCTTTGTTTCTAGTTTGCTATATCCAGTCTAATTACACCCACACACACCCACACACATACACACATATACCTTTAGATATGTACTTCTTGCTTTGGCATAGATATGAGTAGGAGAATGTTTCAGCTCATAGCCTATGAAGTCTATTTTCATCTACATGGAAATAGCTGTTTACGATCATATTGTCATTTGTCCAGAGCACAGCACTGCAATGAATTTCCATCATTATTTATAGTCCTAAATCATCATTCCCACACAGATATGAAACAGAGAGCTAGGGAGATTTTGGAAGCTTTTGTTCCCAGTAACAGTAATATTTAAATAGTCCAGTGAATATTCAAGTGTTACCAGTTCCTTTCTTGCTTTGTTATAGCATAGAACAAAATGATCCAACTTAGGGAAACATAATTCTTGGAAAATGCTTTACTTTTCCTTGTACAAGTTTAATTGAAATCACTTTTGTTTCCTAAATTCACAAAAGGTCATATATATACATATAATTATATATATTATATATAACTACATAATACATAATTATATATAATTGTTATATCACAAAAGGTCAAAAGGTCATATATATATATATATATATATATATATATATATATATATATGTAAAAGTAATTACTTACAATGCTGACTTTGTTTTATTTATATTTTGTATTAACTAGTTTTTTACTCAGTGAATACAGTCAAGTTGGTACCATTGTTAGCCTCCTCCATGTCCTCCCCCCTCCCCTGGCCCCTCCTTATTGAGGTATATGGGCCATACATTGTGGACTTAGTCCACAGTTATGGGTAGGAGGAAATGTCTCTTTATATCATGACCCAACATGTGGCTCTGACATTCTTTCCGCCCCTTCTTCGGCAAAATTTCCCTGAGCCATGTTGAGTTTATTTTGGGTCTGCTTCAGTGATGAGGTGTTGGGAGCCTCTGTGTCTCTGGATATCTGATTTGGTAGGAGTTCATTGTACTCTCTGAAATATCCTTCACCCTGTGCTGGTACCAGATTCACCAAGAAAACAGCATCCTTGCTTGTTTTGCCAATTATTCTTAGTTTCAGCTTGGGCCCTTTTGAGGTATGATGGGGTGGTTTTCTCCTTAGGATCTATATCTCTCTGAAAAAGAGAAGCAGGTTCTCCATTGGAAAGTAAAGTTAGCACCAGATAAATGGGATAACCGTTAAGTTTTTTTATATATATATATAGAGAGAGAGAATTTAACTGGTGGAAGCCCTCTTGTAGCCCATGATTGGTTGTAGCTTGATAATGGAGAGCAGACTCATGTTTGGATATGGTTCTGACTTATTTCCAAGATCCAGCTATGGGCCGTGTTCTACTGAGCAGATCAGTTAGACAAATCAAGAGCAGTTGGTTTCCCACCATGGCTGTGAGCCACTACTGCACTTGTGTGAGCATCATGACCAGTTATTTGCTGCTAGGTAGGTTAGACCATGAGTTTCTTGGACAGATATTGGTCTTTTCCCCCCAGTCGCCCATGTAGCACCTTCTGGCACTAGACGCACAGACTGTCTGGGGACTGACTCTCTTCTAGCTTCCAGCCATGTTGCTCTATGTTACGTGTCAACCACATATCGTGTCTTCAGCAGTAGGGTCTTACCACTAACCTTTGATGGGTCATCATGTACTCTGACAGAAATCTGTCATTGTTTTAGGAAACCTTGTAGGTCTCTGTGATCAAAAGCTCTTTGTGGATGATAGCCACCTGCTGGTACTGGGAGTTACAGGTCAGTGCCCACAAAGAGAAGGAAGAAAAAAATAAGTACTATAAAAGAGTTAGAGAGAAGAGGGAGGGAGAGAGAGAGAGAGAGAGAGAGAGAGAGAGAGAGACAGAGAGAGAGAGAAGCTGTAGAAGATTAAGGTCAGTCTTCATCGTACCCTCTCCAGTACCTTGTGACTCAGGTGTTCCTTCTAAGGGCCTGTGAAGGTTCAACCATTTGGTCTGCCTTTTAGGATATAGAATTTTATGGTACCATTGCCATTTGGGTCTAGATTTGTCTCCCCACCCTCTCCCTTGGCCTCCCCTCCCTCCCCACCCACCCTATTGTCTAGTTCTTGAGATGTTTGCTGGGTATGTCAGCATCTTGGGTCAATTCAGGTAGATGCGTGAGATTATGCAGTGATTATATTTCTGTGATTGGGTAAGTTCACTGAGAATGATCTGTCCACAGTTCAACCAATTTTCTTCTAATTTCATTGTGTAATTTTTTTCTTACTGCTGTGCAGAATTCCATTGTGTAGATATACTACATCTTAGTTATCCATTCTTCTAGTGATGGACATCTGGGCTGATTCCATCTCTTAGCTATTATGAATTGAGTGCTATAAACATGGTTGAGCAAATCTCTCTGGACTGAGGTTTGAAGGTTTTAGAGTACATGCCCAGTAAGGGAATAACTGGGTCTTTTGGTAACTCTATAGTCAGCTTTTGTAGGAGTCTCCATATTGCTTTCCAAAGTGGTTGTACCATGTTACATTCCCACCAACAGTAGGTGAGGGTTCTTTTTCTCCACATATTCACCAGCATTTATTTTCATTTGATTTTTTGAACTGCCTGTCCAACTCTTTGCTCCATTTTGTGAGTGGGTTGTTTGACTTTTAATTGTTTAGGCTTTAGAGTTCTTTGTATATTCTAGAGATTAGCCCTCTGTCAGTTGGATATTCACCAAATATTTTCTCCCATTTTGCGGGTAATCTACTGGCTTTGCTTAATGTATGCTTGTCTGTGAAGAAACTCTTCAGCTTCATGAGATCCCATTGGTTGAGTGATTGTTTAAGATCCTGTGCTACTGGGGTTTTGTTCAGGAATATTTTTCCATTCCTGTATCATGAAAAGTTCCTCCTATATTTTCCTCCAGTAGTACCTGAGTTTCCTGTCTTATATCAAGGTTTTTGATCCATTTGGACTTGATTGTTGTGCATGGCATGATGTGTGGATCAAGTTTCAATTTCTCGCAGATGGCTATCCAGTTTGCCCAGCACCATTTGTTGAAGATGCTGTCTTTTTTCGAGCCTATATTGTTAGCACCTCTGTCAAATATCATGTAGCTGTAGTTGCTTGACCCAAAATCTGGGTCCTCAACTCTATTCCATTGGTCTATACTCCTGTTTTTATGCCAGTACAATGCTGTTTTTATTACTATGGCTTTGTACCATAGCTTTAGATCAGGTATGGTGATGCCTCCAGAGGCATTTCTTTTGCTGAGGATATGTTTGGATATTTGAGGCCTTCTGCCTTTCCATATGAACTTTGAGATCATTTTTTCTATCTGTGAAAAACAATGTTGGGATTTTAATTGGAATTGCATTAAATCTGTATAATGCCTTTGGTAGGATTGCCATCTTCACAATGCTAATTCTGTATATCCAGGAGCATGGGAGGTCTGTCCATTTTCTCAAGTCCTCCTCAATTTCTTTTTTGAGTGTTTTTTATGTTTTCATTGGATAGATCTTTTACTTCCTTAGTTAGCATTATTCCAAGGTATTTTCCTTTTTTTGTTGCTATTAAAAATGGGACCATGTCCCTTATTTCTTTCTCTGTATTTTTGTCATTTGCATATAGAAAGGCTACTGATTTTTGTGCATTGATATTCTATCCTGCTACTTTGCTATAGGAGTTAATCACCTTCAAGAGTTTTGGGATGGAGTCTCTCGGGTCTCTTATGTATAGAATCATGTCATCAGTGAATAGAGCTAACTTGACTTCTTCCTTTCCAAACTGTATCCCTTTTATTTCTTTCTCTGATCTTATTGTTTGAGCGAGGACTTCCAGTACTATATTGAAGAGCAGAGGCAAGAGTGGACACCCCTGTCTTCTTCCTGATCTCAATGGGAATTCCTCCAGTCTCTCTCCATTAAGTATTATTTGGGCCTTAGGAGCTGTGTATATTGCCTTTATTTTGTTAAGATATGAACCGACCATGCCAATTCTCTTCACTGTTTCTATCATGAAGTGATGTTGTATTTTGTCAGAGGCCTTCTCTGCATCTATTGAAATGATCATGTGGTTTTTGTATTTAATCTTGTTTATGTGGTGTATTACATTGACAGATTTCCATATGTTGAACCACCCCTGTGTTCCTGGCATGAATCCCACTTGATCAAGGTGGATAATGCCTTTGATGTGTTGTTGGATTCGGTTTGCCAGGATATTGTTCAGGGTCTTTATGTCTTAGTTCATCAGGGAAATAGGCTGGTAGTTTTCTTTTGTTGTGGCATCTCTGCCTGGTTTTGGAATTAGGGTGATCCTAGCTTCATAGAAGGAGTTGGGGAGCTTTCCCTGTTCTCAAATTATGTGGCACAGTTTGAGAAAGATTGGTTTGAGTTCTTCCATGAAGGTTTGCTAGAATTCAGCTGAGAAGCCATCTGGTCCTGGACTCTTCTTTTTTGGGAGTTTTTTTTTTTTATTTTTTTAAATTACTTCTTCAATCTCAATGAGTGTGATAGGTTTGTTTAGGAGATTAATCTGCTCTGAGTTTAGAATCAGTAGTTGGCATGTGTCCAGGAATTTGTCCATATTCTCCAATAATAATTCAGTTTTGTGGAGTAGAGGTTTTTGAAATAAGTCCTTATGAGTCTCCCAATTTCACTTATGTATGTTGTGATCTCTCCTTTTTCATTTTGAATTTTGTTAATTTGAAGCATCTCTCTCTCTCTCTCTCTCTCTCTCTCTCTCTCTCTCTCTTATGCTTAACATAATTGGCCAGGGGTTTGTTAATCTTGTTCATTTTTTCAAAGAACCAGCTCTTTGTTTCATCAATTTTCTTAATTGCTTTCTTAGTTTCCAATTCATTAATTTCTGCTCTGATCTTAATTATTTCTTTCTTTCTGGAGCTTTTTGGGTTGGATTTTTCTTGCTTTTCCAGTGCTTTCAGGTGGATGGTTAGATTATTGATTTGGGATCTCTCCTTCTTTGTTATGAAGGCATTTAGTGCTATGAATTTTCCCCAGACGACCACCTCATAAGTTTTGCAACAATGTGTTCTCATCATCATTCATTTCTAGAAATTTTGCAATTTTTTAATTTTTTCTCAATTTTTATTAATATTTTCCATGATTATAAAAAATATCCCATGGTAGTACCCTCCCTCCCCCACTTTCCCCTTTGAAATTCCATTCTCCATCATATCCCCTCCCCATCTCAATCTTTCTACTTACATATATACAATACCAACCTAATAAAAGCCCTCCTCCCTTTCTTTCTCTTCCCTTTCTATCCCCTTTTTTGACTTACTGGCCTCTCCTACTGAGTTTTTTCCTTCTCACACAGAAGCCCAATCATCTGTAGCTAAGATCCACATATGAGGGAGAACATGTGGTGCTTGGCTTTCTGGGCCTGGGTTACCTCACTTAGTATAATTCTTTCCAGATCCATCCACTTTTCTGCAAATTTCATAACTTCATTTTTCTTTACTGCTGAGTAGAACTCCATTGTATAAATGTGCCATATCTTCATTATCCACTCATCAGTTGAGGGACATCTAGGCTGGTTCCATTTCCCAGCTATTATAAATTGAGCAGCAATAAACATGGTTGAGCACGTACTACTAAGGAAATGAGATGAGTCCTTAGCATATATGCCTAGAAGTGCTATATCGGGGTCATATGGTAGATCAATCATTAGCTGTTTTAGGAACCTCCACACTGATTTCCACAATGGCTGGACCAGATTGCATTCCCACCAACAGTGTAGAAGGGTTCCTCTTTTTCCACATCCCTGCCAACCTTTATGATCATTTGTTTTCATGATGATAGCCAATCTGACAGGAGTGAGATGTAATCTCAATGTAGTTTTAATCTGCATTTCCCTGATGACTAGTGACGTAGAACATTTTTTTAGATGCTTATATGCCATTCGTACTTCTTCCTTTGAAAATTCTCTATTTAGTTCCATAGCCCATTTTTTGATTGGCTTGTTTGATTTCTTTTTATTTAACTTCTTGAGTTCTTTGTATATCCTAGATATTAATCCTCTATCAGATATATAGCTGGCGAAGATTTTTTTCCCATTCTGTAGGTTGCCTCTTTGCCTTCTTCACTGTGTCCTTTGCAGTGCAAAATCTTTGTATTTTCATGAGGTCCTAGTGGTTTATCTGTGATTTTATTGCCTGAGCAATTGGGGTTGTATTCAGAAAGTCTTTGCCAAGACCAATATGTTGAAGGGTTTCCCCTACTTTTTCCTCTAGTAGTTTCAGAGTTTCAGGTCTGATGTTAAGGTCTTTAACCCATTTGGACTTAATTCTTGTGCATGGAGAGAGAGAAGAATCTATTTTCATCCTTCTACAGATATATATCCAGTTTTCCCAACACCATTTGCTGAAGAGGCTGTCTTGTCTCCAATGAGTATTTTTGGCATTTTTATCGAATATCAGATGGCTATAGCTACCTGGGGTTACATTTGGGTCCTCTATTCTGTTCCATTGGTCTACAATTCTGCTTTTGTGCCAGTACCATGCTGTTTTTGTTACTATGGCCCTGTAGTATAGGTTAAAATCAGGTATGGTGATACCACCAGCCTTATTTTTGTTGCTTAGTATTATTTTAGACATTTGAGGTTTTTTTGATTCCAAATAAATATTTGGATTGTTTTTTCTATTTCCATGAATAATGCCTTTGGAATTTTGATGGGGACTGCATTAAATGTGTAGATTGCTTTTGGTAAGATTGCCATTTTCACAATATTGATTCTTCCAATCCAGGATCAAGGGATGTTTTTCCAGTTCCTAGTGTCTTCTGCAATTTCTCGCTTGAATGTTTTAAAGTTTCCATTGTAGAGATTCTTTACTTCCTTGGTTAGGTTTATTCCAAGGTACTTTATTTATTTATTTTTTTTGATGCAATTGTGAATGGGAGTGATTCTCTGATTTCATCCTCTGTGTGTTTGTTGTTAGGATATATGAAGGCTACTGATTTCTGTGTATTTATTTTGTATCCTGCTACATGGCTGTAGGTTTTCATCAGCTCTAACACTTTGCTAGTAGAGTCTTTAGGGTCCTTTATATATAGAATCATGTCATCTGCAAATAATGATAACTTGACCTCTTCCTTTCCAATTTGTATCCCTTTTATGCACGTCTCTTGCCTTATTGCTATGGCTAAGACTTCCAGTACTATATTAAATAAAAGTGGGGACAGTGGACACCCTTGTCTTGTTCCTGATTTTAGGGGAAAAGCTTCCAGTTTTTCCCCATTTAGTAATATGTTGGCTTTAGGCTTATCATAAATAGCCTTTATTATATTGAGATAAGTTCCTTCTATTCCCAGTCTCTGTAGGACTTTTATCATGAAGGGATGTTGGATTTTGTCGAATGCTTTCTCTGCATCTAATGAGGTGATCATGTGATTTTTGTCCTTCAACCCATTTATATAATGTATAACATTTATAGATTTGCGTATGTTGAACCATCCCTGCATCTCTGGGATAAAGCCTACTTGGTCAGGTTGAATGACCGTTCTGATATATTCTTGTATTCTGTTCACCAATATTTTGTTGAGAATTTTTGCATCTGTGCTCATGAGGGAGATTGGTCTGTAATTTTCTTTTTTTGTTCTATCTTTGCCTGGTTTTGGTATCAGGGTGATGCTGGCTTCATAGAAGGAGTTTGGTAGAATTCCTTCTTTTTCTATTTCATGGAAAAGCTTAAGAAGCAATGGTGTTAGCTCTTCCCTGAATGTCTGGTAAATTCAGCAGTGAATCCATCTGGGCCTGGGCTTTTTTTAGTTGGGAGATTTTTGATAACAGTGAGGATGTCCATGCTTGTTATAGGTCTATTTAAGTGATTAATCTCATCTTGATTTAATTTAGGTAGGTCATATAAATCAAGGAAATCATCCATTTCTTTCAGATTTTCATACTTTGTGGAGTATATGCTTTTATAATATGTCCCTATGATTTTTTTGAATTTCTCTGGCATGTGTTGTGGTGTTACCTTTTTCATCTCTAATTTTATTAATTTGTGTCTCTTCTCTCTTTCTTTTGGTCAAATTTGCTAAGGGTTTATCAATCTTGTTTATCCTTTCAAAGAAACAGCTCTTTGTTTCATTAATTCTTTGGATATTTTTTTGGTTTCTATTTATTAATTTCTGCTCTAATGTTTATTATTTCTTCCCATCTACAGATTTTTGGTTTGCCTTGTTCTTCTTTTTCCAAGGCTTTAAGGTGAAGCATTAGGTCATTTACTTGCGACCTTTCTAATTTCTTAATATAGGCACTTAAAGCTCTAAATTTACCTCTTAGAACTGCCTTCACTGTGTCCCAGAGATTTTGGTATGTTGTGTTCTCATTATTGTTTGACTATAAATTTTTTAATTTCCTTCTTGATTTCTTCATTGACCCATTCATCATTTAGTAGTGTATTGTTTAGTTTCCATGATTTTGTGTATGCTCTATAGCCTTTCTTGCTATTGATTTGTAGTTTGATTCCATTGTGGTCAGATAGAATGCAAGGAATTATTTCAATTTTCATGAATTTGTTAAGATTTGCTTTGTGTCCTAATATATGGTCTATTTTAGAGAATGATCCATGTGCTGCTGAAAAGAATGTATATTCTGCAGCATTTTGATGAAATGTCCTGTATATATTTGTTAGGTCCATTCCTTCTATGACCTCTTTTAGTCCAGATGCCTCTCTGTTTATTTTTTCCTGGATGACCTGTCAATTGATGAGAGTGGGGTGTTAAAGTCACCCACTACCACTGTGTTTGGTGTTATCTGTGACCTTAGCTCTAACAGTGTTTGTTTGATGAATTTTTGAGCCCCCATGTTAGGTGCATATATGTTTAGGATTGTACTGTCCTCCTGTTGGAGTGTGCCCTTAATCAATATAAAGTGACCTTCCTTATCTTTCTTGACTAACGTTGGACTGAAGTCTGCCTTGTCAGATATTAGGATAGCAACCCCTGCTTGTTTTCTGGGTCCATTTGCTTGAAACACCGTTTTCCAAAGTTTCAGCCTAAGATAATGTCCATCCTTTGTAGAAAGGTGAGTTTCTTGGAGACAACAAATTGTAGGATCCTGATTTTTAACCCAGTCTGCAAACCTATGTCTTTTGGTTGGGGCATTGAGCCCGTTGACATTAAGAGATATTATTGAAAGGTGTGTATTTATGCTTGCCTTTTTTTTTTTTTTTTTTTTTTTTTGTGGTTTCGGTTCTACCTTTGCTCTCTTATGTTAACTAGTATTTGAGTATTGCTTGTTGTTTTCCAGGTCCTTATATGTGTGTTTTTCCTTCTCTTAGGCATGGAGGATTCTTTCAATATTTTCTGTAGAGCTGGTTTTGTCTTCAAATACTCCTTTAGCCTGCTTTTGTCATGGAATGTCCTTATTTCTCCGTCTATTTGAATGGATAGTTTTGCAGGATAAAGTAACCTTGGTTGACAGTTGTTATCTTTCAGAATTTGGAATACATCACTCCAAGCCCTTCTGGTTTTGAAAGTTTGTGTTGAGTAATCTGATGTAATCCTGATGGGCTTGCCTTTGTAGGTAACTTGATTTTTCTCTCTAACTGCTTTCAATATTTTTTCTTTGGATTGTGTGTTTGGTAGTTTGATTATAATATGGTGAGGAGAGGTTCTTTCCAGGTTTTGTCTGGCTGGTGTTCTAAAGGCTTCATGTATCTTCATTGGCACCTCTTTCCCAATTTGGGGGAAGTTTTCTTCTATGATTTTGTTGAAGATGCCTACTATGCCTTTGGATTGAAATTCTTCTCCTTCTACTATGCCCTGAATTCTTATATTTGATCTTTTCATAGTGTCCCGAATATCTTGAAATTCCCATTCATACTTTTCTATTAGTTTGTCTTTCTCTTTGTTGGATTGTATTAGATCTGTCACCTGGTTTTCTAGCTTAGATATTCTGTCCTCTCCTTCATCCATTCTACTGGTGAGATTTTCTACAGAGTTTTTTTTTATTTCATTAGCTGTGTTCTTCATTGCTAGTAATTCTTTCTGGTTTTTCTTTATTATTTCTATTTCCTTACTTATGTCTTGTATTGATTTCTTTATTTCATTAAATTGGTGTCCTGTGTCTTCTCTGATTCCTTTGATTTCTTCTTTGAATTCATTGAACATATTTACAATCATTCTTTTGAAATCTTTCTCAGGCATTTCCTCTAACTCATTCTTACTTGAGGTAATTTCTGATGCATTGATACTTTTTGGTGGATTTATATTGCCTTGGTTTTGGGTGTTTCTTGTGTTGTAATGTATATATTTTTGCATCTTGGATTAAGTTACTGCTTAGATTTTCCAGTTAGCTGGGTATTCTTAGCTGTGTCAATTGATCTGATGTTGTGTATCTTCAATGTAGGAGATTAAGATGTTAGGTGTGGCTCTTAACACTCTCAGAGTATCTAGACACGTGTTCCTATGGGTTGAGTTTTCCTGGTATGGGAGTATTCAAGTAGGTTGAGTGGAATAAAATACAGGCATATTCTAAAATTTAACTGAACCCCGTACACATTCAGTCAAATACATCACCGAGCATTTATGCAAGAATAGGTATTATAAGAACCAGATCCTCTATCAACAAAGAGGTTAAGATTTCTGGTCTGTTGAGGGATCCAAGTCAGCTTGTGACCAAGTGAGACCCTTCCCTGGTTCAATCCCAGTTACCTTTTTGGATGCTTTTGGTCTCAGTCAAGTTGCTGGCTGGGACGATGGGCCACTGTTCTGTTTTCTGGAACTGGGCACTGGCTTTTCCTGTGGGGCAAACCAAGCCTGGCATCTGTGGCCCTGCAGATAGGCACCTCTGCTCCTGGATCTCCACTGCTGCCGCTGAAGCTGCCTCTGCTGGATCCGCCGCTGCTGCCGCTGGAACTGCCGCTGCTGGGTCCACTCCTGCTGGATGTGCTGCTGGAGCTGCTGCTGCTGTATCTGCCACTGCTGATCCACTGGATCTGCCGCTGCTGGATCCGCTGCCGCTGAAGCCACTGCAGCTGCTGCTGCTGGGTCCGCCGCCTCTGATCCGCTGGCGCAGCCGCTGCGGGATCTGCCGCTGCCACTGAAGCCACTGGAGCTGCCTCTGCTGGATTCTCCGCCACTGAAGCTGCTGTAGCCGGTGCTGGAGTGGCTGATGTTGCTGTTGGAGCCGGAGTCAGGGCTTCCACTGCTGCTTCTGCTGCCGGAGCCCGAGCCGCTGCTGCCAGAGCCCAAGCCGCCACTGCTGGAGCCCAAGGTGCTGCTGTTGGAGCTGCTTCGGCCTGCCCGTGTGGGCTCTGGATGCTCTGAATTTTGTAATTAAAAAAATTTTTTCCCACTATCCATTTATTGTTTAAAAGTGTGCTGTTCAGTTTCCAGGAGCTGTTGGAATTCTTGGTGGGTCTTTTGTTGTTAATTTCTAGCAATATAGCATTGTGAGCTAATATCATGGACAGAATTATGTCAATCTTCCTAAACATATGGAGGTAGGCTTTGTGACCCAGTATATGATCTGTTTTAGAGAATGTTCCAATGGTTGCTGAGAATAATGTGTAGTCTGTGGATTTGGGATGGAATGTTCTGTAGATGTCCATTAGGTCTAAGTGATCTATAGTTTTGTTGAGCTCTTTTACTTCCTTGTTGAATTTCTGTTTGGATGATATGTCTATTACTGATTATGGTGTATTGAAGTCCCCAACTATGATGGTGTTGGTGATTATTTCTGTTTTATTGTCAAGTAGGTTTTGTCTTATGAACTATGGTGCCCCTGACTGGTGCATAAAGAGTTATGATTGTGATATCCTCTTGATGTATTGTTCCCTTGATAAGTAGGAAGTGGGCTTCTTTGTGTTTTTTGATTATTTTTGAAGTCTATATTATCTGATATTAATATAACTATGCCTGCTTGTTTCTTATTCCTGTTTGCTTGGAATATTGTTTTCCACCCTTTCACCCTGAAGAAGTTTCTGTCTTTAGTGGTTAGGTGTGTTTCTTGAAGACAACAGATTAATGGGTCTTACTACAAGGTCAAAAATAAATCTTGTATGCGTGTAGTGATTATTGAAAATATGGGTGATTCATGTTGATCTCAAGATAAGAATGAACACAATTCTACTGTACATATAAAGTCAAATAGAAGGATTTAAATAAAATTAATGTTCTTCACATACTATTTAGAAACATACATTCAAACAGAAATCTAAGGAAGGTGACTATTTATAAAGTAGAAAATACACAGGGAAATAATAGAGATCAACAACACCATAGATCAGTTAGACCTAACCAACATCCACAGAACTTTACATACCAAATCTAAAGAGTACACATTCATCTCAGCAGCCCTCCACACCTTCTCCAAAATAGACCATAAAGCATGCCTCCATAAATTCAGAAAACTTGAAGAAATCTCCTGCATCATATTACAACACAATGCTTTACAGCTACAAATTAACAAAAAGAGACACATCAACACATCAGAGAAACAGTTCCTGGAGACTAAACAACACACTTAAAAAATTTTATTGTTTATTGGCAATTTCTATACTTACAGACAATAAATCATGATACTTCCCTCCTCTCTCCACTTTCCCCTTCATAACTCTGCTCTCCATCATACCCCCCTCTCCCCATCAGGCTTTCTTTAAATTTGATGTCACCATCTTTTTCTCCTATCATGAGGGTCTTGTGTAGGTATTACTAGGCACTGTGAGGTCATGGATATCAAGGCTAATTTCTGTCTGGACAGCTGCATTGTAAGGAGTGTTACTCTTCCCTTGGCTCTTGCATTCTTTCCACCACCTCTTCTGCAATGGACCCTGGGCCTTGGAGGGTGTGATAGAGATGTTTCAGTGCTGGACACTCCTCCATCCTTTCTTCTCAGCATTATGTTGCCTTTGTGTCATCCCAGTGGTAATCAAAATCTGAAAAGAGAAACTACTCTAACCAGAAGTGAGAGTAGTAATAATATTTGAATATGAACATTAAGTGTAGTGCTTTTGGGGGACTTTGGTGAGAATAATATATACACTTATCCAGACAAGAGCAAGCTTTATACCCCTAAGGCTTATGACCTTTGCTGCAATAGGCTTTTGATTAGGCTTTAGGTACCAGGTATATATTCACTCCCATAGAGTGGACCTTCAGTCCAATTATAGAGCAGTTGGTTCCCCTAGAGCAGATATGCCACTATTGCACTTTCCTGGTCATTTGGCCCATCTGGCCAAACTTGAGGCTTCCAGTGTCCACAGTTTTCACCACTAATGACTTCTGCCTCCCATAGGGTTGCATACAATGGAGATTTTTCTAGTTTCAGTTTGCTGGTCTACAGGGAGACTCTTTTCTGCTAAGCACCAGCTCTCTTGGTGACATTACTACCAAGATACATGAAGTCTTCAGCAATATGGTCTTACCATCTCTTTCTCAAGGGAAACCAAGGCCCTTGGCAATAGCCAATAATGTTGTGGAGGCAACAGGGTCCTCCCTGGTCAACAACTCACTGGATGGTATCCCATTCCTGGCACCAAAATTTTTCTAGTAACAATCTATGGCTTCTGGATGTGCCATTACTCCAAAAAGTAGGTTTTCATATGTCTTATTCAGAATATCTTGAATTTTGATTGACCCTCCCCACCCCCTTCTTTTACAAAATCTCTTCCCCTGGCCTTGCTTAGGCCGTTGCCCTCCTTATTATCTGTCCTTCTACTTATATATATACAATACCATCCATTGAAGTCCTACCCTCTCCTCCCTCTCTTATGGTCTTTTTATAGCTTACTGTACTCTGCTACCAATTTTTGGTTTCAGCTCACACATAATTTATTCATTTGTAGCTAGGATCCACATATGAAAGAGAACATGCAATGTTTGGCTTTCTAGGCCTGGGTTACTGCACTTAGTATAATCCATTCCAGATCCATCCATTTCCCTGCAAATGTCATAATTTCATTTTCCTTTACCACTGAATAGAACTCCATTGTGTAAATGTACCACATATTTATTATCCATTCATCTGTGGAGGGACATCTTGGCTGGTTCCATTTCCTAGCTATTGTGAAGAGAGCAGCAATAAACATGGTTGTGCAAGTATCTCTAAGGTACTGAGAAGAGTCATTAGGATATATGCCTAGGAGTAATATAGCTAGACCATATGGTAAATCTACTTTTAGCTGTATCAAGAACCTCCACACTGATTTCCACAATGGCTGTACCAGATTACATTCCCACCACAATGTAGAAGGGTTCCCCTTTTTTCCACATCCTTGCCAACATTTTTCATTTGTTTTATTGATAGTAGCCATTCTGACAGGAGAGAGTTGGAATCTCAAGGTAGTTTTAATTTGCATTTCCCTGATGGCTAAGGATATAGAACACTTTTTCAGATGTTTATATGCGATCCATATTTCTTCCTTTGAGAACTCTCTATTTAGTACCATAGTCCATTTTTATTGTTTTTTTTTAATTTATTTCTTATGGTTCTGCTTTTGGAGATCTTTGTATATTCTGGATATTAATACTCTGTCAGATGTGTAGCTGGCAAAGATTTTCTCAAATTCTGTAGGTTGTCTCTTTGCTCTATTCACAGTGTCCTTTGCTATACAAAAGGTTTGTAATTTCGTGAGGTCCCAGTGGTTGATTAATGGTTTTATTTCCTGAGCATTTGGGTTTATATTCAGAAAGTCATTGCCTATGCCAATGTGTTAAAGGGTTTTCCCTACCTTTTCCTCTAGCAATTTCAGAGTTTCTGAATATTAAGTCCCCATATCCACTTGGATTTGATTCTTGTGCATGGAGAAAGACAAAGATCTATTTTCATCTGTCTACATATAGATATCAAGTTTTCTCAGCATCACTTGTTGAAGAAGCTGTCTTTTCTCCAATGAATATTTTTGGCATTTTGGTCAAAAAATAGATGACTGTAGCTGTCTGGATTAATATCTGAGTCCTCTATTCTGTTCCATTGATCTACATGACTGTCTTTGTGCCAATTCCATGATGTTTTGTCATATATATATATATATATATATATATATATATATATATAGATATATAGATAGATATATAGATAGATAGATAGATAGATAGATAGATAGATATAGATATATAGATATAGATATATCGATATATAGATATATAGATATATAGATATATAGATATATAGATATATAGATATATAGATATATAGATATATAGATATATAGATATATAGATATATAGATATATAGATATATAGATATAGATATAGATATAACAATACATATATATAACTATATATGCTTTGTAATACAGGTTAACATCAGGTATGACAATGCCAGCAGCCTCATTTTTGATGCTCAGAATTGTTTTGGCTATTCGAGGTTGTTTGTGCTCCAAATGAAGTTTAGGACTTTTTTTTTTTTTATTTCTGTGAAGAATGCCATTGGAATTTTAGTGGGGATTTCATTAAATGTTTAGATTACTTCTGGTAAGATTGACATTTTCACAATATTGATCCTTCCAATCCATTTCCTTGTGCCTTCTGAAATTTCTCACTTGAGTGTTTGAAAGTTTTCAATGTAGACATCCTTTATTTCCTTGGTTAAGTTTATTCCAAGGTACTTTATTTATTTATTTACTCATTTATTTTTGAAGCAACTGTGAATGGGTGAAATTCTCTGATTTCATCCTCCACAAGTTTGAACAACACACTTTTAAACAATGAATGGGTTGTGAAAGAAATGAAAAAAGAAATTCTAAAACTCTTAGAATTGAATGATATTGAAAACACAACCTACCAAAACTTATGTGACACAATGAAGGCAGTTGTAAGTAGAAAATTCATAGCACTTAATGCCTTTATAACAAAGACAGATAAATCTCAAATTAATATCCAATCTATCCTCCTAAAGGCATTGGAAAAACAAGAGGAATCCAATCCTAAGAGCTCTAGATGAAAAAAAAAAATAAAGTAATCAACATCAGAGAAGAAATTAATGAATTCATTAATGAATTAAAGAATTGGTCTATTTTAGAGAATGTTCCATGGGCTGCTGAGAACAATGTGTGATCTGTGGATTTGGGACGGAAGGTTCTGTAGATGTCCGTTAGGTCTAAGTGATCTTTGGTTTTTTTGAGCTCTCTTACATCCCTGTTGAGTTTCTGTTTGGATGATCTGTCTATTACTGATAATGGTGTATTGAAGTCCCCAGCTATGATGGTGTTTGTGGTTATTTCTGTTTTATTGTCAACTAGGTTTTGTTTCATGAACTGTGGTGCCCCTGTGTTTGGTGCATACAGATTTATGATTGTAATATCCTCTTGATGGATCGTTCCCTTGATAAGTAGGAAGTGGCCTTCTTTGTCTTTTTTGATTATTTTTTGGTTTGAAGCCTATTTTTTCCGAAATTAATATAGCTACACCTGCTTGTTTCTTATTCCCATTTGCTTGGAATATTGTTTTCCACCCTTTCACCCTGAGGAGATGTCTGTCTTTAATGGTGAGGTGGGTTTCTTGAAGGCAACAGATTGAGGGGTCTAATTTTTTGATCCATCCTGTTAGCTTGTGTCTCTTGATGGGTGAATTAAGGCCATTAATATTTAGGGTAATGACTGTGAGATTTGATTTGATCCCTGCCATATTGTGATGGTAAATGTGGGTTGGTGTTTTGATGTACGTTGAAGTTTTTTGTGCCTACTCTGAGTTTGGTTGTTGTGATCTGCTTCTTGTAGGCAATTGTGTTTGATTATTTTTTTCTTCTCTGTGGAGAATTTCCTGAAATACTCTCTGTAGGTTTGGTTTTGTGTTCATATAATTGTAAAGCTGAGTTTTGTCGTGGAATGTTTTTCTTTCACCATCTATTATGGGGGATACTTTTGCTGGGTAGAGTAGTTTGGGTTGGAAGCCATAGGTTCTTAGACTTTGCAGTGTTTCATTCCAGGCCCTTCTAGCTTTCAGGGTTTCCATTGAGAAGTCTGAAGTAATTCTGAAGGGGTTACCTTTGAAGGTGGTGTGCTGTTTTTCCCTAGCTGCTTTTAGGATTTTGTCTTTGGTGTCAGTGTTTAGAGTCTTAATGATAATATGTCTTGGAGAGTTTCTCTAAGAGAACAATTTTTAAAAAATGGTTGAAAAGAAGAGGTAGCTCTTTGAAAAAGTAAACAAAATTGAAAAATCCCTCACCAATTTGATCAAGCAAAAAAGGAGAAGTTCAAGTTAACAAAATCAGAAATAAAAAAGGAGAGGTCACAATAGAAATCAATGGAATTGAAAGAATCAGCAGGGCATACTTCTGAGATCTCTACTCCACAAAATTGGATAATCTGGAAGAAATGTATGAATTCCCAGCCACATACCACTTACCAAAATGAAACTCAGAGCAGATTAATCTCCTAACAATCGTATTACATTCATGGAGATTGGATAGGTAACCGAAAACCTTTCCAAAAAGAAAAATCCAGACAAGATTGCTTCTCAGCTGAATTCTGTCAAACCTTCATTGAAGAAATGAAACCAATTCTTCTTAAACTGTTTTGCATTATCAGAGACCAGAGAATCCTCCCCAACTCCTTTTATGAAACTAGCATCACTCTAATGCCAAAACCAGACAGAGATGCAACATGAAAACTCTAGGCCTATATCCCTTATGAATTTAGATGCAAATAGCCTGGACAAAATCCTCACAAACCAAATTCAACAGCACATCAAAAGCATTATCCACTTTGATCAAGTAGGCTTTATCTCAGGGATGCAAGGATGGTTCAATATATGGAAATCAGTCAATGTAATACACCACAATTTTGGTTTGGGGACAAAAGAATTAGAAAACTAAAGCCCTAAGCATCTGGGCAGAAGAGAAGAATGAAAGTTTTAGAGAGTCAGAAAGTGTTGGACAGACAGAAATAAGTGAGAATTTAAGAAACTAACCCAGGTGCTAGAGGGATGGATGGCTCAGTGTTGGAAGACACTTGCTGGCAAAACCTGACATTGCAGGTTTGACACACCAGTACTCACATAACACTATATGCATAAAGTGTCATATGCAAATGGAGTTCATTTTCAGTGATAATAGGCCCTGAAATAACTCTCTCTCTCTCCCTCTCTCTCTCTTTCTCTCTCTGTCTCTCTGTTCCTACCATAAATAAAGAAAATATCTTTAGAAATAAAGTTATTCTGTACAATTATATCTGAATTGTAGGTTTGTTTCTGAGTGGGTTAAGCATGAACGTTGGATCAGAGTTGGGGGTGAACCAACTAGATTTATGTGGAAATAAAGAGAAAGCATATATGACTTCAAGAGCAAGCTCTTCTTTATTGAAGTGCAAGTGAACAGAAAAGGACTGCTAGCCCCATTCTGCAGGTTTGAGGATGCTGTGCCCAGAAGGATCTGAGCAGGATATTTAAAGGGTGGGACAAACAGGGCAGATAATGGGGAAGGGAGAGGAGAATGAGATGCAACAGGGCCATTTCCTTTGTTGACTTGTTTTCTCAGAAAAGACTCTTAGGTTTTGACTAGTTCTTTGATGATAGTGGGTATGCATGACTTCTGTGCCTGCAGGTGACCTTATCAGGTTGTGGTTTGGGAATTTATTTGCAACCCAAAAGAATTTCCTCTGTGCTAAAGCCTGTTCCAGCACCAGCATGTCCCAGTAACTTCTCTGACTCTACTGACTGCTGGGATCCCAGACTTATTAACCCTTATAAATGTGATAATAAATAGCATAATGAAGCTCTGAGAACCTAACTGTATGAACCAACCATTCCCAAGATCTCAATCTTGCATAGAGATGGGACAGAGTAATATAGCGCTGCAAACTCTTTGAAAGACAACTCAACTTATAATTGTAGACTAGGTTAGATGATTTGAAACTTTCAGCATAAACTTAATAGCTCTTTGGACACACACACACACACACACACACACACACACACACACACATGCTCAAAGAGCTCTACAAATTAAATAGGGCCCATAGCCTCATAATATAATATACTAAATGTCCAATATATAATCTAAAGTAGCTATCATATGAAAACTGTACTAGAAAACCGACAGAGGTCCAACATGAGATGATATAGATATTAAAATTATAACACAAAAATTGCAATCAAGTTTCAAAAAGCAAAGTGAACATTTGCAAAAAGATGGAAATACAAAAAGTATCCACATGAAAATATGTGATTTGAAAGAAATTTCAAAATGCAAATAGCCATATACAAATAGCAAAATAAACAAAAATGACAAAAATCCCTATAAAGACTCAATAACAGAAAAACAAAACAAAACATAAAGAGTCAGTGAATTGAGTTGAAGAGGTAGTTCAGTTGGTAAAGTATTCGCCATGCAAATGGTCTGGGGTCAATTCCCAAAACCAAGGTAAAAATTTCAGGCATTGTGGTTTTTGTATACAGTCCTAGCATTGGAGGATGTAGAGACAGAAGAATTTTTGGGGTTAGGTAGCCATGAAGTCTAGCCTAATTGGAAAGTTCCAATTATTATGCCATAAAATAGAAAAACACACTGGATGAAAATCTTCAATATTTAATTTTAAAAATAGATGCTGTTTCAAGAAGGTCTGAAAATCCAATTAAAATAAAAGCAAACATATGTCAAGAAACTTCATATCAAACTTCTAAAAGTAAAATACAAAATGTCTTAAAAGCAGCCAGGAAAATTGACATTTTATCTGTTCAAGATAATTCTTAAATCCACAGTGAAGTTGTCTTCAAAAAGTACAAAGACAGTAGTACTGGGCAATGTTTTTAAAATGTTAAAAAGAAAGAACTATCATCTTAAAACTGAATAGCATGAGAAAATATCCTTTAATAATCAAGGTAAGATAAGCATATTTCCAAGTACAAGAAACATAAAAGAAGTTGTTAATAGGAAAGCTCTTTTAACAGAAATGCTAGAAAGCGGAAATGGTAACTTCAAGAGTGGAGGAACAATAGCAGAATATCTGTGTATATCTGTAGAATATTTTTGTTCTTTAAAAATTATAACATTAAGAACAGAAGATGTTCTCTCAGCATGATAAAGGTACTTAATTAAAAATTTCAGCTAACATCATATTCAATGGACTAAAAGATTCTTCTCTAAGATTAAGAACAAGACCAAAGTGCCTGCTTTTGGTACTGCAATTAAATACTATACTGGAGGGTCTAGTCAAAACAATTAGGTAAGAGATAAAGGCACATAACTTGGAAGGGAAGATGTAAAATCATTTCTATTCATATATAAAATATTACCATGTATGGTAAGCAAGAAATAATCTATTAAAACTAGAATAGTACATGAGTTCTGAGTTACAGCATATGAGATCAACGTGCAAATGTAAGTATTTCTATATTATCACTGGACAATCTGCAAAGTACATTGAGGAAGATACTCCACTTACAATACTATCAAAGAGAATGAAATACCTATGAATAAGTTTAACCAAGGATATACAAATTACCAGCAAACATAATGAAATTAAATCTATAATAAAATATTACTCCATGCCTAGTAGTATGGATATTATAAAAAATGACCAGAAAATAGAACATGCAAACAAAGTATTTTTCAAAAAATGCTGTATTTCCCTATTTGCAAGGACACTGAGAGAGAAAGGGAGTATAGGCATGCCAAGGGCTCTTACTACTGCAAACAAACTCTAGATGCATGCTCCACTTTGTGCATTTGGCTTTACTTGGGTACTGGGGAACTGAACCCAGGCCATCAAACTTTTGCAAGCAAGTGCCTTTAACTGGTGAGCCATCTCTCAAGCCCTCATGTAAACAAATTATACCATTGAATAAAAAAAGAAAAATTAAAATTAAAAATGAGGATGTAAATATATACATTTCCCTATATTTTCATGTACTTATCACCAGAAAGTACATAAAAAGTTGTTGAACCTCATTATTCATTAGAAAAATGCAAATCAAGCCACAAAGAAATGCTTCTTCATCCTCTTGGGTGTATAAAAATATTATAGATGGATATAATAAAAATATAATAACAAGGGCTGGAAAGATTGCTTAGTAGTTAAGGTGCTTGCCTGCAAAACCTAAGGACCCAGGTTCAATTCCCCAGTGCCAATATAAGCCAGATGGAGCATGAGCCTGGAGTTTGTAGTAGCTGGAAGTCCTGACATGCCCATTCTCTTTCTCTATCTGCCTCTCTCTCTCAAATCAATAAATAAGTAAAAATATTTTTAGAAATACAATAACAAATATTGGCTAGGATGCAGAGTCATTGGAACATTCAAACATTTCAGGTGGAGAAACAAAATTGTGCCGATCCTTCAAAAGATATTTTGCTTATCATTCAAAATGTAAAACAGCCGGGCATGGTGGCGCACACCTTTAATCCCAGCACTGGGGAGGCAGAGGTAGGAGGATTGCTGTGAGTTTGAGGCCACCCTGAGATTACATAGTGAATTCCAGGTCAGCCTGGACTAGAGTGAAACCCTACCTCGAAAAACCAAAAAATAAAAAAAATAAAAAAATAAAAAAATAAAAAAAATAAAAATGTAAAACATAGGGTTACTACATATACTAGCAATTTGACTTCCAAAGACATAAAGGAGACAAAAAACATGTATCCAAACAAACAGTTACAGCAAATGTTCACAATGCCATTTCCTAATTATCAGAAATAACCTGAATTTTAATCAATGGTGGATATATAAATGATGGGTGGACTATCCACACAATGAACAGCATTTGGGAACAAAGAGATGTAATGATTCCATGTACTACTACATGCCTGATCATTTGTAGTATTTCTGTCTAAGTGAGAAAAAAAATTCCAGTAACAAGAGTACATATTGGGTGATTACATTTGCTTGGTATTTTTACTGTAAGCAAATCTTTTAATACAGAAAGTAAATTAATAATTGTTTACAAGTGAGAGTAGTAAGAATAAGGGCATAGGAGATAGTGCTTGATTGCTTAGGCCTGGCTGATGACATAGGGCTCTTTCAAAAACTGCCAAAAATATTCCAAAATAAGATCATGTCATCCCTATAATTCTATGTGAGCATATTTGAAAACATGACATTTAAAATTCAAACACATGAATTTTTATGCTAATTTTATTTCAGCAAAACTGCTACATACTTGACTGTTATATATCTCTATATATTCTATATCTCAAATATATTCTGGTTCCTGCAAGTATTAATACCCATACTTATAAGCCATAGTCTTTATTTGGAACTTCTACTTCTAAAAGAAAATGTTCATCTGTCATAATTATCTTAAATTCTAAATTGTTTAACTCTGATTTGATGAGCTTGTAATAAATGGGATAATTTGTAATTAAAAATTAAAATTGAATATCTCATATTAAAGTCACAAAGAGAGAACTTAGGAATGGCCATTGATATTGTTTAAAACAGAAAACCTTAAGTGAGCTTTCTAAATGGTCATTAAAAAAAAAAAAACCTGCTTTACAGATCTTTGTAATTAGCACACAACACAATAGGGCTGTTGTAGTGTTTCATATGTAACTTATCTCTGGTGTTCCTCCCTTACTCTACACCCCCATCTTCTTCTGCACCCCTCTACCACCAATGGTTTCCCCTTCCACTTTCATATCACATGTGTTCAATTATCTTCCTCACCTTCCTCAAAATATCTATTTTCCCTTCTCATAGTCCCAGTTTATTTTTTTGTTGTTTAGCCACATTCACAATCACATGTATACACCTATATACAAATTGAAGGCTAGGCTACGATCTGCATGTGAAAATAAAATTTATTTTTCTTCTGACTGGGTTATTTCACTTGATATAATCATTTCTAGATTTATGCATTGCTCACAAATTTTTTATTTTTATTTTACTTTATTGCTTAATAAAATTCCATCATGTGTATATACCATATTTCCATCACTATATATCTATATCTATATCTATATCTATATCTATATCTATATCTATATCTATATCTATATATATATCTATCTATCTATCTATCTATCTATCTATATATGTAGATATAGGTAGATAGATAGATAGATCATATATATATATATATATATCACTCTAGCCCAGGCTGACCTGGAATTCACTATATAGTCTCAGGGCAGCCTTGAACTTATGGCTATCCTCCTACCTCTGCCTCCCAAGTGCTGGGATTAAAGGCATGCACCACCACTCCCGGCTCACTCACTCATATTTTGATGTACATCTATGCAGATTTAATTTCTTTTCTGTTATGAATTTAGTGGCAATAAACATACATGGAGCTCGAGTAATGGCTTAGCAGTTAAGGCACATGCCTGCAAAGCCTAAGGATCCAGGTTTGATTTCCCAGTATGCACATTAGCCATATATACAAGGTGGCACATGTGTCTGGAGTTCCTTCACAGTGGCTAGAGGCCCTTGCATGCCCATTCTGTCTTCATCTGAACCTGTCTCTCTATTTTTTTCTCTCTCTCTGAAATAATATATATATATATATATATATATATATATATATATATATATATATATATATATATACATACAGAAAAGAACAGATCTGTGGTAGGATACAGTGTTTTGGGAATATGCCAGAAGTAATAGAGCTGTGTAAAATGGCAGTTCTATTTTTAATTTTTTTGAGAAATATCCATGCTGATTTTCAAAGTGGATGTACCAGCTTACTACCCGCAGTGAATAAAGCTTTCTCTTTCCCCACATCCTCTCAAGCATTTGTGTTCACTTCCTGCAGGGAGCCACATCTAGTCCCCACCACTAGATGTCGCTGGCACTGCAGGAAACCACATCTACCTCGTGGCGTTTAACTTCATTTTACGACAGTGCTTTCGCGCCAAACGTATTCAAGGTACGCGCATGCGCTTGACGCAACCTGTCCTGAGCCTATCCCGTGGCGCCTGGCGGTGACAAGCGGGTGAGCAGCCAATCCGTAGGTGCCTTATTGCCCATCCCCCTATAAAGGTAGCTGCACATCCCGCCCCCGGGTCCTTCTCCTTCCGCTCTCCTGTTAACCAAGAGCTCTCCATTAAAGTGTGATCAAGAAGGATCCTCGTGTGGTGATTGTTCTTTCCCGCTGGTCGGGGGGGCTCGCCGCAAAGTGGTGCCAAAATCCCCGGGACGCTGGGAGCCTTGTGGGCACCAGGTGAAGGACCAAAGGAGGATTCAGAACTCGACACACGGAGAGGAAGGTACCGGTAAGTCATTCTTTCTTTTTCTTTTCTTTTCTTTTCTGTGTCTCAGTCATGTCCGTGTCTGAGGGCCTCGCTGTTCTTGCTGTTTTTTGTTTGTTTTGTCTGGGCCTTTCTATTGTTTTGCGTTCGTTTCTATCCTGCCTAGTCTGCTAATAGCCTGGACCGGTTAAACCCGCGGTAGACAACGCGGCTCTGGTCCTTGGAGCCTCGAGTCAGATAAATCCTCAGTAGATAGCGTGGGGCTGGCTGTTAGTTTCATTTCCAGCCTTTCAGCTCATGATGGGCAATACATCGAGTGCCCGGCATTCTCCCATTGATTTTACTCAGCCTATAAAGGAAGTTTTGAAACAACGTGATCTAAAGGTCTCTAATGCCACTATTAAAAAGATTGTTAAGGACATTGATGCTGCGGCTCCATGGTTTGCGGTGTCCGGAGATCTCTCATTGCCCTCATGGGAAAAGCTGGGTAAAGACCTTGAGGCGGCTAGGGAGGAGGGGCACTTAGGTCGAGGTACCCTCCCTTTCTGGAGGATGATACATTCTTGTTTACGTTCTGGAAGCCACCCGGACCCACTTCAGGAGGGCCGGAGACGGCTCAGACAACATCAGGATAGTTTGTCAGAATCTGATGCAAGTGGGGATAGCAAACCCAGATTATATACGGAAGTACAGGAAAAAAGGGCCAGTCAGTTCCCGGGAGGAGTTCCCAATGTGGCCAGTCATTTCAAGGAAAAGGTTCCCTGCCCTGTAGAGGAGAAGGCACCCCCGTTAGAAGAGAGTAATGAGGGCTCCGGCTGTATGCACAGGAGGGGTGAGGACTTCCCTAGGGCCCCGCCGCAGCAGGGGGCTGTGGGGTTATATCCTTCCCTACAGCCGCTGCGACACCTGAGTATACGGAATGATCACGGCAGTAGTTCTGCTTCTGATCAGGAGGACTCCAGTGGGACAGAGGGACAGGATTTAGAGGAGGCAGCTTTGCTTTGTACTCAGGATGCTCAGTTTGTGGGCAGGCGTGTCTGCCCTCCCGCGGTTAGGGGGAGGAGTGCCTTAAAAGAGGAAGTTGGTATTCGGAACCGAGCACCGCCTAGTGCTCTGCCACGCCCTCATGTTCCCCCCCCCTATGTCCCAGCCGAGGATCGCAGCCATTTTGTTAAGCCGCGCACGTGGTCCCGCCTGGCCTCCGCTTTCCCGGTTTTTTTGAATAACACTACCAATCAAAGAGGCTGGGAGCCAATCCCCTATACGGAACTTAAAGATTTAGTCCAGGCCTGCAAAGACTTTGGACCCACTGCTGATTATTCACTTATGCTGCTTCGCAGACTCACGCAGCGCAACCTTACTCCTGGTGATTGGTTAGATTTAGCCCGGGCTTGCCTAACGAGGGGGCAATATTTGGATTTCAGATCACTGATTTCTGATAAAGCCCAAGAACAAGCTAGGCAGAATATTATGAAAGGGGACTGGGACTGGTCTTCTGATATGCTTCTGGGGACTGGTCCCTTTCTTACAGATCAGCTCGATTTTCATCCAGACGTGTATATCCAAATTAATAATATTCATTATCAGGCATGGAAGGAGCTCCACAATAAGGGAGAGGCCGCAGGACAGTTGACTAAGATTGTTCAGGGCCCTACAGAGTCATTTTCTGATTTCTCAGCTAGAATGTTGGAAGTGGCAGAAAAGACAATTGGCCTTGCTGACCACAACATGCCGTTTATACAACAGCTAATATTTGAACAGGCCACTAAGGAGTGCAAAAAGGCTATACAACCAGTAAGAAAGGGAACATTGGATGACTGGCTCAAAGCCTGTCGAGAGATAGGGGGGCCTCTGTCTAATGCAGGATTAGCAGCAGCGGTCCTAGCTGCCGCTAAGGCTCAACGGACAGGGACTCAAAAGGGCTGTTTCCGATGTGGTCAATTGGGACATTTTAAACGCCAATGTCCTCAAGCGGATAGCCCAGCCCCTGTCCGAGATGCGGGACCGGCACAGCGCCCCCCTGGGACTTGTCCTAGATGTAAGAAGGGAAAACACTGGGCTAATGAATGTAGATCTGTGAGGGATATTAATGGTTTGCCCCTCCCCCCTCTTTCAAGTAATCAGGACCAAAAAAACGGGGGGAAGGGCCCACGTCCCCAGGGCCCACAAATCTATGGGGCAATGCAGACACCTCAGGTCCCGGTGACTGTGGCGCCAGATCCCCCGCTGCCTCAGCCCGGAGAGCAACATCGGGCTCCGCAGGCCTGGACCTCTGTGCCACCTCCGGATTGGTCTTAACTCCGGAAATGGGCGTGCAAATCCTGGACACAGATGTGTCTGGCCCGCTAGCAAGAGATACGGTGGGCCTTCTTTTGGGGCGCTCCTCCTCTACTTTAAAGGGTCTCATAGTCTTCCCCGGTGTTATCGATCCAGATTATACAGGTGTAATTAAAATTCTTTGTCATTCCCCCTATGGGGCAGTGTCAGTGGCCCCTGGGGACCGTATTGCCCAATTGCTGATTTTGCCTTCTAACCATTCTCTATTTCCTGCACTAGATAAGGAAAGGGGTGACAAGAGCCTTGGGTCTACCGGTGTGGACTTGACCTGCTTGTCTTTGGAGTTGGATCAAAGACCCCTTCTGCGCCTGACCATAGAAGGAAGAGAATTCTCAGGACTGCTGGACACTGGGGCAGATAAAAGTATAATAAAATTAGATTCTTGGCCAAAAGCCTGGCCCTTGCAGAGATCAGCTCAGATCTTGCAAGGCTTAGGGTTTGCTAAAACACCACATATGAGTGCAAAGGAGTTAACATGGACCACTACAGAGGGTCAAAAGGGAAAAATCCAACCTTTTGTGTTGGATGTTCCCATTAATTTATGGGGAAGAGATATTCAGACCCAGATGAATCTCCGCTTGACTAATGAATATTCAGAAGCTAGTAAAAATATGATGAAAATTCAGGGCTTTGTTCCAGGTTCAGGTCTAGGGAAGCACCTTCAAGGGCGACCTCAGCCCATCATCCCGGAGGAGAAGCTGGATCGCTTTGGGTTGGGTTTTTCTTAGGGACCACTGAAAATTCTGCTTCCAATTTTGAACAGGTGCCCATACCCTGGATGACTCATAAGCCAGTGTGGGTTCCTCAGTGGCCCCTCTCACAGGAAAAACTGGAAGCAGCCCAGAGGTTAATTGAGGAACAATTGCAGTTAGGCCACCTGGAGCCCTCTATTTCCCCTTGGAACACACCTATATTTGTGATTAAAAAGTGCTCTGGAAAGTGGCGATTATTACATGATTTGAGGGCTGTCAATGCTCAAATGCAGGTCCTGGGCCCAGTTCAGAGGGGCCTGCCAGCGCTTTCTGCTCTCCCCAGGGAATGGCCAGTGATGGTTTTAGATATTAAAGACTGTTTTTTCTCCATACCCCTTTGCCCTCAGGACAGAGAGCGTTTTGCTTTCACATTACCAGCTGTAAATCATGAGAAGCCTGATGCCCGCTTTCAGTGGCGTGTGTTGCCACAAGGGATGTCCAACAGTCCCACTATGTGCCAGCTTTATGTAGACTCAGTGTTATTTGTAGTAAGACAACAGTTCCCCTCTTTACGTATGATCCACTATATGGATGATATCCTACTCACAGCCCCCACCTTAGATGTTTTGCATGTCTCCTTTCAGGAGGTCGTCAAGGCATTGGAACATAAGGGTCTTTTTATTGCCCCAGAGAAGGTCCAGCAAACGGATTCAGTAAATTTCCTTGGGTCCGTCATTGGCCTTCAGTCTGTGAAACCTCAAAAAATTTGCATCCGTACCTCCCATTTGCATACATTAAATGATTTTCAAAAACTTTTGGGGGACATTAATTGGTTGCGAGGTTTTCTCCATGTCCCACGTGCAGATTTGTTACCATTGTTTTCCATTTTGGAGGGTGATCCTGAGATTACCTCTCCTCGTGTGCTCACTGAGCCAGCTCGTCAAGCCTTAAGCAAAATAGAAAAGGCTCTTATGAAGGCACAGCTTAAACGCTTTGACCCTTCTAGTCCACTTCTTCTTTGTATTCTAAAAACAAGGGATGTCCCCACGGGAGTGTTATGGCAGGACGGCCCTCTTTTGTGGATTCATGGACATTCCTTGGGAGCTCGTACCCTGCAGTACTTCCCACAGTTGGTTGCCCAACAGGCTTGTTTGGGTTTAAAATTGTGCCTAACTCATTTTGCAAAGTTGCCTGATAAGCTTATCATCCCCTATACTAAGGAACAAGTAGAGACTCTATCCGGTACGGTTGATGAATGGAGCATTCTTATGTGTGCTTTTCCAAATCCTATAGATAACCATTACCCAAAAAGCCCCATTCTGTCCTTCGTGGAAAAAAATTTAGTCTATTTTCCCCGGGTCACATCAAAGGGCCCTTTGCCCTCAGCCCCTGCCATTTTCACTGATGGCTCAAAAACAGGTCGCGGAGCTTATATGGTTCAGGGCTCAGAACCTGTGGTGAAGTTCTATAGGCCTGACTCTCCCCAAATTGTGGAATGCATGATTGTCTTGGAGGTGTTTCAGACTTTTGGTAGTCCCTTTAATTTGTTCACAGACTCACAGTATGTGGCTAATGCAGTTGTTGGACTGGAAATTGCTGCTTCTATTCGTTCTGCTAGTCCTGTCTCAAACATTCTTTCTCAAATTCAATCTCTCATTTGGCAACGCTCTTCCCCCTTCTATGTTACTCATGTTCGTGCTCACTCCTTGTTACCAGGACCTATATCTCAAGCAAATGACTTGGTAGACAAAGCCACGCGGATGACTATGTTAGCCATGAGTAGTCCTAAAGATATGGCCACCGAGTTCCATAGACTGTATCATGTTCCTGCTAACACCTTAAGAAAGACCTTTGCCATTTCTAGGTCCGAGGCACGTGATATTGTTAAGGCTTGTCAATCCTGTGTCACTTTCCTGCCTTCTCCACATGTGGGTGTGAACCCACGGGGCCTAAGACCTGGTGATCTTTGGCAGATGGATGTTACTCATGTCTTGGAATTTGGCAAGCTTAAATACCTGCACGTCTCGGTGGACACTTGCTCAGGAATCATACATGCTTCTCCTCTTGCAGGGGAAAAGGTTACTCATGTAAAAACTCATTGTTTGGAAGCCTGGGCGTCTTGGGGAAAACCGCGACGCCTAAAGACTGACAATGGCCCTGCTTATGCTTCCTCTGGCTTTCGTGCCTTCTGTGCCCAGATGCAGGTTGCCCACACTACTGGCCTACCTTACAACCCACAAGGCCAAGGTATTGTGGAGAGAGCAAATAAAAGTTTAAAAGCTATCCTTTTTAAGCAACGAAGGGGGATAGCGGAGAATGCAACCCCCAAGGAGAGAGTCTCTCTAGCACTCTATACCCTTAATTTTTTAGTTTTGGATGTTCATGATAGGTCTGCAGCAGACAGACATTGTCACCAGGGGGCACAAGCACATCCGGAACTGGTCATGTGGAAGGATGTGTTGGATAATAAATGGAAGGGACCGGATCCTGCTTTGGTAAGATCCAGGGGAGCTGTTTGTGTCTTTCCACAGGACCAGGAATCGCCACATTGGGTCCCGGCCCGGCTAGTCAAGACGCTGACATCAACTCCAGAGGAGAGTCCAGGGGACGAGGATGGCCATCCAAGTACGAGTGCCAAAGATCCTGTGGATGCTGATCCTTATGTGCCTGGAGACTAGTAGAGGAGAATTGCGCTGGGGCATCCTGTCTGTTTTCCCCAAGCCCCTGCCCGTTCGCCACACGGCGAGAGTCCTTCCTCGGTTCTTCACTACTCAGCAAGGTCTCAATCTCCCTACGGTTGTTAAAGACCTGACCCTTGCCCCCCTGGGGGAGGCTCGACACTTCGAGGAAAGTGGAAGTCTCTGCTTTACTCTCGCCCGTGAACGTGACTCTTGTATACAACTGGAGATGCAGGCATTTGCTTGGTTTAGGGGGAACAGGAGATGGGGCCCAGAATCTACCTTTCAGAATTCGTCCCACAAAGCTTATAGTTACCCCTTCTCAGAAGAGGTGATATGGCTCAATGGTACCTTTTTTCGTGGCCAGAGAGGTACTGTGACTCTGCCTCAACCACGCCTGGCACCTCACTGTATGGGAACTTATGAAGGGGACCTTTGGCCATGGACGGAATGCCAGTCCAGTACTGTGGGCTGGGCAGATGTGGGATGGACCTTTACTTATTCCCCAAATATGAAAGGGCTTTTTCCTTTACAGTTGTCGTGGAAGGAGGGACCATTTCTACAGGATAGTAATATGAACCCATTTTCAAAGTGGGTTCTGTGTGGGGTTAATGGTAGCTGCACAGATATGACACCCTTTGTTTTATTACGGGGGGGGACAGTTGCCCGTAATAATGTGTCTGGAGTAGTCCATGAGCTACTATTCCTGAGCGAATTCCTTGAATGGAGATTTGGGGGAGTGCTCGGGGGTGTCACACGGATAGGAGAATACCTAGGAAAAAATGCCTCTTATGCCCCCACCCCGGTGTGTGTCCATCCACCATTCATGTTTGTCCTTAGTAACTTTTCTTTCAGCAATTGTTCTAATGCTTCTTGTTATTTGTCCCAATGTTGGGACGCAACACTCTATCACAGAGCCATGGTACTTAGGGTCCCCCGTTGGGTCCCCGTGCCTGTAGAGGCTCCTAGTACATTGTCTTTGTTCAGGCATAAGAGAGATTTTGGAATTACGGCCGCTGTTATTGTTGCGGTGGCGGCTGCTGCTGCCGCAGCTACAGCCGCTGGTGTAGCCATGGCTTCTTCCGTTCAAACCGCCTCTACCTTAAATACCTTGGCTTCTTCCACAGCTGCCGCCTTAGACACACAATCAAATTTAAATTCCCAACTCAAAGGTGGCATTATGATCCTAAATCAAAGGGTGGACCTAGTTCAGGAGCAAATTGATGTTCTTTGGCAAATCGCTCAGTTGGGATGTGAATGGAAACTTAATGCCTTATGTATCACTAGTGTTCAATATGAAAACTTTACAAGGGCAGCAAATCTGTCAAAGCAACTGTCCTTGTACTTGGCAGGGAATTGGTCCCTAGATTTTGATGCGGAATTGGAAGAACTAAGACAAGCTATTGTTATGATCAATTCCACGCGAGTGGACCTTAGCCTGGCTGAGGGTTTTACCTCTTGGCTTTCCTCTGCCTTTTCCTTCTTCAAGGAGTGGGTAGGGGTAGGGATGTTTGCAGTTTGCTGCCTTGGGGGCTGTGCGCTGTGCCTCTGGTTGATTTGTCGCCTGCAAGCCCAGACCAGGCGGGACAAGGTAGTTATTTCTCAAGCACTTGCCGCTTTGGAGTGTGGATCCTCCCCCCAGATTTGGCTGTCGGCCCTAAAGAGCACCTAGTTTCCCCTGGCCCTTGCACCCTTAGGGCCTGAAGTGCCCATTGCACAAGGATAGGCAGAGGGTTGGTGTTGGGAACACGACATTCATTGGCGCTCAGGCTGTGAGACAAAGTACTGCACATGAGGTATGCTCTTAGCAGCCTCATGGAAGGCATGTTTGATTGCATATGGGTTGGTACCGACATCCCATCTCTGAGAAAAGGTACCGGACGGGTGAGGCACCATCCTGGCTGGCCACCTGGCCTGGGGTCTTCACAATGTCCTTTGTTTATCAGAGATCAAACCTCTACCTTCACCTGCTGCGCTTTATAATAGAAAGGGGGAACTGCAGGGAGCCACATCTAGTCCCCACCACTAGATGTCGCTGGCACTGCAGGAAACCACATCTACCTCGTGGCGTTTAACTTCATTTTACGACAGTGCTTTCGCGCCAAACGTATTCAAGGTACGCGCATGCGCTTGACGCAACCTGTCCTGAGCCTATCCCGTGGCTCCTGGCGGTGACAAGCGGGTGAGCAGCCAATCCGTAGGTGCCTTATTGCCCATCCCCCTATAAAGGTAGCTGCACATCCCGCCCCCGGGTCCTTCTCCTTCCGCTCTCCTGTTAACCAAGAGCTCTCCATTAAAGTGTGATCAAGAAGGATCCTCGTGTGGTGATTGTTCTTTCCCGCTGGTCGGGGGGGCTCGCCGCAACTTCCTTTCTTTTTATTTTATCTTTATTGACAGTTTTAATTCATTTATATACTGTACTTTGATGAAAATTCCTTCCCATTACCTTCACTTGAATTATGTTGCCCTCTATCCATCTTCCACTGAATCCCTTTTCCTCCTTTTCCTTCCAAACTAGTAAACTAGTACCTCTTCTACTTTGTTATCTATTATTTTCTGGTGTGTGTGTGTGTGTGTGTGTGTGTGTGTGTGTGTGTGTGTGTGTGTCCAATTGCATTTGATCATGAGCATGGCAGAGGGATTATTTACCAGAGCATATGCAACCTATGAGTGGGTACACTGCTGCTGATCCTCCAGTAACCATTAACTGCCAATAATAACTCCCCAAGAAGATGGGGATCTCATGGCCTGGCACAGGAAGTTTCCATCATCTATGACAAAATGTTTATAGGTCCAAATTTTGTACATCATGTGCAATTAACCACAGTGAATGTGAGTTCATTAATGCAATGACTATTGAATGTCTAGAAGATAGCATTCCAAAACACTCGTTCCCATCTTCTGGCTCTCATATTCATTCTTCCCCCACTTTCACATGGTTCTTTGAGTGAGCCTTGGGGGAGGTGACATAGGTGTCCTATTTATCACCAAGCACTTCACAGTCACTTATTCTCAGCATTCTGACAAATTTTGAATCTCCTCAGTAGTCACCAATATCTGCAAAAATGAATTCTCTAGCCAAAGGTGAGAGCAGCACTAATCTCTAGGTATAAGCATACATGTTTAAAGTGAAATTTGACAGGTACAACATGTCCACTTAGACAAACAACACAGTAGTATCCACCTTAGGCCCTATCACCTCCTCAGCAATAGGTTTCTGAGGAATGAACTCCCTTCTGCAGAGAAGAATTAAAATCCAATCAGAGACCAGCTGTTATTCCCACAGCAGTCATGTTATATACCAGTGGGCACATCTTGTGTACTTTGGTTGTCTACCTTGCAAGGTCCATGGCTGCATAAGATTGTCGATAACTTTTTCTTTTCAGCATTATGGTAGTTAGCCAGCAAGGATAAATCTATAGCTCAATTCCACCTTGATTTTTTTCACTGTTCTGTAAACAAAGCAAGTGGTATCTTCAGCAATATGGTGTTAGCATCTAATTCAGGGAGGCAAACAAAGAGTAGTAGAAATAGACTGTGCTGTTTGGGGGATGTAAGTTGCCTCCCTGATTTTATATCTGAGCAACTTTACTGAAAATGCTTATTAGATCTAATAGTTTTGTGATAGCATGCTTAGGTATTTTAAGTACAAAATTATGTGATATGAAAATAGGCACCATTTGACTTCTTTCTTTCCTATTTACCTTTCTTTTGTTTTGTTCTTGCTATGACTTTGAGCTCTAAACTAAACAAAAAGTAAGAGGGTGGGCAGCCTTGTCTTGTTCCAGATTTTAGAGAAAATGCTCCCCATTTAGCATCACATCATGAATAAACTATAAGAGGTTGCAATATGCCTCATTACTGGAACCCGCCGGCTACAACGGTTCAAGCCTGATGGGGAGTCAGGATTAAAGAAAGACAGGAGACAGTGCAACCAAGGACTCAAGACAAAGGCTGAAGCCCCATTTATTTCTCAGCAGTCCCTTTTATAAGCTCTTGCAAACAAAAAGCCAATATACAAAAATATTTCATGACCTTTACATAAGTTTCTATCAAAATAACTTCTTCCTGTTACTGAGTCACACACCTTGACCACTTCTTGGTGCAAAAGTTATTCAAAGACTGGGAAAACAGACAAACTCTCTGTTCCCAGCAATAACTTCTTCATACAAGCACAAGAGTTAAAGGATCTGTCACCTCTTGCCAGAAATACTGAATTTACACAATCTTGCTTGCTTGCAGATGCAAAAAGTCTTGTTGCCACACATCCCAATGCTACAGATTCAAGGCCAGACCAATGGCTCCCAACAGCTGCCCCCTTTTTTATTTTTTATGAACCAGGCCCTTCAGGACCTTGGCGCAGAAAGACTGTGCTTGTCTTAGGTTGTCCTCTACGATCTTTAGGTCTTACCCATCATTGACACATGAATGTTTTTCATTCACGCCCTGTCTTAGGTTAACCTAATTCATGAGAATCTTACCCGTTGTTTACTACCAGCCTCTGCAGGAGCTTTAAGATAACATCTCAGGAAGCCAGGGTCAGGTCCTTAGCTGTATCCCATGCATTTCTGCATGGATGTTTCTAAAGGATCTCAAATGGCATTTAATGAGTATGGGCAGGAGGCATAGAATAAGCAAAAGACAAACACCTGTAGCAGCAAAACTTTCTATCCAAGAAGTGAGAGAATTCTACTCAGGCAAGGTAGACTTAAAGCAGATATTAAGTCATCATCAGCTTTAGCTGCATCAAAGGTAAGATGATTATTTTGCAAAGTTAAAACCTCTGAATGCAACCAAATCAAGTGCAAGGAAATATTATCATTATACCAAATACCTCTTAAATGCATTTTTACCTTTTCCCAATGATGTTGACTGTCATATTTTTTAGAAGTAACACAAATCCATTGATAATCTGCATGACACTCCAAATGAGTTCTAACTTTCAATCCTAATATCTCTTCACCCAAATATGCAACTACATCATACAGAGCATCTATTTTTTGTTCCAATTTTCTATCTATATTTTCTTGGGTCCCTAAAGCAACAAAAACATTCTTTGATAATTGATTGACAAAATGTGCTCTCTGCACCTCCTGTGTTAGCATGACAGCAGCAGTAGTAGCAGTAGCTAAGAGCATAATGAAGGCTAACATCCCTGCAATAATCAATCTGACCATCCTTTTAGGTCTACTTAAAGCATGTTCCATTTCCATAAGTACTTGCAACCCTTGTTCAGCATACCAAGGTTTTGTGACATTAACAGGGATCATGACAAATGATAGTTGCTTGGATATCATAACCCTACTATCAGAGGAGGTTTTGGAAATTCAATTATTAAGAATACAGTTATAACATGTCCCATTATACATTCCCTTATCCCAAGTAACATTTAACTGTCCTGTTAATAACACATAAAGTGGAGTGACACAAGCCAATACATGTCCTTTTGTTGAGGTATATGGGTCATGCATTCTGGAGTTAGCCCACAGTTATGGGTAGGATAAATGTCTCTGCATATCATGACCCAACATGTGGCTCTGACATTCTTTCCGCCCCCTCTTCTGCAAAATTTCCCTGAGCTATGTAGGGTTCATTTTTGGTCTGCTTCAGTGATGAGGTGTTGGGGGCCTATAGAAAGGCTACTGATTTTTGTGCATTGATTTTGTATCCTGCTACTTTGCTGTAGGAGTTAATCACCTTCGGGGAGTTTTGGGATGGAGTCCGTCAGGTCTCTTCCACATACAATCATGTCATCAGTGAATAGAGCTAACTTAACTTCTACCTTTCCAAATTGTATCCTTTTTATTTCTTTCTCCTGTCCTGTTGCTTGAGCTAGGACTTCCAGTACTATGTTGAAGGGCAGAGGTGAGAGTGGACAACCCTGTCCTGTTCCTGATCTCAATGGGAATTCCTCCCATTAAGTATTATTTGGGCCTTGGGACCTTTCTATATTGCCTTTATTATGTTAAGATATGAACCAACCATGCCAATTCTCTCCAGTCTTTTGATCCATGAAGTGATGTTGTATCTTGTCAAAGGCCTTCTCTGCATCTATCGAAATGATCATGTGGTTTTTGTGTTTAACCTTGTTTATGTCGTGTATTACATGTTGAACCACCCCTGTGTTCCTGTGATGAATCCCACTTGGTCAAGGTGGATAATGCTTTTGATGTGTTGTTGGATTCGGTTTGCAAGGATATTGTGCAGATCTTTATGTCTTAGTTCATCGTGAAATTGGCTGGTAGTTTTCTTTTCTTGTGGCATCTCTGCCTGGTTTTGGAATTAGGGTGATACTAGCTTCATAAAAGTAGTTGGGGAGCTTTCCCTGTTCTCCAATTGTGTGGCACAGTTTGAGGAAGATTGGTTTGAGTTCTTCCATAAAGGTTTGATAGAATTCAGATGAGAAGCCATCGGGACCTGGACTCCTCTTTTTGGGGAGGTTTTTTATTACATTTTCAATCTCAGTGAGTGTGATAGGTTTGTTTAGGAGATTAATCTGCTATGAGTTTAGCTTTGAGAGATGGTATGGGTCCAGTAATTTATCCATCTCCTCCATATTATCCAGTTTTGTGGAGTAGAGGTTTTTGAAATAAGTCTTGATGATTCTCCCAATTTCACTTATGTCTGTCGTGATCTCTCCTTTTTCATTTTGAATTTTGTTAATTTGAAGCATCTCTTTTTTTGCTTGATCAAATTGGCCAGGTGTTTGTCAATGTTGTTTATTTTTTCAAAGCACTAGCTCTTTGTTTTGTCAATAGTCTTAATTGTTTTTTTAGTTTGCAATTCATTGATTTCTGCTCTGATTTGAATTATTTCTTTCCTCTGGAGCTTTCTGGGTTGGATTTCTCTTGCTTTTCCAGTGCCTTTATGTGGATGGTTAGGTTATTGATTTGGGATCTCTCTGTCTTTTTTGTGAAGGCATTGGGTGCTATGAATTTTCCCCTGAGGACTGCCTTCATTGTGTCCCATAAGTTTTGGTAGGATGTGTTCTCATCGTCATTCATTCCTAGAAATTTTGCAATTTCATTTTTTATTTCATCCACTATCCATTTATTGTTTAACGGTGTGCTGCTCAGTTTGCAGGTGCCACTGAGATTCTTGGTGGGTCTTTTGTTGTTAATTTCTAGCAACATAGCATTGTGATCTGATATCGTGCAGGGAATTATGTCAATCTTCCTAAATATGTGGAGGCAGGTTTTGTGACCCAGTATACGATCTATTTTAGAGAATGTTCCATGGGCTACTGAGAAGACTGTGCAGTCTGTGGATTTGGGATGGGAAGCTCTGTAGATGTCCATTAGGTCTAAGTGATCTATGGGTTTGTTGAGCTCTCTTACTTACATGTTGAGTTTCTGTTTAGATGATCCATTACTGATAATGGTGTATTGAAGTCCCCAACTATGATGGTGTTGGTGCTTATTTCTGTTTCATTTTCAAGTAGGTTTTGGTTTATGAACTGTAGTGCCCCTGTGTTTGGTACATACAGATTTATGATTATAATATCCTCTTGATGGATCATTCCCTTGATAAATAGGAAGTGGCTTTCTTTGTCTTTTTTGATTATTTTTGGTTAGAAGTCTATTTTATCTGATATTAATATAGCTATGCCTGCTTGTTTCTTATTCCCATTTGCTTGGAATATTGTTTTCCACCCTTTCACCCTGAGGAGGTGTTTGTCTTTAGTGGTGTGGTGGGTTTCTTGAAGGCAACAGATTGAGGGGTCTAATTTTTTGATCCATCCTATTAGCTTGTGTCTCTTGATGGGTGAATTAAGGCCATTAATATTTAGGTAATGACTGTGAGATTTGATTTGATCCCTGCCATATTGTGATGATACATGTGGGTTGGTGTTTTCATGGACTTTGAAGTTTTTTGTGCCTTCTCTGAGTTTGGTTATTGTGATTTGCTTCTTGTAGGCATTTGAGTTTGATCATTTGATTCTTCTCTGTGGAGAATTTCCTGAAATACTCTCTGTAGGTTTGATTTTGTGTTCATGTAATTGTAAAGCTGAGTTTTGTCATGGAAAGTTTTTCTTTCACCATCTATTATGGGGGATACTTTTGCTGGGTAGAGTAGTTTGGGTTGGAAGCCATAGGTTGTTAGACTTTGCAGTGTGTCATTCCAGGGCATTCTAGCTTTCAGGCTTTCCATTGAGAAGTCTGGAGTAATTCTAATGGGGTTACCTTTGAAAGTGGTGTGCTGTTTTCCCCTAGCTGCTATTAGGATTTTCTCTTTGGTGTCAATGTTTAGAGTCTTAATGACAATATGTCTTGTAGAGTTTCTCCTTTGGTCCAGTCTGTTTGGGGTTCTCTTAGCTTCTTGTATCTTGATGGGCCTTTCTTGATGGGTCTAGTCTAGCGATGGCAGCATCCACATGATTATTGGTCATTTGTTGCTTTTCTGCAAGTTCTACCAGTAGCTTGGTCATGGTTGCTTTGCTCATAGCTTCATTTTGGTGTTCTGATCCTAATGACTCTTCTATGGTTTGATTAGAGATGTTCATTGTAGGACTGGGTGATCTAACTGGATTTTCTTGCATTTAATTTTTCATGTTATTTCTTTTGTGCTGTGGTCTGCCCTTCCCAGTGTATGGGCATGTAGATGGGTGGATCAGCCTGGGGTCAAGCACAGTGGGAAGCTGAAGCAGCCTGATTCAGTTGCCAAACAGTCTGTGCTTTGGCTTTCACTTGCCAAAGCCACCTGATCTCCTGCCTGGCAGGGGCCCAAAGTTGCCTGAGCTCTCATGCGGTAATTCGCCAAAGCTGACTGTGCTCACGCTAGGAGTGACACTGAGGCACCAAGCACTGAAGCAGCCCAAACTCTGGTGTGGCAGAACACTGGGACCCGGAAGCAGTCTGAGTTCACCTGCAACAGGACAGTGGCGGTCGGCTGGTGCAGCAGACAGGGAGAGGCTGGCACCTGTGCTGGCGCAGGTGACAGACAGAGACAGCCTGATCTCATGTGGGGAGTTGCAATGGGCCTATGCTCATGTGTGAATGTGAGGTGGCCAGAGCAGTAAGTGAGCAAATGGGCCGAGCTGTCTAAGCTTGCATAAGCAGGGATAGGCATGGTGGCATGAGTTTGGCAGGCAAATTGATCAAAGGAGCCTGAGCTCCAATGGGCCAGCAGTCATAGCCTGGCTAAGGTCACTCATGGGCAGGGGTTGCAGGGCCATTGCCCCTGTGTAATGAGGCAAGTGGAACTATGTTGGCCTGTGACCCTTTTCCTACAGTAAGTGTGGGAGTTTCCTGAAGCTGGGACTGTTGGTACAACAGCTGTTTGGGGGGAGGGGTGGGCTACCCACATGCGAGAGAATCAGCAATTCCCTGTTTCTTCCCCTCTGTACCCTCTCACTGGCAATATATTGGAGATTTCTCTCCCCTAAAAGACCCAGCGAACCCTTAATGTCTTGCCTTTCTTTCCTGGGGATGTGTGGCACAGTTAGGTGGTCGCTCTCTTGGCCTGAACTTGTCCCTGAGGGTTTTAAGGTATGCCTGTTTTATGAACAATTGATAATTGGGTGCAAAAGCACTTGTAGAGCTCTAGCAATATAATACATATTAAAAGGAAGAAAAGCTAAAGCCTGAAATACCTTGGCAACAGCTCTTAATTCCACTATTTGAGATGACACAGGTGGAGTCTGAAGTGAATAAGATTGCCCCTGAATAACATAGGCTGCAGTGTCATTAGAAGTTCCATCAGTAAATATTTCCCGGGCACCTGCAACAGGTTCCTGTTTTACAACTTGTGGAAAAATAAAGACATGAGAATTAGCAAATTGTAACAATTTATCTTTAGGATAATGATTATCTATAGTTCCAGAATAATGTGTAAAACCTATAGCCCAGGAATCCGCATTTTGAAATAACCAATCAATTTGCTGTTTTGTAAATGGAACTCCTATAACAGCTGGTTCCCTTACAAAATATTTTCTAGATTCCATGTGAGCCATTTGAGTTAAACAGGCTACCGCATGATAGTAAGGAGTCAATACTCTAGAAGGAGACACAGGCAAACGTAACCATAGCAAAGGTCCTTCTTGCCACAAAACTGCAGTTGGAGTATGTTTTATAGATAAAATGTATGCAGTCCATCCTTGGCAATAATCTATATATTGCATTTGTTGTTTTTCAATAGAATGTTCTACCAATTGCAATGCTTTCCATCCTTTTTCAGTTAACTGCCTCATAGATTTTGGATTAGGATCACCTTTTAAAATATCAGAGAGGCTTTAATTCCCCAGTAGTAATTTCCAAATGAGGTCTAAGCCAATTGGTGTCCCCTAATAATTTTTGAAAGTCACTTAAAGTCTGTAATCCATCTTTTCTGATTTGTGTTTTCTGAGGAAGAACAGTCTTAGGATACAGCCTATAGCTTAGGTAGTAATAAGAAGGTTCAGTTTGTACCTTTTCTGGGGCTGTAACCAACCCTTGTTATTTAAAAAACTGTTGCAAATGAGCATAAGCTGCCAATAGTAAGCCCTCCTGTTTATGTGCCAAGAAAATGTCATCCATATAATGAACAATGTATACCTGTGGATAAGCTTGTCTAGTTCTCTCCATAGCCTGGGCTACAAATTTTTGACACACGGTGGGGCTATTAGCCATACCCTGAGGTAAAACTTTCCAATGATACCTTTTCATAGCTTCCTTAAGATTTACAGAAGGTACACTAAAAGCAAACCTCTTACAATCTTGAGGAGCAAGAGGGATGGTATAAAAACAATCTTTTAAATCTAAAATAATTTTATAGGTGTCCTAGGGAATAGCTCAAGGAGTAGACTACCCCGGCTGTAAAGCTCCCATCAACTCCATGGTTTCATTTACTTTTCTAATATCCTGTAATAACCTCCATTTCCCAGACTTCTTTTGTATAACAAAAATTGGAGAATTCCAAGGTGAGTTTGAAGGAGCAATATGACTGCTTTCAAGCTGTTTCCTGTACTAACTACTCTGTGGCCTGAATTTTCTCAGCAGTAAGAGGCCATTGATCCACTCACACAGGTTCCCTACTTTTCCAAGTTATGGGATCTGCATAAGGCACAGGCTGTCCAATGACCCCCTCTAAAAATACCCCAAGCCTGCCCTTGGATGCCTAGGTACTGGTGATATGGGTTCTAGCCATCCTTGTCCATTCTTGTTCAAGCCTTGAGCTGACAAGAGTCCCTGGTTTAACATTTGATTTGTAACTGCATCACTAGGACTATAAAAATAAACCCCCATGTAACTCATGACATCCCTTCCCCATAAGTTAAAAGGTAAACCTGAGACAATATATGGTTGAAAAGTTCCTTCATGCCCTTCTTCATCTCTCCATTGTTACAGATCACTACTCTATTCTGGGCTTTGAGTTTGCCTTATCCCCTGAAACTAAGTCACAGAGAACTGTTTAGGCCAATTAGGAGGCCACTGATGATCTGTAAGTACTGAAACATCAGCTCCTGTATCTAGTAAACCCTGGAACTTACTACCATTAATATATAAAGTTAATTCTGGTCTGTGTGATCCAATGGCTTGGATCCAGTAAGCATCTGAAGAACCAAAACCTGTATCACCTCTTTTGTCCCATTTACTAGCATTCTTAGTTTGCAATTGGGAGAGTAATATTAATTGTGCTAATTGTTGTCCCTTATTAATTACTGATATTCCTCCAGGGGAATGGGTCATAACTTTAATTTCCCCTTCATAATCAGAATCAATCACTCCAGGAGCCACTAAGATTCCTTTCATGGTAGAGCTACTTCTTCCCAGCAATAACTTCCTCATACAAGCACAAGAGTTAAAGGATTGGTCAGATTTTGCCAGAAATACTGAATTTACACAATCTTGCTTGCTTGCAGGTACAAAAAGTCTTGTTGCCACACAGCCCAATGCTACAGATTCAAGGCCAGCCCAATGGCTCCTGACACCTCATATATCCCTAATTTCTTCAGGATTACAACAAACTTCAATGAAATCCAGAAGACAATTGATTAGGAAATATTTTTAAATCCCATATTCAAAAACTGGAGACCTATAAGAAATGAATAAATATCTAAACTCATATGACCTACCAAAGTCAAATCCAAAATAAGAAAACAATTTAAATATACCAATAACAAGTAATGAGATAGAAGCAGTAAAAACTCACCCATAAAGACAAGCTCAGAATTGAATGAATTCACAACTGGATTTTACCAAATATTTTTCCCCAACTGCCTCCTCATCAAACTTTTAGGAAGGGTCTAACACTAATGCTTTTAAAACCAATTCACATAATAAAGAGGCAAAGAACACTATCAAACTAATTCTGTGAATCAAAAACTGAATGAAGACATAACAAAAATATAACTGCAGACCAATTTCTCTGATAAACATAGATTCAAAAACATGACAATCATACATCACAGTGAAGTTGGTTTACTCCTAAGTACTCCTAAGCACACAAGGTTGGTTCAACATTCACAAATCAATAAATGCAATACAAAAACTCAATAAGTTTATGAACAGAAATCACATCTCAATAGATGCAAAAAACAAATTTGACAAAGTTCAACATATCTTCATCATTTAATGAGCAATACATATTTTTCAATAAAATTACCAGAAGAAAAATCTTATGTTACAGGAAGAAAAAACATATCCAGGAAGAAAAAATATATGGGCAACAGAGGTAGCTTAATCAGCAAATTGCTTGCCATTCAAGCATGAGTACCTGAATTGGATCCCCAGATACCACATAAAAACTTTAGGCAAAGCTGGGTGTGGTTGCACACACCTTTAATCCCAGCACTTGGGAGGCAGAGGTAGAGGATTTCCATGATTTTGAAGCCACACTGAGACAAGAGAAAATAAAAGGGCACAACTATGATAAAAATTCTTTATGTACATGTATAAAATTGTCAAAAATAAAAAAAAAGTTTAAAAAGAATGAAAACAGCAAAAAAAAAAATGTAAGGCTAGTTGGAAAGAAGATAATTCTTAGGAGTAGAAGGGGCACAAGCAAAATTAAAAGAGACATGAATGTGATCAAAATATTGGTATGTATAAAATTGTCAACAAATAAATGCAATTTCAAAAATAGGACATGTGGGCATTTGCTTATAAGTGGAGGAGGCAGAGTCAGGTAAATAATGTGCAAATAATTTTAGCCTACTTGCTAAGATGAAGACAAATGAGTGACTTTGTCTCAAAAGCTAGAACATAGCATTACTCAGGAATGACATCTGAGGTTGTATTTACATACACATAAACATAGGTGTACATACAACCACCCTCCACACACACAAAAGAGAAAATATAAATATTACTTAATGTAAATCTAACATCAAATGATCATGACTATGCATGTCAGTAACCCCAGTCCTACAGGAAGCAGTCCTAAGACTCACTTGCTGATAGAAACACACACACACAGACATCATTTTAAAAATTAAGGATATAATTCTTACATTATAAACCAGCTATCCAAGAGGCTATTCAGTTTGGAGTTCACTTTGCCTTCTTAATTGAATTAATTTACATTAGAAACACCACTTTGAATACATAAGCATATTAGCATGCATAATCATCAGATTGTTTGTGAATGTAAATGTAAGGAATATAGACCTAATGATAATTTTTATAAATAACAAAACAAAATTTTTATCTCATTAAGGAATTACTAAAATTAAGAGAGCTGAGTTAGAGTAGTACCTAACTACATGTCTGATTTTCTTTCAGCCAATCTCACGCTGCTTATCTTGTTAGGTCCACTGTGCGAAAAAGGAATGTAACTAAACTTTAGTATAACTTTAGAATTGACCCTGTCAGCTATTTTTCATTGTGTACATCTGCTTAAATGTATTGTCTTCAGGATAAAAGCAATGTAAGTAATTGCATAGCATAAAAGAAAATGTTAAATTATAATTAAATTATTCTGAAAGCCTATCATACTGATTTTCTGGCCATTTCATCATATTGCAGCAACACAGAGAACAATTAGAAAGCAAGAAATGTTCTAAATTAAGATGTAAACTTTCTGAGAACTTGTTTCCTTGGAGGCATCTTGTCAGAATGTTTATGTCATTCCTTCTCATTTTAGTTTTCTGGCTGTCAGCTTACACACACACACACACACACACACACACACACACACACACACACACACACAGTTTTTTTTTCCCTTCACCAAGCAGACAAAACTGAGATTTTAAATTAAATGCCTTTTAGTGTAACAGCACAGAAGTGACCTGATTTATTATTCAAGATTAACCAGTGATTTTCCTTCTTTAAGATTGTTCTAAACATTTGTCAGTGATTGCTGAGGACTCTGACGAAAGTATTATAACAAGTTTACTTGTCATATAGATACTTTAATTGAAAAAGTTATTTTGATTGAGGTGGCATAATAAAGTTGACTCAGAATAGAATAAAAAGCCAGGGTCTTATTAAGCACACCTATTTGCCCCTCTTTTTCTCATCTATACTATTTATATCTATAACTATTTGTAGCATAACTATTCATTTATTCATTCACAAGCTTATGAACTTTCTAAGTACTTTGTTGGAACTGGGCTACTGCCATAAGGGCTACCTGTGTTCTGCTACCAAGGCCCAGAGAAAGGTTAAATTTGTAATGGACTGATGCACATGGACTGATGAGAAATTTAAGATTTAAGGTTGGAAAGACTCAAGCAAGTTAAAATTAGTAGCACAGAGACTGGTTGCTGAAGACTGTGCTGGGGCTACCATGGAGGCTGTTGGCTAATGATAGAAATTTTCCTTGCCTATTCAGCCCAGCTGGAGGGACAGAATCTGGAGACTCAGATACTTATGATATTGGACTTGAACTGCAGATGTTTGATGTTTTCTTGAAGTTTATTGCATTTACATTGGTCCAGTCTCTCCTTGCTATGCCTTATAGCAGCTAAAAATGTTTACTCTGTGCATTATATGCTGCATGAGTTTATATCTACATCCTACATTCTGTTGCACTGTTCTTTGTGTCTATATTACCATGCCAATATATTATAATTTGAAACTAGGTGTGGTGAGAGAGTAGGTAGTACTCTTCTTGTTCAGATTGCTTTGCTTCTCTGGCATACTTCCATATGAATTTTTAAACTTTTTAAAAATTTTTCTGTGAAGAATGATATTGGAACTTTAATTTGGATTGTTTAATATGCAGGTGGCTTTTGACAGTATAGTTGCTTTTGCAATATTCTTCTTTTTTCAGTCCATGAACATGGGAGGATCTTCATTTTCTTAAGTACACTACAATTTTTTTCCTCATTTTTTCAAATTCTCACCATAGATGTCTGTCAGTTTGTTAGTTAGGTTTATTACTGTGAATTTTTTGAGAAAACTGTGAATTATACTGTTTTCTGAGTTCTTTCTCATTATACTTTTTATTTAAGAAGGCTAGTTTGCTTATTATTGATATCTAAGAAGGCTACTCATTTGTGTGTAAATTTTGTATTCTATATGTTGCTGAAAACATTTATTGAATCAATGAGTTTCCTGGTGAAACCTTTAGGATCTCTTATGTATAGAATCATATCATCTGAAAATAAGGATACTTTGATTTTGCCCCTTCCTATGTATTGCTTTACTCTTTGTTTATCTCACTTTTTTTGTTGCTCTAGCTAAGATTTCAATAGTGTTGCATAAAAGTAGAGAATGTGGAAACTTCAAACTTAGTTCTAATTTTAGTGGAAATGATTTCAGAATTTTTTTTAATGTATGCTGTATATAGGTTTGTTACATATAGCTTTTGTTATGTTGAGATACATTTGATATATCCCTGTTCTTTTGAAGGCTTTTATGAAAAAAAAAAAAAAAAGGCTTTTCTTCATGTATTGAGATAATAACGGGACCAGTACTTGAGCTGAAAGTCCCGCTCCGGAGGACTCCCCAGGCTCAGTCTCAGGAAAGACGGCACCCCAAATCACTCACAAGAAACGGTCTTGATGCAAACAGCATGAGGATTTTTATTCCAGCACGCTGGGGCCCACAGTCGTACACCACACAGGGGTAGAGGGCTGAAGGCCCCACGTGCAGAATCAGGTCAGCTTCTATAGGGTTACAACAAAGCCCATGCACTGTGAACCAATCATTCCATAACCTCGGGTACCCGCGCAGTGTTGACCAATCAATGTGTAACATTTTATGGTTCTTAGGCTAATCATTTTAAATTGTCCAAGCCCACGCACCGTGGACCAGTCAATTTGTAACACACCATAATCTTCTTCCTATAGCCTCAGAGGTCTGTATTTGTGTGGGCTCCTGGATGGGGGTGACAAATTGCAGTTAAGATAGGTCACTCGGGCCAGAAAGCAGGTTCTGGAACAGCAAGAAGTGTGACCTTTTACCCATCCACTGGCAGAGAGCCGGGTCTGGAATTTGAGGTATTTAGGGCTTCTTAGGAGGATGGGGCTAAGGCTCCTTTGGAGTGAGGTAGTGAGAAATCAATCATGACTATTCTAAACAAAAAAAGGGGTCCAGGCCTGCCTCAGATAGATAATATGGCCAGCCAAATGTGCCAACCCTTCAATTCTGCAATCTTTGCCCTTTAATTGCTGCCCTCCCCCTCCCCAGAGTCTCTGAGGAATCTCCATTGCAAGGACACTACAGAAACATTCCACCGCAGGAGGCTCCAGGCCCCCGACCACCTGCCTAGACAAGAAACTGAGGAATCTCCACTTCAAAGACCCTCCAGAGACACTCTACTGCAGGGAGCCACCACTGTTTGCTTTAGCTGATCACAATGGAGGTTTCCTCACCTGCCTGGGGTGCCCCTAGCTCCTGCCCCCAACTTCTTTATTCGAATTTCCATATGAACTCCTTTCCCAAAAGGAAGGGGCTCTCTCCCTCACCACCGCTGTGTCAGGCTGTGGGGATGGAGCCCAGGCCTAGGCTTTTACATTCGAGGGTCTCAGCTTCTGTGGCGGATCTCTGGGTGACTCCTGAGTGACCGGGGGACTTGGCACAACAATAGTATTTTTAAACTTCTAACTTTTTGGGGTCTTTCTTTGGGGGGGGGGGGTTAGGCTGTATTTTTCATCCTTTCAGAGCTCATTTATGAAATCTTTTTTTTTTTTAATTTTAAAAACATTTTTTTATTTTTATTTATTTATTTGAGAGCAACAGACAGAGAGAGAAAGAGGCGGATAAAGAGAGAGAGAATGGGCACGCCAGGGCCTCCAGCCACTGTAAATGAACTCCAGATGCGTGCACCTCCTTCTGCATCTGGCTAACGTGGGTCCTGGGAAATTGAGCCTCGAACTGGGGTCCTTAGGCTTCATAGGCAAGTGCTTAACCACTAAGCAATTTCTCCAGCCCCATTTATGAAATCTTTTACATTTATTTTCTTGTATGTGGTGAAATATCTTTACATCTATGGATGTGATAATAGTGTATGATGTTTAATTCTACTTGCAATTATTTTGTTGAAACTCATTAGGGATAGTGACCTGTAATTTTCTTTTTGTTGAGTCTTTATTTGATTTTGGCATCATGGCGGTAGGATAATGTTGGTTTCAGCTAAATAGTTTGCCACTGTTGTTTTCCTTTGTATTTTATAGAATAGTTTGAGAAGCACTGATGTTAGTTCTTTGAAGTTCTGAGAGAATTCATCAGTGAATCCCTCTGGTTATATACTTTTTTATTACTGCTTCAGTCTTATTTCTTCTTATAGATCTGCTAAGTTTTTATCTCACCTTGGTTCAATTGTAGAAGGTCAAATGCATTTAGAAATTCATTCATTTCTTTTACAATAACCATTTGATATAATGTATGTTTTTAAGGTTTACACTAATGATAATCTGAATTTCATTGGTATCTGTTGTAATGTCTTCCTTCTGTCTTTCTTTTTAATTTTTTTATTTTTATTTTTATTTTTATTTTTTTAGAGAAAGCAAGACAGAGAGAGAGAATTGGAGCGCCAGGGCCTCTGTCACTGCAATCAAACCCCAGACACTTGCACTACCTGGTGGGCATGTGCTAACTTGCACTTGCCTCACCTTTGTGCATCTGGCTTATGTGGGATCTGGTCAAACATGGGTCCTTAGGCTTCACAGGCAAGCACCTTAACTGCTAAGCCATCTCTCCAGATGCTCTCTCTTTTGATTTTGTGTGGTTTGTTTATCCTTTTAAGGAAACAACTCTTTGTTTCAGTGATTTGCTTCCATATAAATAATTTATTCTCTGGTCTTAATTTTCTTGATCTACTGATTTTATCATTGCTTTATTGGTTTTTCAAAGCCTTAAGGTGCACTGTTAAGTTCTTTGATTAAGATCTTATGTGATAATTTGAATGTAGGTCATCCATAGACTGATGTATTTTATTAAAATTGAGTTTGCAGCTTCAGTACTTAGCAAGCAGACTCCTGCTTCCGGGGGGGGGGGGGGCGTATTTTACTGGGGCAGATCTGAATTCCACACTAAAGATATGTAGAGAGCTTTTGAGTTCTGGCTGTTTTTGCTTGTGGTGCTGCCTGTTTTGTGGTGTCTTTCTGCTTGGAATTTTGGGATTTGGGGGAGCTAGCTCTTTCAACCATTTTGGAACTTCCCCTGGCTAAATAAGCATATACACTGTGTCTGGTTTGGATGTTCATCCTAGCAATATTTTTATTTATTTATTCTTACTTATTTAATGTAGCCACTTATAACAAATAATTTCCTTATTATTCTTCCATTGTATTCATAAGCATGTGGTATTTTAATTTTCATTAAATTATAGAATTTGAAAGTTTTCCTTCTTAATTGCTTTTTTTTTTTTTTTTTTTTTTTTTTTTTTTTTTTTTTTGGTTTTGGTTTTTCAAGGTAGGGTCTCACTCTAGCCCAGGCTGACCTAGAATTCACCATGAAGTCTCAGGGTGGCCTCGAACTCATGGCAATCCTCCTGCCTCTGCCTCCTGAGTGCTGGGATTAAAGGCATGTGCCACCATGCCTGGCTTCCTTCTTAATTTCTTTAATAACCCACCTATCATTCAATAGTATGTTGTCCAATCTCCATGAGTTCATGTATAAAAGTTCTCTTGCAATTGATTTCTAGCTCTATTCTTTTATTGTCAAATAACATGCAATAAATGATTTCAGCTTTTTTACATTTAGTAAGAATTGTTTTGAGCCCCATTGTATGATGTATTTACATAAGGTTCCATGGGATTCTGATAAAATTCTGTTTTCTGCAATATTTGGATTTTACATGCCCATTTTGTCTATGAATTAATTTACTTCAGGTATTTCTTGGTTTATTGCTTTTTGTAGGATGACCTGTATATGGGTAAGTATGGGGTACTGAAATCATTACTATTATGTTGAAGCTAATCATTCACTTTGTATCTGTTTATTTTTGTCTTCTGAAATTAGTTGCATCAGTGTTTATTATACATATGTTTAGAATTATAAATTTCTTTTGATGAATTTTCCCCTCAATCTTTATGACTATAAAGTTCTTTATGTCTTCTATATTGTTTCAGATGTTATAAGATGAAATGCAAAACAGCAATACAAAAAAAATTATCAGACAAAGAGTTGGTTCATTAGAAGGAAAAAGTATATAAACAAAACCTTTCTTAGCTCCGTGAGCAAGACTACCTTTGCCATCTTTCATCCTAAAGTTGCATTTTTCATTGATAAGGTGTATTTTATAGAGGCAACAAAGAGATAGATTCTGTTTTGTAAACCAAACTATTAATCAGTGTCTTTTGACAAGGTAATTTAGTTCATTAATCCTCAAAGCAATTATTTAAAAGTATGCATTAATTTTCATTGTTTTGTTGATTATGTAGTGTTTTGAGTCTTCATATTGCTATTGTTTATGCTTTGGCATGTTTTATTCTTTTCTATCACCACTTGTATATATTTATCTTTCTCTTCAGTTTAAAAGATTCTTTCAAATATATTTTGTCGTGATAGTTTAGTTGTTGTGAATTTCTTCACCTTATTTCTATCCTAAGAACTTATTTCTTCTTCAATCAATAAATAGATAGTTTCACTGGATGTAGTAGTCTGGGTTGAAATTATTGTCTTTTATTGCCTAATTTTAAGTACTTAGAACACTTTGTTCCATGTTTCAATGACTTTAAGGACTTTAATAGTTTCTGTTGAAAAATCCTCTGCAATTTCGGTGTGTTTGCCTTTATATGTGACTTACTGCTTCTCACTACTTCCAATATTTTTTCTTTTTTCTCTGTATTTAATGTTTTTACTATAATATGAGGTGGGGTGGTTCTTTTCTGATTATATCAATTGGAGCTGAATATGCCTACCTCATTATGTAGTCAACTCTTTCCTTTGAGTTGCTGTATGCTATGGGTTTTGTTTCCAGGTACTATTGACTGCTTCTATGTGGAGATCAAACATGGCTTGATCAGTTCATTTACAACTATTTTCTCTTATAAGGATAGGGATTGTTGCACATTATCCTGCCTTGTCTCCTTTCACTGAGTAGCACTGATGAATTACGTACCTCATCTATCAACTTACCTAGAAGCTGGAACTGATAATTTTTGAAGAAGTGCAATCACTTCAAGTGAAGATTTGTCATGTCTTTTGTGCTTCTGTTTTGGTACTTACATGTACATGTAGTGTTAGGCAGTCACTGGATTTTTAAAAATCATCTGTCTTTTTCAGTTGTAGTACTTGCAATGTTTAAGTATGAGTAAGTTGCTATAGGACTGAGGTGTCCTTTCTTCCCTCTCTGCTGGGGATACACTTTTCTAGATAAGCTCTCAGTTCATGACTCAATCACCAATACCAAATCAATAGAATAATAATCACAGAAGATATAAGATGTAGCCAACAGGAACTTAAATGGTACTAGAAATTTAGAAGCATTGGTGAATATCAACAGCATCTGAGAGATTAAGCTGGTGTTTTGAGTCCTAATGGAAAAGTGAAGAAAAGGCAAAATTAAGTTTGTTCAGACCAGATAATAGAACTGTTGGACCTCAGTAGATTGAATGACTTAGCTTACATAGTTTAGCATCATAAGATAACATTATCTGTATCGCTAACACCTAAAGTGATTTTGGCATCTCTCATCTGGTTAATTTGGGTAAAGATAAATGAGTTGACATCTCACCTATAAAGGTGACTGCATATTAACATATTTCATGGAAATTGTCCATAAGGATGCCTACCTTAATATATTTGTCTCTTCCTAGTCATTCCCACTATATGCCTCCAGAGTTTTTGGATGATAAAACAGCCACCTGTAAAAATGCCTCAAGTTGAGGAGAGTTAATAATAAAATATTTGCATTGCAGCATTAGAAAGTTTTCCAGTCTCTAAAATACCATATTTGTCTCCAAATAAAATAGGCTATTAACTAAAGTTATTTCATATTTGAGTGGTTTTGAAGGCACACAAAAAAATAAACTAAATATGGGTAAACGCAATCAAGTAAAGGGTCATTACCCTCATTTGAACAAATGCCAAAATACAGCAATTAATGGCAATAACTCTATTGAAAAATATTTTAAAAGAGTAAAACTAAATTGCTAAAGAGAAACAAAAAGTTAGTTCATCACTTTTGATTTGTCTTGGAATTGATTACTATGCAATTTTTTGAGGGAAACAGGATACTCATGTGTCCTAGGTGCTAAGTCCATCTGCTTGTTCTTGTGGTTCTAATTAAGTTCCATGTTGGGTTGATTAACACTAGCCTTTATTTTTTAGTAGTGGAAAATAGCTCTTTATGAAAGAGCTTATGTGAGTCACCTTTTGTAAGCAAGCTTGACAATCAATATTTTTCCTATGAATCATTAAACTTTCATTATGTGAAGTTTGAAATATATTATTTTACTTATATATAATTATTTTTGAAAATACTTATTTTTACATTTCTTTACAAGACTCTAATATAGTTTCAAACATTTCTATGAATAAAATGCTAAGATATGGCACAAAATGGATCATTTCATTTGTACTCAATTCATTAGATTATAACATTAAAATATCTCGCATATTGTATAGTTCCATTGACTACCTGGGTAGCCTATATCACACAATAGTTTCTCACTTCCTTTACACATTTATTTCCATGACCCTATTCTCTCCAACTAACTCACATGTTCTAAAGTCCTGGCCTGAACATTTTTGCCCAATTACTAATACTTTCTACCAATTCAATCACTATACTTTATAATAATGTTACTTCAGTAGTGGCTTTAGTACTAGAAAGTAAATGAAATTTTGAATCGAAATGGATGGTGATGTATAAGTAAAAGATTAGAGTAAGAGAGTTGGAGAGATGACTTAGCAGGTACAGTGTTTGTCTGAAGACCAAGCCAAAATCATCTCCCTTTTCATTAACTCAAAACCAACTCATTTAAGACCTTACCTCCATCTATACTGTCCCTAATAGTTTGGAATCCATTGTCTGTGATTCACATACCCTCGAAAGGAGTGACTTGCCCAAAGATGTGTATTTCAGGAATCATGAATTATAGACAATGTCATGTTTAGAATTCAACATGTGGAAGAAAATAGAACACAGGTCTAAGTACTTTAGTTTGGAAGAATGGGAGAATTGTGGAAGTAGTAAAAATAAGATGCCCTATCAACATAGACAATATTTTATAAGAACACAGAAGTCAGTTATTCTTATACTTTTGAGGTACCAATAAGATAAAAAGCATGCCCAAAAGTATGGAAAATATAACTGCAATAAATAATATAACTGAAAATCCAGAACAGTTACTATAATTCACATTAAGTCATATATGGCACAATATAAAAATGGGTGATATTTCAAAGTTCATTCATGTACAATATCCAACAGCAATACAAAATTAGAAAAATGATTATATACTTGAATCAATTTAACATTTTAATAAAATTGTCTAAATTTTGAATTCTAACATTGTTGAGTTAGGAAAACTTGAATTTTTGAGTAACAAGCATCACCAGGTCTTCTCACTAAGGAACACATTTGTGTTCGAAATGATGACAGTGGTAATAAATCACAAAACAAAAATAAACAAATCTTATGATAAAGTGTTCAATTCCCTGTATATACAATATGTTATGGGAGTCTTAATTGATGAAAAAGTGTTAAAATGTTACTATACTATTTTAGAAATGAGCTAGTTAATAAAGGGTTAAGCTATTAAGAAATAACATGGAAAAAGGCATGAAGAAACAAAGTAAAACCAAAAATATTGGAAAATCATTGAATTTAAAAATTTTAAATTTTTGGAGAAATTTGATTAAAATTGAAAATATATTATATTGATTGAAAAGGTTCTTTAAAATATATATTCTATGCTTCATACTTAACATTTTAAATTTGAGACATTTATTATAGAAGTAAATGATCACATGAGAAAATTTTACTTGAAATATTGGGTTGTACTTTTGACAAAAATAGATAGTTCATATTCCAATAATGCTATAGCTTAAAAAGTGAAAATAAGGTACAGGAAAGGAAGTCAAATTGAAAGATCAAGTGAAGTCCCTGACACATTTTCATGGCAGTTTTTGAACACATAATGCTGCAAACATGACATTCCTTTAAATGCAAGTGCAAAAGATTTAGGATATGATCATTTTTCTATCTTTAGCCTTGTTTTCATAAATTCAACTTACTATTAAATACATATTATTGGTTTGATGAAATTTCTTGCAACTCTCAAGGTGTTCATCAAATATCTTAAGTCTAATTTTATTGTCAGTATGTTTCATTTTTGAAAAATAGTTGTTCACAAATATAGGTACAGCCAAAAGCAATGACCTGAATAAGGCATGATTGGGAAACGATACTGGTGTCTGGGAAGTAAGACTTATAAAAATTTAGCAGAGACATCATGAAGTTTTTCTTGAGGTTGAATGTAAGTTTACAGCTCTACACAATCCACTTGAAAATTGGCAGGTTACATATTTATAACAATTGAAAATAAAATATATTAAAATAGTGATTATTTTCCTGGAAGTCTTTACAGCTGTTTTACATTTGTGTATCAATGGAAAATGTAAGAATACCCATTTTGTTATTCAGAGGGCTGTTCAGCTAATGTCTCACAAAGTATAATACTGTTTGTCTAATTTGAGTGCCCATAATTTCAGCTGGGTTTGGAATGTTGTTAGGCTTTAAAAAAAATGGTAAGATGCATGAACTCATTGTAGTAAGTGGCTAAGCCCATAACATGCTAAATATTTAACCAGTTTTCATCAGCAAGTTCTGACACAAATTTTGTTCTTTATACCAAAGCAAATTGATAACATGTCACATTTTCAACATGTAGTGTCAACTTAGCCATTTACTTATCACCAAAGGGGAGTTGATGATGACTTAATGCATTGGCCCATATGAAAGTCACAATATTGATGACTTATATGATGCTATGCACGTTTAGTGCTTTCGTACACAAGTCTTCTTAATGTACTACACGAAGACAATTAAACATGAATTTGGGGTACATTTACATGATATTATATAATTTTACAAATCTCTGTATTTATTACTGGGCACCATTTGTGGCGATACCAGATATGTTAACAGTGGACAAAAAAAATTACTTCAATATACTTTTTCTTCTTCATATAAATTTTATGGATTTTAATAGAAATAATAAGGCATTTCACTACTGACAATTATTCATCAATACCTCTTATAAAAATGACAAATACTGTAGCATCAGTGCTATCCTCAGCAGTATAATATAAAACTTTCCATGAGCTGCTCTAATCGCCAAACTTTTTTTCATAGATTTTCAGCTCTTCAATTTGCCTCACAATAGTCTGGTGAGATGAAGTGATTTAGAAATATCCCAATATTTCAAGTTTTTTTTTTTTTTTTTTTTTTTTTTTTTTTTTTTTTTTTGCTTTTCAAGGTAAGGTCTCACTCTAGCTCAGGCTGACCTGGAGTTTTTTACTATGTAGTCTCAGGGTGGTTTCAAACTGATGGTGATCTGATCCTCCAACCTCTGCCTCCTGAATTCTGGGATTAAAGGTATGCACCAACTCTCAAGTCATATTTTATATGTCATGCTCTCCATACATTTTTTAATAAACTCCCTATCAGCAAATGGTTTTGGCATTTACAATTAAATATGCTATCATATAAGTAACTTTCATTACTAAATTCCTATGAATTTTAAAATTTAAACATTTGTTGAGAATACAGAGCTTTTGTCAGTTCTGCTATTTTCTTTTTAGGACACAATCCTTTATATGCAGCAAATTTAGCACTAATGTTTTTGAAAACAATTGCTTTTTGTTAGGTAATAAAAATATTCCTTTATGGGGACACATGTTAGTCTTATAAAGACAAAATAGTCATGTTCCCATGCTGTTCTTTGTAACCCAAGAAAAAGAGAAAGCTTCCAGCCTGGGAAGGAGAGCAAGACAAGATAATACTTTGGTTTATTACTTTGTAACCTTAACATTAGTAATGTGAGTCACATCCACCTGTAGTAAGGTGACATCTCTAATTCTAGACTGATCTCCTTAAAGAGTTGCAAAGGTAATGAATTTCTTTGTCCAGAGAACTTCTTCCTTTGGCTATCTTGGAATTGCCCATCTCAGAGGATCCAATGTTGATGTAGGAATTCAACCTAAAAATTCAATTCAGTGCCCCTCCATTGGACTCAGGTATAATCTTTTATCACTTTTGAAACGATAGTCTTTGAAAACTTGGACAAGTTCTCTGAAAATTAAGCAAAGTGCCTTAATTTTTGCCTCAACACAAAAGTGGTCACCTGCTAAGTAATCTTTCTTCATGCATAGTTTTCTATTTGGTATTCTGTTTTCTTTTGAGATATTATAGAAGTTATGCTAAGATTCATATATAGACAAGGTACTATCTTTACATTTATTATGAAAGTTAAACAAAAGAAAAAATAAAAAGGTATAAGTCTTTCCACATCTTAGCTTCTCTGAAGTGTGGAGGATCACCTTTGAGGCCTGATGGGAAATGCATGAGGAGGTATTGAGATGTCGGAGTATACTTAATAATCAAATGAGAACACTTACCTGGAGTAATGTTTACAATATTGTCTTCCAGACACAAAGTGGCCCTGATATTTATGACTTTACAATGCCTGACATTACCTACACTATAATAAAAGGACAAAATGATAACTTCAATATAGAAGAGAGAATAATTGGCAAGGAAAAGGGATTCAATGGAGGGTGGATTTGGGAGGAGGGAAATTGGGTACATGGGAGTGAATTATCATCTGTACTTATGGAAGTTGTCAATAAAATGTTTAAAAAACACTGGGTGTGGTGGAGCATGCCTTCAATCCCAGCACTCAGGAGGGAGAGGTAGAAAGATCACCACTAGTTCAGGCCACCCTGAGACAACACAGTGAATTCCAGGTCAACCTAGGCTAGAGTGAGACCCTAACTCAAAAAAAAAATTTTTTTAAGTTTAAAAGAGAGGGTGTGAAAAAGCCGGGCGTGGTGGTGCACGCCTTTAATCCCAGCACTCGGGAGGCAGAGGTAGGAGGATCTCCATGAGTTCAAGGCCACCCTGAGACTCCATAGTGAATCTCAGGTCAGCCTGGGCTAGAGTGAGACCCTACCTTGAAAAACCAAAAAATAAAAAATAAAAATAAATAAATAAATAAATAAATAAATAAATAAAAGAGAGGGTGTGCACAGCACGCATGAAGTGAGTAGGCCAGATCCCTGTTCCCTGGCCCTTCCCAGTTTTTTTGGTCCCTGTAGGTCCCTCTACACCTGGCATAGGGAGGCCTGGACCCTGTGTGGGTTCTGTGGAAACAGGCCTGTTGCTCAGGTATCCTGACTGGTCCCTGGGTACTGACATCCCTGTTTCCCTGAATCAGAAGGTACACAGACAACTGTAGGAGCAGGCCTCTTGCCTCTGGCTCTCCAGCTTCCTGGTGCCTGGTTCACCAACCTGTGATTCCCATGTACTCAAGAGTACATGTAACTGGAGTGAGTAGGCCAGGTTCCCCAACCTATGATTTTCATGTGCTGAAGAGTACATGTATGTGGATTGAGTAGGCCAGAGCTCCAAGTTTCCCATGTTCCTTTGATATACCTACAATCTCCACAATCAATGTATCTGTGCTTTTAACCCCATAGTATAACAGTATACCAATACTGTTCACATTTTAAAAATAACACCCTCTGAAGATCCTACAAGAACAAAAAATTGCTTCCTTATCAATAGAATAAAGTGTGCAAGATGGGTAGACCACAACACACACACACAAAAAAATCCAACTAAAATCAGAAAACTAAGAGATCTCTACCAAGGATACCTAGTCCCACAATGGAAGCCTCCAGTGAAATCAGAGAAATCAACAGGGATTCAATACCAAAATGAAAACACAACCACCAATGAGACACTGATCAAAAAAAATTGCTTAGCTTAGAGCAAGTCGTCAAAAAACCAACAATCATATCAATTAAATTGAATAGAATCATCTCTTAGGGAATTCAGCTACTGACACTAGGCTTAACTGGATTGACGAAAACATTAGAACCCCCAAAGAGACATGAATGAATTGAAGGTGAGTAATGAAATGGAAGATCTCAGTAGGCAAGTGATTAAGCTTAATGAAGACTTGATCAAATGCAAGAATGAACTACAGGAAGCATCAAGAAAATCAGAACTCAAACTGAAATCATATCCCAAAAAAGAGATGGACACAATGAAAAATACAACAGAAAACAAAAATCAAATAGAGCTTACAAACACCTCTCTAGAACCCCTCACTAACAGAGTCACTCATGTGGAAGACAGAACTTTGACCTGGAAGACAAGACAAAAGAAATTGATCAAGAGACCAAACACTTCGCTAAGTTCAAAAAAGTCAAATGAGGGAACTGTGGGATACCCTAAAATGACCAAGCATCCAGACAACAAGTATATCAGAAGGAGAGGAAATCCAGGCCAGAGGCATATAGAATATATTCAACAAAATTATTTCAGAAAATGTTCCCAATCTCTCAAAACAGAGGCCCATCCAGATACAAAAAGCCCACAGAACACCTGACAACACCAAAGTAAATACCCCGGCCAGCGGGGAGTTGAACAAGAACCCGAGGGGAAATTAACCTGGATGAGAGACAAGACAGATACAAAGAAGGAGATCAAGTCTAGAGTCTGATCAAGGTCTCTAATTTTATTTTTTACACAGTGGTTATATAGGGGAAGAAAAGGGTGGAGTAAGCTGCCTGACGTGATTTACGGCCAGAACGGTTAGGAAACTAAGAGGAGATGTAAGTGGATGTTTATCTAATCTTAGGGAACCTAGAGGAGATGTATCTGGGTGTTTTTATAATCTTGCCTTAATGGCTTGACATCCTGATCATAAACTGGTCTTTTGCAAAAGATAAGATTCTGTGAACAGTCTGCAGACCAACATTCCTAACTGCAAGCTGGATGGACCAGCTTTCTGAGGAATGAGTCAACTTAAGAACAGGCTCAGGCAAAATGGAGGGGTTTTTGCTTTATGGCTCCCAACATCTCCTCCCTTCTTTTATACAAAAGAGGGGGAGGCATGCTATTCAGCGGTGGGCTTTAACCAACTGGGGGAGTATTGACCTGACTCCTCCCATGGGCTGTCATGTTTTTGTCCCACAATCTTGGCCCTTGGTACCTTTTGGGGAGGGGAGGCAGGGCCTGTGTGATCATAATAGGTGTGGTACCAACCTCCATGCAAGTCAGGTTTTTCTCTCAGGGAATTCAGAAGCGGTCAGAAAGGGACCTTCCCTTGCAGTGCTTTGCCTCACACCCATGTTGGTGCCCATATCGTACTCACTTTATTGTGAGCCAATATGCATAGGTCTGAATCCTATGCAGCTCCTAAAGGAGGGGAGTCACCTGGCACATTGAAGCCCTGATCAATCAGGTCCAGTCGATGATAGTGGATTTGTATCGCCCGGATGTAAGGGAGTCAACCTGTTGTCTGATGAAGCAGACGAGCTTGCTGATTAAACATGGTCCCAGTGTGAATATGAGAATGAGGCTAATTAGGAGTCCGACTAGGGGCATGAGGAGGGTGAACATGGAGGACTTCCACCAATTGTCGGCAGCTGATGAAAATTTTAATTTTTGGAGATCTAGGCTGACCTTATGCAATTTTTTTTACTTGGGTTTCTACTAGACCTGACTCATTAATGTAATAGCAACATTCTTCTCCCCAAAAGAGGCAAGTGACTCCCTTTTCTGCGGTGAGCAGATCTAGTGCTCACTGATTTTGTAAGGCTACTTGGGAGATTGATGTTACCTGTCTTTGTAAGGAGGAGAGGGACTCAACAGAAGCTTCTGTGGCTAATTGGAATTGTTGGGATAATTGTGCTGTAGAGACCAGGGAGTAGCCTAGGGCTCCTCCAGCAAGGCTGGAAGCCACTGTGGAGGCTGCCAGGGAGATGCCTGCCACAAAGGGGAGGAAGGCAGCTCTCTTTTGATGATAGGCAGGATGGAAAATTGGCTCCAAAAGTTCGGCAGGAGTCCGAAGCGTCAACTGTGGCACTAAGGTTACTGGAAGGCAAAGTTGGTCAGAGGGGGATCTGGAGATATTTTTTAGAGGGTTCCGTTACACCAAAAAAAGAACCCTGGAGGGGCATAGAGTGTGGAGGAGTTAAGGGAGAGAGTCTTATTGCAGAGGGGAGAATTGCCTCCATAGCAAAAGGGGAATTTGTCATGAAGAAAGTCAGAAAATAATGGAACTTCTGGGGTGGAGTTAAGGGTATGTCCTGGGGTAGAGGAAAGATTAAGGAGGGCAGAATAACGGATAGCTGTAAGAGGGGGGCGCCTGAGGGTGGCACACAGAAAACAAGCAGAGAGGTTACCAATTTTTGTTATTTTAGCAACCATTAGGCCTTCTCTGAGCAGAGTTATCCAGGAAAAGAGGTGGGAGGCAGAGGATAACCATGAGGAGAGTTCTTTTTCAGCTTGTAGTATGTTAGAATGTACCATGGACCGAACTTGGACAAGGCTACGCCAAATATAGATCTTGCTAGAGGGCCATGTTTCACTTCTGGTCATGTACATGGCCCCTTGGACCATGGAGGTCCAACGCGAGTCCCAGGGATCCAAGATGATGAGAGAATACCCACTGTTAGTGCACCAGAATTTATGGCCAGACCATCTGGAGCCCAGGATTTGACCTGTGGCAGGGACGGAGGCACTCAAAATGGTACACCAGTGCCAAGGGCACCCGACGCTTTCCTCAGCCCAAGTGGTTTTGCATTTATTGTGTTTTTGATCATAGAGGAAGCATAGGATGGGAGCGATCTTATTTGGGTGGTTTTCAAAGTCTGTAAAATTTAATAAAATAGGCTTGGCACAGCCTGTAGGTGGACAGTCAGCAGTAGCCAAAACATGTCCACAGTGTCGTGTCTGATCATAAGAGGTCCAGTTTTCCATGAGATAAAATCACCAGGCAAATGGAGATGTGGAGGGCCAAGCACCTGGAAGATGTAGCAGTAGCAGCAGGCACCAGGTGAAGGTTGTCATTGTGTTATATATGTCTAGGAAGAAGCATTTGCAGGATTAAAGCAAGCACAACACATAGACACACGAGCATAGCACAGACACAGAGGGCCCAATAGAGAGCTATGAGCCCTTGATGGCCAGATGAGCCTGTATCCTCCAGGGATGGTTCAATGATGCCAAACACAGTGTGAATGGGAGTTGGCCTCTCCAGTAGGTTAGCTGTGTCCTCTGGGGCAGAGTCATCTTGAGGTCCTTCTAGCTTTGCCCTGTCAGGAAAAAATGGAGATTTTCTCAGGGAAGTGTTTCTTCCCTGGATATGTGAGATGTCATTGGAGGATCATCAGCTTGTTTTACAAGTCTGTCTGGCAGCCATCTTGCAGCATTTTCTTTGGTGTCAAACAAGCATACTGATCCTCAGCCCCAAATGAGTACTGGGTCTGGGCCATTCCATTTCAAGGTTAAAGGATCTTTCCACATGGCTTTGGCAAAGGTATTTTTTGTATTTGTGTGCCAAAAGCAATCAGCAGCTGAATTTCCCTGAGTATCAAGGGTCAAAAAGTTTAGGACAAACAAAGCATGATGAAGGATATTTCTTGGAGAGCCTTTTATGGGATATAAATCCCCCATTTTTAATTTTTGGAGGGTATGTTTAATAGTTTGATGGGCTCGCTCAACAATTCCTTGGCCCTAGGGATTGTATGGTATACCTGTAATATGTTGAACAAGGACCCGAGGGGAAATTAACCTGGATGAGAGACAAGACAGACACAAAGAAGGAGACCAAATCTAGAGTCTGATCAAGGTCTCTAATTTTATTTTTTACACAGTGGTTATATAGGGGAAGAAAAGGGGGGTGTAATCTGCCTGACATGATTTAGGGCCGGAATTGTTAGGCAACTAAGAGGAGATATAACCAGGTGTTTATCTAATCTTAGGGAACCTAGAGGAGATGTATCCGGGTGTTTTTCTAATCTTGCCTTAACGGCTTGACAGCCTGATCATAAACTGGCCTTTTGCAAAAGATAAGATTCTGTGAACAGTCTGCAGACCAACATTCCTAACTGCAAGCTGGATGGACCAGCTTTCTGAGGAATGAGTCAACTTAAGAACAGGCTCAGGCAAAATGGAGAGGCTTTTGCTTTATGGTTCCCAACAAGAGAGAAACAACTCACTAGATACAAAGGGAATGCCATCAGAATTACATCTGATTTCCCCATGGAAACCCTGAATGGCAGAAGGGCCTGAAATGGAACACTTCAAAGTGTATAAATCTATGGATTCCAACCCAAGCTGCTATATGAACAAAAGTATCATTTATCATATCCAGTGAAAGGAAAACTTTCCATGAAAAAAGTCAGCTCCATGATTATGTGAACACAAAGTCAAATCTACAGAGAATGCTTCAGAGAATATTCCACACAGAACAGTCAAGCAACCAATCTCAAGTGCCAACAAAAATAAGATCACAATAATCAAAAATAGACCAGATTCAAAAAAAGTACAAGACAAAAGAAAGTACCAAAGCGAATAAGCACCTCATCTTGGCAAGGATTAATCCAAACCTCACAATAATAACCTTAAATATTAATGGTCTTAACTCACCTGTCAAAAGACACAAGTTATCAGGATGGAGCAAAAAATGGACTTTTCTTTCTGCTGCTTCAAGAAACCTACCTCACCACTACAGATAGACACCTCCTCAGTGTGAAATGATGGAAAATTATATTCCAAGCAAATGGAAATAAACAACAAGCAGTGTTGCTATACTAATTTCTGATAAAATAGACTTCAATCCAAAAGTAATCAAAAAGGACAATGAAGATCACTTCTTATTCATCAATAGAATGATCCAACATGAGCACATCACAATCTGTGCCAAACATAGGTGAACCACAGTTTATTAAAAAAAAAAAACCTACTAGACAACAAAACAGGGATAAACACCAACACCATCATAGTCAGAGATTTCAATACCCAACTATCATCAATAGACAGATCATTCAGCAGAAAATCAATAGGGAAATAATAAAGCTCAGAAACACCAGAGATCAACTAGATCTAATGGACATCTACAGAACTTTCTACCCCAACTCTACAGAATACACATTCTTCTCAGCAGCCCACAGAACCTTTTGCAAAATGGATGATATATTAGGACATAAAGCATGCCTCCATAAATTCATAAAAATTGAAGTAACTTCCTGCATCATATCAGACCACAATGCTTTAAAGGTGAAATAAAAAAAAAGAGATTATTAAAGAACTCCTCAAGCTCCTGAAGACTAGACAACACAACTTTTAAACAATGAATGGGTTGTGGAAAAAATTTTTAAAAATTGTAAAATTTCTAGAATTGAATGATAATGAAAACACAAAACTTACCTACCAAAACCTATGGGACACAATGAAAGCAGTCCTAAGCAGAAAATTCATAGTGCAAAATGCCTTCATAACAAAGACAAAGAGATTCCCAAATTAATAATCTAATTTTCCACCTATAAGTACTGGAAAAACAATAAGAATCCAGCCCTAAGATCTCCAGACCTAAAAAATAAAAAACAAAAAACAAAACAAAAAAAAAACAACAACAACAAAAAAAAAAAAAAAAAAAAAAAAAGAAAGAAAAAGAAAAAAAAAACCAAGATCCAAGCACAAAATTAATGAATTGGAAACAAAACAAAAACATTTTTAAAAATTGGGGACTTCTGGGTAAGGTGGCAGCATTGGAGCCATGCCAAACCAGCCTAGGGATGGATTTAAGCACAACCAAAGCAAAATACACACTTATTCTGAAAAGTGAAAGAGTATAGGTTATTCTTAGACACAGCAGAGAAGCAGGAGAGGCCAAGTTCCACCAGAAAGGCTGAAAATGGCCGGAAGCCCACTGAGGCACTTGCAGCCCCTCTGATCTGCATAATCCAGCACCTGTCCTGCACTGTCCACCAGGCATGCCAAGTGGCAGCAGCAGAAACCAAACAAGGGGACTTTGAAACCTTATCAGCCTCCTTGTAAAGTCAAGAAATCTGAAGGAAAGATAGCTGAGATCAAGTAAGGAGCTACTGAAAGGGATACAGGTGGGACTCTGTGAGCAATTCCAGGCTTTCTGCAATCTCCCATCCCCCAAAATCAAAAACACAAACCTCCTTCATTCAGCCTCTGGAGGCAGTACATCTAGCACAACTGTTTATAACTCCAATTCCACAGCACAACACAGAAGGATCGAGGTGGAAACTCAGTGTGGGTGACATTGGAAACCACACAAAAAGGTAACGAGGCAAACTGACAAAAATAAAAATAAAAAGTAAAAAAGGCCCATAAGCCTGCATTGGAAGGGCTAGTCTCTCCAGCCTTGTCAGGGCAGGTTATAGGTTGCATATTGTTGGTTGGCTTTACCGTTTTCAAATAAGCTATGTTTGGGGGATATATATTGTTGCCTCTGATGCTTTCAGATTTATAGGGTCTCTGTGTTTTGCTTCTGTCATTATTGGGGCAGGGTCAATTCAAATCCAGGCTGACCTGGAACCCAATTCAGAACAGAATTCTCTACCTCCCAGCTGACAGGATTAAGGGTGTAGAGCAACACACACCCTTAGGGATTTTGGCTTTATAAGGCTATCTGTTTGTTTTAATCCCCACAGCATACTCTATGGTGGTTTAATTGAATGTGTATATTGATCAGTTGAGTTTAGAATTTTCAGGAAAATTGTTCCACCCAGTCCACTAGAATACATGCTTAGCAAGCAAACTAAACACTTAGGATTACTTCTGTGGTTGGATTTGGGGACAAGATCTACACATTGCAAATTAAACTCATATCCTGAAAGTATATAAAGGCAGCTAGCCACATCTAAGAACACTGCAGATAGGTAGAAAACCCAAGCATCAAATCAATTCAGGATGCAAAAGTCACTACATTATAATACAAGAAATGCAAAGAATCATAACACTACAATCCCACCAAAAATTATAAATCTATCAGAATTGATTGCAACGAGACAGTTTTGGATGAAATGCCTGACAAAGATAATAAAAAAAAAAAAAGATTGATCTATACCAAAAGAAATCAAAGAAGAAATGAAAAGAATAAGAGGGGGAAAGAAAAGCAAAGGAACTAAAGAAGAAAACAAACTTCTGAAAGACAACACAGAAAACCAGCTTAATAAAATAAAGAGGTCCTTACAAGACATGAGTAAGGAAATAGAAATACTGAAGGAAAACCAGGCTGAAATCCTCACAGTCAAACAAATAAATAAAAGTCTGTGGAAAGTCTCACCAGTAGAATGGATGAAGGAGAGAACAGAATATCTAAACTAGAAGACCAGGTGGCAGACCTAATACAGTCCAACAAAGAGAAAGACAAACTAATATGAATGGAAATTTCAAGATATTCAGGACACTATGAAAATATCAAACATAAGATTTCAAGGTATAGCAGAAGGAGAAGAATTTTAATCCAGAGGCTTAGTAGGTGTTTTCAACAAAATCAAAGAAGAAAAATTCCCCCAAATTGGGACAGAAATGCCAATGCAAATGCAAGACGCTTTTATAACACCAGACAAATCCTGGAAAGAATTTCTCCTTGCCATGCTATACTTAAACTACTAAACACACAAACCAAAGAAAATATATTGAAAGCAGTTAGAGAGAAAAAGCAAGTCACCTACAAAGGCAAGCCCATCAGGATCACAACAGATGCTACAGCACACACACATTAAAAGCCAGAAGGGTTTGGAATGATGTATTCCAAGTTCTGAAAGATAACAACTGTTAACCAAGATTACTTTATCCTACAAAATTATCTATTCACATTGATGGAAAAATAAAGACATTCCACAACAAAAACAGTCTAGAGGAATTTGTGACTACTAAGCCAGCTCTATAGAAAATACTTGACAGAATCCTTCACACTGAAGTGAAAGCAAAATACAACCAGGAGGAAATATGCAAAAATAAACCATACTCAAATAACAATTAAAACAAGTGAGTAAAGGGAAAATAGGAAACATTACAAAATGAGAAGACTGGCAAGGAGAAATACATACCTTTTAATAATAACTCTTAATATCAATGCCCTCAATGCACCAACCAAAAGACACAGGTTTGAAAACTAGACAAAAAGGCAGGATCTGGCTGTTTGTTGTTGCCTCCAGGAAACTCCTCTCTCAATAAAAGACACTGTCTTAAGGTGAAAGTGGTATTTCAAGCAAATGGGCCTAGGAGACAAGCAGGGGTGGCTATCCTAATATCTGATAGGATAGACTTCAAACCAACATTAGTGAGGAAAGATAAAGAAGGTCATTTTATACTGATAAAAGGAACATTACAACAGAAGGACATTGCAAGCATAAATGTATATGCACCTAACATGGGGCTCCCAACTTCATCAAACAAACTCTAGTAGACTTAAGGTCACAGATAACACTAAACACTTTGTAGTGGGAGACTTCAATATCCCACTCTCATCATTTGACAGATCAGCCCTGCAAAAAATAAACAAAGAGATATCTGGATTAAATGATGTCATGGAACAAATGGACATACAGAGATACTTGCCCAACCATGTTTAATGCTGCTCTATTCACAATATCTAGGAAATGAAACCTGTCTAGATGTCCATCCACAGATGAATGGGTAATAAAGATGTGGTACATTTATACAATGGAGTTCTATTCAGTGGTAAAGAAAATTGAAATTATGAAATTTGCAGGGTAATGGGTAGATCTGGAAAGGATTATACTAAGTGAGGTAACCCAGACACAGAAACCCAACTGTCACATGTTCTTTCTCATATGTGGATCCTACCTACAAAGAACACAAAAATGTCTTTCCTTTCCTTTCCTGAGATGTGAGGTATGGTTAGGTGGATGCCATATTGACTGGAAATTGCAAATCTACAACTGAATGACAATGAGAACATATTTTACCAGAACTTATGAGAGACAATGAAGGCAGTCCTTAGGGGAAAATTCATAGCACTAAATGCCTTCATAACAAAAACAGAGAGATCCCAAATCAATAACCTAATCATTCACCCAAAGGCATTGGAAAAACCAGAAGAATACAACCCAAAAAGGTCCAGATGGAAAGAAATTATTAAGATCAGACCAGAAATTAATGAATTGAAAACTAAGAAAACAATTAAGAAAACTGGTGAAACAAAGAGCTGATTCTTTGAAAAAATAAACAAGATTGATAAACCCCTCGCTAATCTGGTCAAGTTAAAAAAAAATGGGATGCTTCAAATGAACAAAATCAGAAATGAAAAAGGAGCAATCACAACAGACATAAGTGAAACTGGGAGAATCATCAGGACTTATTTCAAAAACCTCTACTCCACAAAACCAAAGCTAAACTCTGAGCAGATTAATCCCCTAAAGAAAACAAAACTATCACACCCATTGATATTGAAATGATAATCAAAAACCTCCCCCTAAAGAAGAATTGAGGACCGGATGGCTTCTCAGGTGAATTATGTCAAGCCTTCATGGAAGAACTGAGACCAAATTTTTCTCAAACTGTGCCACATAAAAGGAGAGCAGGGAAAACTCCCCAACTCCTTTTATGAAGCTAGTATCACCCTAATACCAAAATCAGGCAGAGATGCCACAAGAAAGAAAACTATAGGCCTATTTCCCTGACGAATTTAGATGTAAACATCCTAAAGAAAATCTTTGCAAACTGAATTCAACAACACATCAAAAGCATTATCCACCTTGTTCAAGTAGGCTTCATCCCAGGAAAGCTGGGTTGGTTTAACATACAGAAAACTGTCAATGTAACACACCACATAAATAAGCTTAAGCACAAAAATCACATGATCACTTTGATAGATGGAGAAAAGGCCTTTGACAAAATACAACATCACTTCATGATCAAAACATTGGAGAGAATAAGCATGGATGGTTTATATCTAAACCTAATAAAGGCTATATATAAAGCTCCTAAAGCCCCAATAATACTTAATGGGGAGATTGAAGAAATTCCCACTGAGATCAGGAACAAGACAGGGGTGTCCACTCTCACCTCTGCTCTTCAACATAGTACTGGAAGTCCTAGATAAAGGAATAAGAGAGAAGAAAGAAATAAAAGGGATACAAATCAGAAAGGAAGAAGGTAAGTTAGCCCTATTTGCAGATGACATGATTCTATACATAAGTGACCCAAGAACTTCCATATAAAAACACTTAAAGGTGATTAACTGCTTTAGCAAAGTAGCTGGGCAAACTGGATGAGCATATGCAGGAAAATGAAACTAGATTCATACATCTCACTGTGCATAAAAATCAAGCCCAAAGGGATCAAAGACTTCAGTATAAGATCTCTGCTAGCACTGGAAAAAAAAAAATAGGAGGAAATTTTAATGATATAGGAGTGGGAAAAGACTTCCTGAACAAAACCCAAGTAGCTCAAGAAATTAAACAATCACTCAACCATTGGGATCTCAGGAAGCTGAAAAGTTTTTTCACAGACAAACATACTATAAGCAGAGCCAATAGATCTTTCACAGAATGGGAGAAAATTTTTGCCAGCTATACGACCAACAGAGGCCTAATTTCTAGAATCTACAAATAAGTCAATAATCTAAACAATAAAAAGTCAAACAACTCACTCACCAAATGGGGCAGAAACTGAACAAGAGGTTCTCAGAGGAAGAAATACAAATGGCAAACACACAATTAAGAAAATATTAAACATCCCTAATCATCAGGGAAATGCAAATTAAAACAAATATGAGATTCCACCATACCCCAGTAAGGATAGCAAACATTAAAAAATCAAATGAAAACAAATGTTGGTGAGGATGCAGAGAAATAGGAACCCTCATTCATTGTTGATGGGAATGCAAGAAAGTACAACCAGTATGGAAAGCAACATGGAGACTTCTAAAAAGGTTGACTATAGAGGTACCAACAAACCATGATGTGGTGTATCTACACAATGGAATTATACACAGCAGTAAGGAAATTCATGGAAGAGGGGTGAGAAGATTGTTAGAGCCATGAGTTGGGACATTATGCAGAGAGACATTGCCTCTTCCCCATAACTGATGGCTACCCCCACAACACATGACCCACAACTCCCAATGAGGAGGGTCCCTTCAGAGGGGAGAGGACAGGGAGAAGGCATGTCCAACATGACTGTTTACACACTGAGTATGTACATAACTAATAAAGAAAAAAATGATGAAACAAAGAGCTAGCTTATTATAAACATAAACAAGGTTGATAAACCCCTGGCCAATTTGATCAAGCAAAAAAAAAAAAAAAAAAAAAAAAAAAAAAAAAAAAACCCTCAAATTTACAAAATCAGAAATGGAAAGGGAGAGGTCAAAATTGACATTAATTCGATTGGAAGAATCATCAGGGCATACTTCCAAAACCTCTACTCCATAATATTCGATAATCTGGAAGAAATAGATGAATTTCTAGAAACATACCATCTACCAAAACTAAACTCAGAGCAGATTAATCTCCCAAACAAAACTCTCACATCATTTGAGACTGGGAAGGTAATCCAAAACTTCCCACCAAAAACATCCCAGGACAAGATGGCTTCTCAGCCAAATTCTATCACACTTTCATTGAAGAACTGAAACCAAGTTTTCTAAAACTGTTTTGCATAATTGGATACCAGGGAATCTGCTCCAACTCCTATTATGAGGCTACCATAACCCAAATACCATAATCAGACGTAGAACAACAAGAACAGAAAATTATAGGGCTATATCCCTGATGAGTTTGGGTGCAAAGATAATGAATGAAATCCTCTGAAACTGAATTCAACAATACATCAAAGCATTTTCCACCTTGATAAAGTGGGCTTCATCCCAGGGATGCAGGGATTGTCCAACACATGGAAATCAGTCAATTTAATACACCACATAAATAAATAACTATAAGAACCACACAAGATATCAATTAATGCAGAGAAGGCCTTTGACAAAATTAAACACCAATTTATGATCAAAACGTTGGAATGGGGCTGGAGAGATGGCTTAGCGGTTAAGGCATTTGCCTGCAAAGCCAAAGGATCCAAGTTCGATTCTCCAGGACCCACATAAGCCAGATGCAGAAGGGGGCGCATGCATCTGGAGTTTGTTTGCAGTGGCTGGAGGCCCTGGCATGCCCATTCTCTCTCTCTCTCCCTCTTTCTCTGTCTCAAATAAATAAACAAATAAATAATATGTATATTTTTAATGTTGGAAAGAATAGGCATGGAGGGTTTATATCTCAACACAATGAAAGGCTATATATAAAGCACCTAAAGCCCAAATAATACTTAATGAGGAAAGACTCAAGGAGTTCCCATTGATATCTGGAATAACATAGGTGTACCCACTCTCACCACTGCTCTTCAACACAGTAATAGAAGTACTAACCCAAGCACTAAGACAGGAGAAAGAAATAAAAGGGTTTCAAATTAAAAAGGAAGAAGTCAACTCTATTTGCAGATTACATGACCCTATACATACATAACCTGAAAGTCTCCATCTCTAAACTTCTAAAGGTGATTAATTCCTTCAGTAAAGTGGAAGGATATAAAAATTAATGCACAAAAGTCAGTAACCTTTCTATATACAAAGGACAAATAAACAAAAGAAGAAATCAGTGAGACTGTCCAATTTTCAATAGCAGCAACAACAAAAATATACCTTATAATAACACTAACCAAGGATGTAAAAGGCTTATATAGTGAAAACATAAAAAACCTCAAGAAAGAAATCAAGGAGGACTTGAGAAGTTGGAAAGACCTCCCATGCTCCTGGATAGGTAGAATTGATATTGTGAAAGTGACACACACGCTGATATGATGTAAGCCAAGAGCTTTCTGATTGGCTAAGAGATCTGCTCAGTGTAAAGGAACCCATATCTAAAATTGGGAAACAGATCAAAATCCTATGGAGACAAAGATTACCTTCTCTGGTGTCAAGCTTTCACTAGTTTTGGCTAAAAGAGGGGTTATATACATCATATTCTTTCCAAATTAATAATGCTTTAAACTATACTGATTTCACTCTCTGTTGGAGTATCTGTTATTCCTTTTCAGAAGATTGCAAGAGTGGAGGACATAAATTACCCCTCACACTTCAGCCAAGCCACAGCTAAATCTATAGAGGAATGGGTAGAAGAGTAAGAGTGCTGCTTCCATGCTCTTCCATGTCAGCATCAGGGTGTAGGAGACAATCCTGAGAATACTCAACACTTACCAAAGTAGCTATCTAGAGGCACCTGAGAGCGCATCACTGAAGTAGGCTTAAAAGTCAGCCACTGTGGCTCAGGGAATTTTGCAGAAGAATGGGCAGAAATATTGTAAGAGCCACAGGTTGAGACATCATGCCCACAGACATTTTCTTCCCCCCCAAATAATTGACTACTCCTCCAACAACACATAAACTACAACCTTATGGGGAATACCTGCATCCCCACTGTCGTGGTTGGATTCAGGTGTCCTCCATAAACTTAGGTGTTCTGATTGCTAGGTTCCCAGATGATGGAGATTTAGGAATTAATGCCTTCTGGAGGCAGTGTAGTGTTGGGGGAGGACTTATGGGTATTTTAGTCAGTTTCCCCTTGTCAGTGTTTGGCACACATTCCTGTTCCTGTTGTCTACCTGATGTTGGCCAGGAGGTGATATCCACCCTCTGCTGATGCCATCATTTCCCCCTGCCATCATGGAGCTTCCCCTCGAGTCTGTAAGCCAAAATAAACTTTTTTTTTTCCCACAAGCTGTCCTTGGTTGGGCAGGGATGAGGGAGAAGAGGGTACCAACCCATGATGTATCCATATGCAACATCTCATTAATAAACATTTTAAAAGTTAAGGGAGAAATAAAAAGATTTGCTTGCTTTATGTATCTATAATTTACAAATCTAGGTTAACATATTACTGATACTTATTGTGTTTCACCCTTTCAGTCACCATGAACACATGGAATGTCTGCCAATTCAACTGTCTGCATTTGGAAGAAATCATACTGAAAAATACATGCCATCTTAAAATTTAAGCAGGCAAATATATAGTGAGCACATACATATGTTTGAGAAGGAATGGGCAGTTAAAGTGACTAGGCTCCTGAAAGTAAATAAAGGCAGGAAGGTCTATACTTGCCAGAAATCAAGATGATCTGTCTTATCTCTTGTCTACTTCCATAGACCTGTTTATCCACCAACAAACTGGACCACTGGGAGAGAGGTCTTTTGTAGGATATAAACATTGGGGTTGGTCAAGTTCAGACCCTGGAACTTGGTGTCAGGGCTAGCCTTTTCATGAGACATTCCCTACCACTAATCAACCAGTTGTCACTCTGGTTTACCTGAACTAGAAGAAAGAGCCCACCATTATAAAGTAATAATTACATTTGCAAGGGAGGGAATGCTCATTGAGCTGCATGGCCACTTGAAAACTTTCAGCTATTGGTGAGTTTTCCCTTGGTTAGACCTTGGCTGGGCCCAACAGGGATGGGCCCAGGGGAGAGCCCCCTAGACTCCACATGCACTCTTTATCCCCTCTAGCACCCCACAGGGAAGGGAATCTTTGACATTTCTTTTCTTTCCTCAGTTTTCCCAGGCTGTACACAGGGGATATCTAGCCACATGGGTGCCTTTTCTTGGCTGTGTACTTCCCTAAGTAGATATAATTATGTAATAATTATGCTTCTCAGTTTTTATGCAATTTTTTGATTAAAATTCAAAGAAAATCTAGGGTTTGGGGTTCAAGGACTTTTCTGGATCCTGAGCACCCCATTACATGTTTATCTTGTGTGACATTGGGGCATGATTTATCATCTGTAAGTCTTACACTAGAGAACCACCCATCAAGTTAGAAACACAATCACTAAATTATCATAATGTTTTAAGTAAGTTCATAATTTTTGCTGAGCTACATTCAAAGCTAGCCTTCATCACATGTGGCATATGGGCCACAGATTGGATACTCCTGCCTTAGTTTGGCTTTTATATTTATGTCATGTGTATAAGCATTATTTTATGTCTAGGAGTCTTGAAACCAAAATTAAACATGAAATACTTGTCTTTTGAGAATTGCTAAAATTGCTTTAAATTATTACCTCCAATTATCTCCTTTTTTCTCAAATGATATACCTTTGCTCTACTTTATAGCTGAAATTTTAAACTATGTCTATATTTCACATTTTCTTTATCCACTCTTATGTTGTTGGACTCCTGAGCTTATTGAATAACATAGCTATTATGAATAGTGCTTGAATAGAAAGTTTCTCTATAATATGTTGACTTGGTGTTTCTTTGGGAAATACTCAAAAGTAATTCATCTGGGTCATATTGTAGGCACATGTTTAGTTTTCTGAAGAACCTCAATATTTCTTTCTATTTATTATTGTTTGGCTTGCTGATATTTTTCCAAGGCCTTAGGGTATATTGTTAATCTCTATAGTTGATATCTCTCTGATTGTTTAAAATATAGTTACTTTTAACTATTCACTTCTTTTTAATCTTTCATTCCACAGGCTTTTGTTATTTTTTCATTATCATTTGATTCCAAGATATGTTTTATTTCCTTCTTGATTTCATTTATGACCCATAGTGTTGTAGTCAGCTCCTTGTTACTGAGACAACATCCAACCAGACACAACATATGGGAGGAAAGGGATTTATTTCAGGCTTATAGAGTCCAGCAGAATATGGTCCTTGTACTGTACTCTTCTTTGGGTGGAAGAACCTGGCTCATTTTCATATATACATGCAGAGAGACATCATTAACAGGCAGCACCAAAAATAAATAAATAAATAAATAAATAAATAAATAAATAAATAAATATAAAAATAAAAATAAACCAGCCAGGCGTGTTGGCGCACGCCTTTAATCCCAGCACTCGGGAGGCAGAGGCAGGAGGATCGCCATGAGTTCGAGGCCACCCTGAGACTCCATAGTGAATTCCAGGTCAGTCTGGGCTAGAGTGAGACCCTACCTTGAAAAACCAAAAAAAATAAAAATAAAAAAAACATAAATAAATAAAATAAAATAAAATAAAATAAAAACCAAGAGCCAGTACTCAAATTGTTCAATTGTTCTCTATACACCCTTGGGTTGGAACATAGATCCATCCCCAAACACATTTTACGACTGGATTCCAGGATCTGTCCACGGTGAAATTACCCCCCCCCCCCCCCCGTAGCAGGAATCAGCCTGCTAAGGCCTCACATTGCTCAATTTTAATGAAACCCCTAATTTGGGGGGCCATATATTTAAGCTATCATGTTCAAACTACCACAAATAGCTATTCAAGCTCCCTGAATTTTGAATGTGTAGCTTCTCTTTCTACCCATTTTCAGTTTTATCTAGTTTTTGACCAGATAGAATACATTATTTCAACTTTTCTATACTTGTGTAGACTTGTTTTCTCTCCTCTCATATGATCAATTTTAGAGTTAGTGTCTATGAGCTGTTGAGAAGTATGTTCTATAGAGGACTCTGAAATCCATCCTTCCTATTTAACTTAGATGATTGTTTTTGTTGATTTGTTGAAATGCTCTGTTTATTGGTGAAATTGGAATACTGAAGTTACCTACTATTATCATATTGGGATTAACTGGTCTTTGTGTTTAATTGTATTTGTTTTATGAAATTGGGTACACCCATTTTCTATGGCATAGGTTGAACATTCTATTGTCCTCTTATTAGATTGTTACCTTAATCAGTATGCATTCACCTTCTTTATTTATTCTGATTTTGCTTAAAGTTGTAATGGACTGATGTGCTTGGCTAAAGATAATTGGACTGAGAGATTTAAGATTTTTAAGATGGAAAACCTCAAACAAGTTTAAAATTTACTGGCATAGAGGCTGGTTTTAGGTTATTGAAGCTGCTATTGTCAAACACATTAGCAACCTTAAGGAAGATGGCCCAACTGCTTTACATTAAAACAATGGACAGGATGCCTGAGGGAAGACTACCATAGAAATGTGAACTCTTGGAAAGAGTTGACAGGATCAGGAACCTACTTTTCAAGGTTATAATTTATTTTGTTCCTGAATTAAGAAGTTGGCTGTGTCCTGCATACCTGGTATTGGTTTCAGAAGCATTAAAAATGTGAGGCATGGCCATGAATTGCACACTGTTCCAGGAGCCACTGCTGAGATGTGGCATGAGGCAGGGCCTGATGCCCTGATAGGCTGAAAGAGCTTCTGGAAGATGGACTGTGGTTTGCATGAAGACCTAAAGATGTTTTGGATATACCAGGATGTGCAAGGGCTACCATAGAGAGCACTGTTAACATAGGATGGAAGTGTTCCTTTGCTATTCTGCCCAGCTGGAGGGATGGAATTGGAAAATCTGGAGACTGTCAGTCTCTGGTGATATCAAACTTGAACTGCAGAAGTTTGATGTTTGTTTGATGGTAGTTGTTTTAGTCTCTCCTTGCTGTGCATTATACCAGTTGGAAATGTTTACTGTGCCTTTGTATGTTGGAAGTATTTAACTTGTTTGATTTTACAGGACTTACTATCTTAAATTGGTCAAGAATGTGGGGAACTTTGAAACTGAACTGAGTACAATTTACGTGAGATGGTTATGAATCCGTTGGGGGCCAGGGGCAGAATGTGATAGTTTGAATAGATGGCCCCCAATATATTCAGTGTTTTATTAGATTGCAGTTTGCATCTGCAGCCACCTGGCTGGAGGTGGTGTCACTAGGTGGATCTTAAGGTGTGGTGGTGGGTTTGAGATTTCAATCTAAAGTTATGCAAAGTGTGCTTAGCTGGAGTTCCTGAAGTGTGCTGTGCTGTGTGGCTGCTGGCTTTTTCCTTGTGCTTCTCTCTCTGATTAGACTTGTGAAGGCTGGTCAGCTTCTTCTGTTATTATGGAACTTCCCCTGGCTCTGTTAGCTTCAATAAATATCCCTTCCTCCATAACTTTGCCTGGTCTGGAAGTACATCTCAGTGAACCTGAAGCTGTCTGCTACACCGTCTTTCTTCTGTTTACTTTCTGGACATTCTAGCAAACTATGCCTGTGTATCATCTTCCATCTTCAGACTCTTGAAGATAAATTTTGAAAAGAATCACTTATTTCATTTTGAATATAAGCTAAAAGCAAAAATCATATGTATGTTGCTGAAATGATTATGATCTCTTCTTTCACTTCTGCCAATATGTTTGTGAGATTTTTTTTATTATAAATGTCATACAATTTAGCACCTTCTGGCACTAGATGCATTGACTGTCTGGGGACTGACTCTCTTCCAACTTCCAGCCATGCCATTCTAGTTTGCATGTCAATCACATACGGTATCTTCAGCAGTAGGGTCTTACCACTAGCCTTTGGTGGGTCATCAAGTACTCTGATAGAAATCTGTCTGTCTTTTAGGAAACCTTGTAGGTCTCTCTGATATAAAGCTCATTGTGGATGATAGCCCCATGCTGGATCTGGGAGTTACAGGTCAGTGCCCCACTAAGAAAATGAGGAAAAAGATAACTAATATACAAGAGTTAGAGATAAGAGAGAGAGAGAGACAGGGAGAGGGGAAGTGAGGGAGGGAAGATGTAGGAGATTAAGGTTAGTCTTAATCTTACCCTCTCCAGTGTCTTGAGGTTCAGGTGTTCCCTGTAAGGCCCTGGTGAAGGATCAGCCATTTGGTCTGTCTTTTAGTAAGTAGAAAATTATGGTACCATTGCCGTTTGGGTCTAGATTTGTGTTTCCCACCCCTTTGATGCCCTCCCCTCCCTCCCCTTCCATCCTAGTGTCTAGTCTAGGAGATGCTTGCTGGGTATGTAAGGTATCTTGGGTAGATTCAGGTTAGGTGCTGTAGATGAGTGAGACTATGTGGCGATTTTTTTTCTGTGATTGGGTAAGTTCACTGCGACTGGGGCAAATTGACCAATATCTGTCGAAGCAATGCATGGTCTAACCTACTTAGCAGCAAATAACTTGTTGTGATGCCCACACAAGTGCAGTGGTGGCACACAGCCATGGTGGGGAACCAACTGCTCTCAATTTGGCTAACTGATCCCCTCACTGGTATGGGACCCATAGCTGGAGCTGGGAAACAAGGCAGAACCGTATCCAAACATAAACCCACTCTCCAATATCAAGCTATCATCAATTGTGGGCTACAAGAGGGCCTACACTTATTAAACTCTCTATTAAAAAAAAAAGTAAGGGGTATCTCATTTGTCCTGGTACTAACTTACTCTCCGTTGGAGAATCTGCTTCTCTTTTTCAGATAGATGTAGATCCTAAGGAGAGTGCCACCCCATCATACCTCAAAAGGGCCATGGCTGAAACTAAGAAAAATTGGAGAAACAAGCAGGGGGGGGCTGTTTTCCTGATGAACCGGATTCCAGCACAAGGGGGAAGGAGATCAACACAGAGAAAAATCAACTCCTACCAAATCAGAGAGCCAGAGCCTCAGAGGCCCCCAACACCTCATCACTGAAGCAGACCAAAAATGAACCCAACATGGCTCAGGGAAATTTTGCGGAAGAGGGGGCGGAAAGAATGTCAGAGCCACATGTTGGGTCATGATATGCAGAGACATTTAGCTTACCCATAACTGTGGGCTAACTCCACAATGCATGACCCGTATACCTCAACAAGGAGGGGCCAAGGGGAGGGGGTAGGTCACGGATGAGCCTAATAATGGTACCAAACTGACTGTATTTGCTGAATACAGAACTGACTAATAAAGAAAAAAAGAAAAAAATAATAAATGTCATACAGTTTAGATGTAGCAGCTTCTACACTTTAATTGTACACATTAAGTTCAGTAAATTAACTTCTAAGAAGGAAACCTGTTTTTCATATTAAAACTTTAAAAATATTTTATATTTGTGGTATTTATTCAAAATGAATACATAGAAAATAAAGGGGATTAGCTTTTTTTTTTACTTAAAACTACTTTTTATGTCCTGTCATTATTTCAGAGTTATGATTATAGCTATAAGTAAAATGTCTATATTTTTACTAATAATTATCATACTGGATGACATATGATTTTTAATTCTTTCATCCTATTTTATTTGTTTTGACCATGTTAATTGAAATGTAACTTAATGTCCATCTAATGTTATGATGAATTTGATCCATAGTGCACCTTTTATTTCTAATTTTCAAGTAACATATCTTTATAAAATAGTAGCTGACATCAGTTTGAAGGCAAGAACATAATATTTCAAGATCACAGATAGTTTGAGACAGTGCTCCAGAGTACTTTTTTTGTTTATTTTTATTTATTTATTTGATAGTGACAGACAGGGAGAGAAAGAAGCAGATAGATAGATAGAGAATGGGCACAACAGGGTCTCCAGCCACTGCAAACAAACTCCAGATGCTTGTGCATCTGGCTTACAAGGGTCCTGGGGAATTGAGCCTTGAACTGGGGTCCTTAGGCTTCACAGGCAAGTACTTAACTTGCTAAGCCATCTCTCAAGCCCCAGAATACTTTTAACTATGGATAGAAGAGAATAAAAGATTGAGAGAAGAGACAAGATGAATGACAGAGTGGTATATGATAGTTTATTTTCTTAAAAAGCAGTAACTAAAAGGGAAAGAACTGCTAAAAATGAAGTATAGTCACCAAATGAAGCTTGCAGTTTATCATTTTCTATGAGTTATTTCCAAAGACTTCCAAGGATCCAGCATTGTGATATTAAAGAATATATGAGAGAATGATAATGAAGAACAAAGGTATTGAAAGTGAAATTGATTTGGTAGATGGCAATGATAAAGACAATAAAGTATATAAGCTCTTTAAGTCAAAAGATAAAATGAAAAGAAAGATGAAGGGTATAAAGGTTCTTGAAGCAATCAGATGATGTCAAGAATGACATAAATAAACACCAAATATCAGATTCAAAGAAGGTGAATTTTCAAATGGTTTGGTTGCATTAATGTTTCCTGATGATACATGCTTACTCACCCCAGATAAGACAGCAATCACAGATCAAAGAAACAAGTCTTCTGAAGGCTAGATCTCTTACAATGAGTTTATTGGTCTGTCTTACTGATCAGAGCTGGGGAGTTATCTACAGGAGCATGGTGATCCCCAAATATCAACAGTAACAGAAATACCGACACTTAAATGGACGATTCCATCCTCAGGGATTCATAAATTCTCTGCATCAGTTTACCTTCTACCCTCTGTATACTCCAGCATTTCCTGAGACCATGAATCACTAGAACAGAAATGTATGCACCTGCAATGGGACCCAGAAGGAAATGAGGGTCTGGAATCTTAAGTGAGGGTGTAATATCCTTCCTATATCCTCCTTCTATGAGGGAATGCCAGTAGAACTGGTTGTTGTTGTTGTTGTAGTGTCTCAATGTAGCCCAGGCTGACCTAAAATTCACTCATAGTCCAAAGCTGGGATTGAATGCATGGTAATTCTTTTACCTTTGCCTTCTGTGTTCTGGGGTTAAAGGCATGAGCCATCACACCTGGCTGTACCTAATCTTGTTGAAGGTCTCTTGTGGGTAATCATAATTCCTCTGATGAAGATGGAAGCAGGCAGTCTATCCTGCACATTCCAGTCCACTCAGACCTATAGAACCCCATGATAACCTGAGCAGTTAGTACACCTTGTCTACCCAGATTGACATAGATTTCTAGGGTCCCAGGCAGGTGAATCAGGCATTGCAGTCCACATGCTCCAGAAGAAATCAGGCCACAGCAAATGGCCCACACAAGAAACTCCAGCCAACATGATATCTGTCTTATATCAGTAAGCACCACCCAGGGTCACAAGTATTTTGCAAAAGTGTTGTCTACAGCTAGGCACTACAAGACTGGATGATAAATAGGAGTGAACACACCTGGAACGGAGCCTAAAAACCTTAGGGAATACAATCCCTAGTGAAGTAACAGGCAGGTCCCTGCACTGAACAAAACAAACTGTCAACTAAAACTGAAAAGAGAAGAAAATTAAGTTTGGATCAGCTGTGAAAAATACAATAAGGAGACAAAAAGAATATGAGAGAAAATGGTACCTTAACCCATTCCAATCCCCACACTCCTTTATAATGGCAGTCATAATCACAAAAATAGGAGTAAAGTCAGAGAAAGAATTCAGAATCCTATTTCTCAAAAAGATCAATGACACATAGAAGGCTCAAAAAAGCAAATGAATCAACCAAGGAAATTCACTCAAATTGTTGAAAATATAGTCTCCAAAATGAATGAAACTAAGCAAAATGGAGGAGAAAGTCCAAAACATGAAGGATAAATTTAACATCAAAATTTAAACACTGTAAAAGAACCAAACAAGAATTGTAGAACATAAAAATCACAGCAAAGAGCCTTATCAACAGACAAGACCATTCAGATGATCACATTTCAGAGATGAAGACAAAACACACACAACAATTCACAGACACATATAAGGAACAAAAATCAAGAAACATGGAACAATATTTCTAAGAATCTAGGGTACTTTCACTAGGTCAAACCTTATAATTTGTGGGGTAGAAGAAGGAGCTGAGATAACATGCTGAGAAATTGAATATTTATTTAATAGAGTAATAGTGGGAAATTTTCCAATCCTAGAGATAAAAGTCAACATATAAACACAAGAACCATTTATAACATGACCAGAGAAGAACCTCTCCACCACACAAGATAGTCAAGATGTTCAAAAAGAAGGAAGCATAATGTGGTAGAGGAAAGTTAAAGAAGAAACTAGGCCCAGGTTATATTGTAAAATATGTTTTTTATTGTACAAGCCTTTACATGACCCTGAGTCTCTTCCCTACCTAGATAGGGTCTTACCATCTCTTTCTCATGGGAAGCCAAGGGCCTTGGCAATAGCCTGCAATGTTTTGGAGTCAACAGGGACCTCCTTGCCCAACAACACACTGGAAGGTATCCCATTCCTGGCACTGAAAATTTTTTAGTAACAAGCAATGGCTTCTGGATGTGCCACCATTTGAGAAAGTAGGTTTTTATATGTCTTATTAAGAATATCTTGAATTTTGATTGACCCCTCCACCTTTATTTTATACAATCTCTTCCCTTGACTTCACTTAGGCCTTTCCCCTCCCTGTAATCTATTCTTCTACTTACATGTATACAATACCATCCCCTTAAGTCTTTCCCTCTCCTCTCTCCCTTATAGCCTTCTTCTAGCTTATGGGCCTCTATTACTGGTTTTTGGTTCCACACCACACACCAGTCTCTACATATGTAGCTAGGATACACATGTAAGAGAGAACATGCAACATTTGGCTTTCTGGGCCTGGGTTACCTGACTTAGTATAATCCTTTCCAGATCCATCCATTTCCCCTGCAAATTTTATAATTTAATTTTTCCTTATACCTGGATAGAACTCCATTGTGCAGATGTACCACATCTTTATTATCCATTCACCTGTGGATGGACATCTAGGCTGGCTCTATTTCCTAGCTATGATGAAGAGTGCAGCAATAAACATGGTTGTGCAAGTATCTCTAAGGTACTGAGAAGAGTCATTAGGATATATGCCTAGGAGTGCTTTAGCTGGATCATATGGCAAATCTATTTTTAGCTGTCTCAAGAACTTCCACACTGATTTCCACAATGGCTATTCCAGATTACATTTCCACCAACAGTGCAGAAGGGTTCCCCTTTTACGACATCCTCACCAACATTTATTGTCATTTTTTTTTTCTTGATGTTAGCCATTCTAACAGGAGAGAGGTGTAATCTCAAGATAATTTTAATTTGCATTTCCCTGATGGCAAAGGATGTAGAACACTTTTTTTAGATGTTTATATACCATCTGTCTTTCTTCTAATGAGAACTCTCTGTTTAGTTCCATAGCACATTTTTTATGGGTTATTTGATTTCTTATTGTTCTGTTTTTGAAGTTATTTGTATATTCTAGATATTAATCCTCTGTCAGATGTGTAGCTGGCAAAGATTTTCTCCCATTCTGTAGATTGCCTGTTCACTGTATTCACAGTGTCTTTTGTTGTACAAAAGCTTTGTAATTTCATGAGATCCCAGTAGTTGATTAGTGGTTTTACTTTCTGAGCAGTTGGTGTTATATTCAGAAAGTCATTTCCTATGCTAATATGTTCAAGGGTTTCCCCTACCTTTTCCTCTAGCAATTTCAGAGTTTCAGGTCTGATATTAAGGTTGTGATCCACTTGGATTTGATTCTTGTGTGTGGAGAAAGACAAGGATCTATTTTCATCTTTCTACATGTAGGTATCCAATTTTCCCAGCACCACTTGTTGAAGAGGTTGTCTTCACTCCATTGAATATTTTTGTCATTTTTGTCAAAAATCAGATGACTGAAGCTGCCTGGATTAATTTCTGGGTCCTCTGTTCTGTTCCACTGATCTACATGTCTGTCTTTGTGCCAATACCATGCTGTTTTTGTTACTATGGCTTTATAATGTAGATTAAATTGGGTATGGTGATACCACCAGCCTTATTGTTGTTGCCCAAAATCATTTTGGGTATTTGAGGGTTTTTTTTGCTTCCAAATGAATTTTAGGATTTTTTCCCCCTATCCCTGTGAAGAATGCCATTGGAATTTTAATGGGGACTGCATTAAATGTATAGATTGCTTTTGTTAATATTGACATTTTCACTATATTGATTCTTCCAATCCAATAACATGGAATGTCTTTCCATTTCCTTGTGTCTTCTGCAATTTCTCACTTGACTGTTTTAAAGTTGTCATTGTAGAGATCCTTAACTTCCTTAGTTAAGTTTATTCCATGCTACTTTATTTATTTATTATTTTTAATGTATACTTTAAAAAATGTTTATTTTTGTTTATTTATTTGAGAGCAACAGACAGAGAGAAAGAGGGAGAGGGAGAGAGGGAGAGTGAGAAAATGGGCATGCCAGGGCCACCAGCAAACGAATTCCAGATATATGCACCCCTTGTGCATTTGGCTAATGTGGGTTCTGGGGAAACAAGCCTCAAACCGGGGTCCTTAGACTTCACAGGCAAATGCTTAACCTCTAAGCCACCTCTCCAGCCCTTATTTATTATTTTTTTTTTTGAGGCAAGTGTGAATGGGAGAGATTCCCTGATTTATTCTCCACATGTTTGTTGTTAGTGTATAGGAAAGCTACTGATTTCTATATATTTATTGTGTATCCTGCTACATTGCTAAAAGTGTTTATCAGCTCTAACAATTTGCTGGTAGAGTTTTTAGGATCTTTTATGTACAGAATCATATCATCTGTAAATAGTGATAATTCAATCTCTTCCTTTCCAATTTGTATCCCTTTTATGAGTGTCTCTTGCCTTATTGCTATAGTTAAGACTTCCAGTACTATATTAAATAAAAGTAGGAACAGTGGGCATGGTTATTTTGTTTGTGAATTTAGTGGTATAGCTTCAAATTTTTTCACCATTTAATATTATATTGGCTGTAGGTAGCTTTTATTATGTTGAGATATGTTCCTTCTATTCCCAGTTTCTGTAATACTTTTACCATGAAAGGATGTTGGATTTTGTGGAGTGCCTTGCCTGCATCTATTGAGATGATCATGTGATTTTTGAGCTTCAGACCATTTATATGATGTATTACATTTATTGATTTGCATATGTTGAACCATCCCTGCATCCCTGGGATAAAGCCAATTTGGTCAGGGTGAATAATTTTTTTGATATATTCTTGTACTCTGTTTGCCAATTTTTTTTCAGAATTTTTGCATCTATGTTCATGAGGGAGATTGGTTTGTAATTTTCTATTTTCTTTTTTTTTTTTGTTCTATCTTTGCCTGGTTTTGATATTAGGGTGATGCTGGTGTCATAGAAGGAGTTCGGTAGAATTCTTTTCATTTCTATTTTATGGAAAAGTTTGAAAAGCATTGGTGTTAGCTCTTCCATGAAATTCTGGTAATATTCACCAGTGAATCCATCTGGTCCTGGGCTTTTTTTAGTTGGGAGACTTTTTATAACTGCTTGGATCTCTGTACTTGTTATAGGTCTACTTGAATGGTTTATTTCATCTTGATTTAATTTTGGTAGCTAATATGAATTGAGGAAGTCATCCATTTTTATCAGATTTTCAAACTTAGAGGAATATATATTCTCAGTATGTCCATATAATTCTCTAAATTACTTTGGTATTTGTTGCAATGGTGCCTTTTTCATATCTAGTTTTGTTAATTTTTGTCTCTTTTCTCTTTCTTCTGGTCAAATTTGCCAAGGGTTTATCAATCTTGTTTATCCTTTCAAAGAACCAACACTTTGTTTCATTGATTCATTGGATTGTTTGTTTGGTTTCTATTTCATTAATTTCTGCTGCAATCTTTCTTTCTTTCTTTCTTTCTTTATTTATTTATTTATTTTGAGGTAGGGTCTCACTTTAGCTCAGGCTCACTTGGAATTCCCTATGTAGTCTCAGGGTGGCCTTGAACTCAGGGTGATCCTCCTATCTCTGCCACCCGAGTGTTGGGGTTAAAGACGTCCACCAGCATGCCCTGCTTAATTTCTGCCCTAAACTTGATGATTTCTTCTCATCTACTGATTTTTGGTTTGCCTGTTTTCTTTTTCCATGGCCTTAAGGTGAAGCATTAAATTGTTTATTTGTGAACTCTCTAATTTTTTTTTTTTTTTTTTTTTTTTTTGTTATTTTGAGGTAGGGTCTTACAGTAGCTCAGGCTGACCTGGAATTCAGTATGTCTTCTCAGGCTGGCATCAACTCATGGTGATACTCCTACCTCTGCCTCCCAAGTGCTGGGATTAAAGGTTGTGCCACCACAGCCAGCTTCTAATTTCTTAATGTAGGCCCTTAGAGCTATAAAATTCCCTTAGAACTTCCTTCATTATGTCCCAAAGGTTTTGGTATATTGCATTATCATCATCATTTGATTCTATGAATTTATTGATTTCCTTTTTGATTTCTTCAATGACCCACTGATCATTCAATAGTGTACTGCTTAGTCTTCATGAATTTCTATGAGAAAAATGTCATACAACATTGGTCAGAGTCTGGTACCCTCAACAGTTGTTTACCACTTCTGTAACCTTGGGCAGCGGTTGTGTTTTCTTTCAATTTTTAGCTCTCCCAGATGTGTTGACTTCCTGACTCCTTTGTCCCTTTCAGGAGGGAATATTTAATTCAGAGGAATTTTCTATGCAAGACAATTTAAGGTGCTAGAAAAACAAGATCCTAACTCCAAACTCAGTAGACACTACAATTAAAGTTTAGGGCAGAAATTAGTGAAACATAGACTAAAATAATACACAAAATCAACCAAAGAGTTGGTTCTTTGAAAAAGTTAACAATATTGACAAACTCCTACCCAACCTTGCCAAAAGAAAAAGATCATAATAAGTAAAATTAGAGATGAAAAGGAGTTATTACAGTAGACCCCAGTGATAGTGAAAAGAGATAATAGAGCCATAGTGATAAAGATAGTAAGGTAGTAAAATCAAACCAGACATATAGACTAATGAAATATAATGAAATACAATTAAAAGTCTCCCCTCAAAGAAAAGCCCAGGAGGACCAGATAGATTCACTGCTGAATTCTATCCAACTTTTATGGAAAATCAAACACCAACACTTCTCAAACAGTTACACAAAATGGAAAGGAAAGAATACGTGATGGTTAAATAATGTTTTCAACTTGATCAGAGTAGTAATCATATATGCCTCTTAGGTGGGTCTATGAGTGTGTTTGCACAAAGGGTTGATGAAGAGAAGATCTTCCCCCAGAATGGGTAGCCCTTCTAATGATATATACAGAAGCTCCAAGGCAAGAGCTTTTTGCCTGACTATTGACATACTTTGCTAGTGCATGAATCTACCACATTGCTACTATCCTCATGAACATTGGAGCCCAGATTCATCAGCCTTTAAATGTGGGCTAAATTCCAGTGGCTTTCCAGATATCCTCCAAGTCATCAGTGCCAGATCTGACTGCTGAGGCATCTGAACTTGTAGACTGAGCATCTACTAGGTTAGGGTTAGGGTTAGGGTTTAGGGTTAGGGTTAGGGTTAGGGTTAAAATATTTTTTTAAAAACCCTGTAAATAGAATTCAATGACACATTTAGAGGATTAAATATCATGACCAAGTAGGTTTCATTTTATAGAATGAGTTTGATAGTGCTCTGTACTATTCATGGTTCTATAGACGAACAGAACTGATATAATCATTCTGTATTATAAACACGTTGTATCATATTAGCATATAGCATGTGTATGAGGCAGTAGTCTGTAGGCTAGACAGTCTGAGAACCTACCTAGATGTATCCTTTGGCTTTGCAGGCAAATGCCTTAACCTCTAAGCCATCTCTCCACAAAGATCAAGTTAAAATGAAGCAAAGATCTTTATGTAAAGCCATAAATGCTGAAAATGCTAAAGGAATGCAGAGGGAATAGACAGGAATTGATAGGTATATGTGAGAACTTTTTGAAGTAGATTCCAATAACATAGAAAATAGTTCCAAGGATTTAAAAAAATGGGATTACATGAAATTTAAATTTCTTCATAGGAAAGGAAACTATCAACAGAACAAGTAGCCTACTTAATGACAGAAAAAAACCATTTATCTGATACGAGGTTTATATCTAGAATATATAAAGAACTGCAAAACTAAATATCCAAGATATCAAAATTGCCAAACCAATAGAATAGACCAGTGAAATAAACAGTTCTCTAAAGAAGAAACAGTACAATTTTTTTTAAATGTTCAATATCCTTAGCCACCAGGGAAGTGCAAATTAAAACCAGTTTGAGATTTCATTGACCCCAGTCAGAATGTTTATCATCAGGAAAACAAATGACAACAAATGCTGTAGATATTGTGGGGAAAAGAGATCTCGTATTCACTGGTATGACCACTTTGGGAATCAGTATAGATGTTTCTCAAAAGGCTTAAAATTGAGCTATTACACTAGCAAGTAACTTCTGCACATATATGAAAGGAATAAATATCCTATCACATATCCTCTGCTCACAATAGCCAGGAAATGGGATCAACCTAGATGTTCATCAACTGATGCCTAGATAATAAAAATATGGCACATATATACACAGTCGTGATTTGCACATCTAGAAAGAAAAATGGAGTCTTAAAAAAGTCTACAGAAAAATGAATGGAATCAGAGCTGGAGAAATTGCTTAGTGGTTAAGGCACTTGCCTGCAAAGCCAAAGGACCCAGGATCGATTCCCCAGGACCCACGTAAGCCAGCTACACAAGCGGATGTATGCATCTGGAGTTCATTTCCAGCAGCTGGAAGCCTTGGTGCAAAAAAAAAAAAAAAAAAAAAAAAAAAAAGGATGGAGTCAGAAAATTTATGCTAAATGAAGAAATCTAAGCCCAGAAAGACAAAAATCCCATTTTCTCTCTCATATGTGTAGATACTAACTTTAATGTTTGTGTATATGCAGATATGAGAGAGTGCAGGCAATGATTTGAGTTAGGAGAACACACAGGGGCAAAAGGGGAAGAAGAGGTGATAATAAGGAAAAGAAGGACAAAAGGAAACAAGTAGTATGAAGGCTTTGGAAAGAGGTTTAAGTTGAGGAAGAAAGAAAAAAAGGTAAGAGAGAAGGGGGAAAGAGAGGGGAATGAAATTTTTAAAAAATGTTTGAAAGACACCATAATGAAATTTAATTTTTTATGCTAATAAAATCATAAATTGAAAAAGCAAAAACAAAACCAAACAAGATAATGGTATTGCTATTATGCTAGAGGACAGCTTTCACAATAGAAACTGGGATCATAGTGGAAGAGGCATTGAAGAATAAGGACCACACTTCTTCTTTTACCTCAAGGTAAAGAAATAGAAAATAATTTATCTTCATTGGAAAGCCTTCTGACAGAATGGTTTCAGTTTTGAGGAACTGAAAAAGCATTAAAAGAACTATTGAACTAGTATGTGTTTGAAGTTAAGTGTCTATAGCAATTAGGAGTCCACATTTATAAAGAGAGTATGCTAGGAGAAATCAGGCAAGTTTTATCAGCATAAATTTTGTATAGATTCATAAATTGCTTTAAGAAAATCGATGAACTATATGAACAAAAGTATGAAAGTACTGGAATTCAGGAGGGGAAAGTGATGAAAAAAGTTACTGAAGGGAGAGTAAATGGGGAAACTTTACTGTTAATTTATTTCCTGTCCCTTAGATATTTATGGCAATTATAATTAGAAGGATGCCACCCATCAACGAAGTCCATATACTAATACCCAGACCTATAAATATATATCTGTAGCAAACATGACTTTGCTGATGTGGTTAAATTAAAGATATTAAGATGATGAAACTATCCAGATAAATCTTATGAAATCACAAGAGTCTTTGTAAGCGAGACCCAAGAAGGAGCCAGGGTCCAAAAAGAAGATTCACCTAATATAAAGAGTTAAAGGTGAAGTGATGCAATTGAGTGTGAAGGGCTAGAGAGTTTAGTAATGACTACAGAGACCTCTAGCCACCAGTAGAAAATGCAAGGTTAACCCTGACAACTGTCACCCCACACTTTATTTTTAGTCCTTACTCTCCCCCCAAACTAAAATAATATGTATTGTCTTTAAACTACTAAGTACATGGTAATTTGTTATATAAGAAATATGATATTGATAGACTGTCACTATGTTTTAATTTAAGAAAAGCTTAACTATAGTGATAAAGCCATAGCCACAGCCCTCCACTCTTCTGCATGCACAATGAACACATAACACTTCATGCACACATAACAACAAAAACAAAAGCACAGTCATAGAAGATTATGATTCCTGTATCAAAGCCATAGGTGAGCCAGTAGTGGGGGGAAAAACAATGTATCATTTACTTACTGGCTTTCTGTGAATTTTCATGTTGTATGAAGTTGAGAGATTTTTTTTTAAAATGGTTTCTATATTCTCAGCCTAAGTATAACAAAGTCAAAGAATACAAAAAACAAATAAAATCAGTCTCCTACTCTTCAAATAGTAATATGTTAAAAGCATAATATACTCAAAATTGTTATTTAAAAGAATAACATTATAAGGGAAATTATTTCAATGTAATAAAAATTTATAAACTTAAAATATAAATTATTACTGAGAATTATTTGGATTCTCAGGATTGAGTCTCAGCATGTTTTTATTTCAAAAGATTAGTGTGAATATCATTGCAAAGAGAGATCCATTAAGCTTTTCAAAAACATCTGTTTTCACCAGCTTTGCTGTAGAGCAGTACAGTTCTTTGCTGTCCCAAGGCAAGGCCTGAGGAAATGCTTAAGCAGCCATTTCACATACTGTGTTTTTCTCCTCACTGCCCTGAGGAAGTTAGAAACTTGTGCCTTTTTATTTACCTGTCTATCAAAGTCTTATAGTTAAAATGTTCTGAATGTACTTTTAAAACACATTTTGTTTTAGTGCTTTCAAATGTTTTGAGGACAATGTTTAGAAGGATGAAAAGAATACAAAAGCTCAGCCTGAGAATAAAATGCCATTTTGTCATTTTAATGTCTAATGACCTAAGAACTACCAATGTTTGCTAATCAGGCAGGAAGCAGTAGAAATTCACAATTAGTCCCCAAATATACTATTCAGTGTAAAAATATGTTTACTGCATTTACTTACCAGCTGTTTAGCACATTTTTTCCCCTTTTTTGTGTCCCAAATTGGAAAAGCTGGCAATTCTTGAATTTTGAAAGTACTCATAGAATGCAGCTGCAGATTCACAAGGTGCTTGCTAATGACAGACATAGGTATCATTTGCTTCCCCTTTTGTCAGACACTCTTTCATTTCAAGTCCACAGAAATCGTTCCCTGTTTCCTCTGACACCACTGAATTAAAATGTTCTTAGAGAATTCATATGGCATCTGGAGGGATTGATTTTAAACCCATGTGGATGCAATGTAGACTTATTACCTTTATTTTGGTTGCTATTTCTTTTGTCTGAATCTCCATAGTCTTTAAAAATAGCCCAGAAAATTGCAATAGTAATTCATCTGCATTAAAGTATCTGCCACCCAGAGAAAATTTGAACAGTAACCATAATTTTTGGCTACTCAAAGAACAAAGTTTATACTTTAAAGAATTTCTTTTTCCTTTTCAAAAGGTAATTACAATAGTTGAACATCTTATTTCCCTGATTGGACTCAAAATTCCCCCTTTAAGTAGGAGTCATAAAGGATCAGTGAACTTTGACTGCCTCTCTTCCCTTCACACCACTAATGTGTCTAGTCTTCAGAGATACCCTCTTTCCCCTCTAACTTCCAGCCCAAGTATTGCTTTCAGGTCTTTGCTATATGTTAGTTATAGTTAGCCTTGGTATATGACTTTTAATTTCTGTTTGCATTTTAGCACAGTGTGTGCATGTCCACTTAAATATATTTGTACAAAGTTATGTATTAAAAAGAATGGTTCAATAAATATATACCATGCAGAAAACACTTATAAATCCAATCACTTTAACTGCACTTCACCTTTTCATCTAAGGATTCCAGAAAAGTAACCAATTAAAAAAATTGGAATATAGATGGTGTTGCAGTCAGATTCGCATTTCTGGTAGAAATCACCCAACTAAGAGCAGCTTGTGGGAAAAAGGGGTTTATTTTGGCTTACAGGCTCAAGGAGAAGCTCCACAATGGCAGGGGAAAATGATGACATGAGCAGAGGGTGGACATCACCCCCTGGCCCTCATAAGGTGGACAACAAGAACAGTGCCAAACACTGGTTTGGAGAAACTGGCTATAACACCCATAAGCCCTCCCACAACAATACACTCCCTCCAAGAGGTGTTAATTCCCAAATCTCCATCAGCTGGGAACTTAGCATTCAAAACACCTAAGTTTATGGGGGACACCTGAATCAAACCACCACAGATGGCATGTGATAGGACTAAATTTGAACAGAACCCAAACTCAACCTGCAAAGGATATGTTTGCATACTGGATGGAGAACAGGAGAGGTGGAGAAAACAGAAACAGAAAGGGTGGGTCATATACTCTTGTAATGGGAGAGAGGTACATAGTGCCCTCTGTCATGTAGTCTTACAACTGAAGGATCAAAAGAGAAACTATTCTGCTCTGTTTCAGAACTGGTTGACAGTTTAATTATTCTACAGTTGGAAATATTAATCATACCAGAGAAATGGAGATTATTCCCAGCTACTAAAATTTCACACAATAGCTTGACACCACCAACATGCAAGTAAACTTAAGTGATGTTAAAAAAAAAAAATTAGTTCTTACAATCCTTTTACAAATTAAATCAGCAATGGTAGATCTATGATCTATACTTATAAATCTCTTTCCATGTGACTTATACTTCTTATTTTAGACCCTTGGATAAAAACACTTTATGAATCTAAATAAATTATCAATTTAGATATAACCAGTTTAAGTAGTCTGCAATGATGAAAAGAAATTGAGATAAGTGAATTTATTTTTATGAAATACAAACTTTATTGCTGTTCAAACTCTTTCACATTATTTTTACTAGCAGCCTACCCCTTAGAAAGTCTATATTGTCTTGTACTGCCTTAAGTTCTCAAAAGAAACATTTAACTCAAAGAACTGCATACTGGAATTTCCACATACTTGCTAGAAAGCATCACAAAAGTATTGTTTTGAACTTTCTTAGAGGTTGGGATTCGGTGTTTTGGAATGAGCTCTAGGATTCTGAATTATCAAAAAGGAATCTGGGGGTGCTGAGGATTTATCTCAGTTGGTATAGTTCTTGCTTAGCTTACACAAAGCCCTAGGTTGGATCACTAACACCACATAAATCATGTGTGGTGGCCCATACCTATAATCCCAACACTCAGATGGTTGAGGCAGGAGGATCAGAAGTTCAAGGTCAACCTTGACTATATAAGACTTCATGACTATTTCAAGATACAAGAAAGCAAGGATGGTCAAAACTGAGAACAAAAGGAATTGGGTGATGCTTAAAATAATAGGTCTTTGGAAAACACTAGAGTTGGCATTATTAAATTGCTTTTAACTCTTCTTGTATGAATAGGAAATATTTCTCCAAGTTCTAAAGCATGCAGATAACTATCACATCTAATTAGCATATAAAATTCCTACATATTAGCTCCAACAATAAAAATAAACATGAGGTTTTACTCAGATGTAATTCTAACAAATATCCTAGCTTTAACATATGATAAAATTTTGACAGTCAAAAAAAATCTGACTTAACTGCAAATGTTGAGAATGGGAATTTGCTTTCCTTTGACCACAGTCTGCCTATAATTTTCAGTAGAAAAATGTCTCAGAAAAATATTGCTATTTCAATGTTAACATTTTTAAAGTTTTTCTTTTCTTTTGTTTATTTATTTGAAAGAGGGAGGAAGGGAGAGAGAAACAGAAAGGAAGAGCAGATAGATGATAGATTAGATAGATAGATAGATAGATAGATAGATAGATAGATAGATAGATAGATAGATACATAGATAGAAATACTGGATGTGCCAGGGCCTCCAGCCACTGCAAACAAACTCCAGACACATGTGCCAGTGTTAACCTTTTGACTTCAAAGTAGCATTTTCTTAATCTGTATGATTCAACTTCAAAAACTATTATAAACATATTTTGAATTCCTAGGATATACACAGAAATAGGCATGTGTTTGTGTCTCTAATTAAGGAAATGTTTGAAAGAAAGGATTATGGTGTTACCTGCTCCATGTTTTAGTCTAATATAAAAAGTGCATGGAGATAGTCCTTTTGCTATCATTATTACTATTTCCATTATATAGAGACTGAAGGTTAGTGAAAACAATGTATGTAAGATTATGTATTTATTAAGTGATTAAGTAGCAAACATGAGGACTCTTTATTTATTAGATATTAAGTAGCACAAATGGAACCTCAATCCATGAAGTCTAAATCAATATACAACACAAAGGCACACATATATACACATACACGCACATACATACAACACAGAAAATAAGAGTTTTTGAATTAGGCTATAAAAAACATTCATATATAAATGAAGCATATTCTGAATGTGTAAAAAATATACATAACTGATTATTCCAGGTTGTTTTATGTGCATAATGCAGTTATGTAGGACTCTTAAGCCACAAGGATGTCATCATTGATATTGCAATTTGTTTATATGTTTCATACATCATTAAATTTTCATCCTCTAGCCCATAGCCACAAGTTTCTGTCCTACACTATAGCTTCAACTTGTAATGAAAAATATAGAATCATCACAGAGAAAATTGATAGTTGAAATCTTTATAGCCAATCAGTTGATTTATTAGTTTATATAGATTTATAATGAAATACAAATTTGTCCATAGCACAATTCTAGCCATTTCCACAAGTAGACTTTAACAACCCATTAGTAAACAATTCTTTCAAAATGAAGCTGTATAAGTGGAACACACAAAAACAGTATGGGTTATTTCTCTACAAATAGAGAACTTTTAGATTATCTAGTAAATGGATAAATTTGTAACTGATGCTATTTTTGTACATTTTCAGGTTGTAATTCAGCAAAGCAATTCTTTGCTCTTAGTATTATGATATTACCATAAGAAAATGTCTCCTGGGATTCTAGAAACTAATGATAATTTGGAAATTTCCTTGACCATATGATTAATCCCCAACTCCAACTCAGTGCCTCAGAAACAGAGAGAGGCCAAGAAATATCCATTGGCTAAGAATCAGTTAAATGAACTGAATTAACTGTTACCTAAAATTAAAAAGTCCTCAGTAGGAAAGAATAATAAAGAAATTAAGAGACTCATTATCACTGCATACTTCTATTTACAGAACTATTCAGCTATCTTAACAAGTGAAGGATAACTCATTCTGGACTGCATATGTAATTAGGTAAAACATTTATGAAGCCTGAATTCTTAACATGCAATAAAAATAAGATTCTATTATTAAAATATTTTTAAAATTTTGAATGTAAATTATTAGTTTTGAAAGCAGTCATATAAAGAAAACTTTATTTTATTATTTTTTAAAAAAATAGTTATTTATTTGAGAGAGAGAAGAACAAGAGAGAGAGTGAAAGGGCATGAGAGAGACAGAGAGAGAGAAAATGGTATGCCAGGGCCTTCTGCTACTGAAAATGAACTAGAGATATATGCACAATTTTATGTATCTGGCTTTATGTGGGTACTGGGGAAGAATCAACTCAGGCTGTCATGCTTTGGAAGTGAGTGCCTTTCACCACTGAGTAATCTCTCCAGGCCCAGAAAACTATTTTCAAACCTCGTATAAGAAAATACTTTTCCCAATATGGCTGTACGTGATAAATATTTGTCCAAAATATTTGTCTCTTACTACAACTGCAATACTTACTTAGAATTTTCGTTTTATGTAAATATAATATGTTAGCTACACCTATTTTATGTATAAATTTTCATATACATTAGTTTTAAGTAGAAAAATTCTTGTGCAGAGGTAATTTTATCTGACCTTCATCTTCCTCAAGGTTATTCACTCAATCATAAGAATAATTGAAAGACTGTCTCCCCTAGACACATCAATTGAAACAGCTACTCACAAACAAAACTTCTATACAAGGCCTAAGGAAGTCAGATGAGAGATCATGGTACCAGGTTTTTACATAATAAAAAGAAAAGACTTTGAAGAAGACAAGAAGAATTTCCTTTATCGTCTCTCCCACAACATCAGTGTGGACATAGACGCGTCTACTTGAGGAACAGAGAAGGAACTAAGTCCAGCCCTTAGCTTTGAACCTAGTATCAGGCCTGTCATAGTGAAAGCTTTGGATGGAAACAGCCCCATGACCTCTATCTCTAGGCCAATCCATTCAGATAGAGCTGCTAGAACTGCCTTATAAAAGTGGCAAAGAAAATGTCTCACCATTCCTCCCTCTGCTTCAAACCTCAGATGGAGGAACAAGCCTCTATCCCTGAGGAAATCAGTGCTGTGCTGAAATTAGATGTTGAACACATGCCAGAATTCAAAGACAGACCCTTTAGACATGAACTGGCATCAGACAAGAGAAATGTACACCAGTGGGGCAGGCATGGGTTTGGGAATATATCATTGATGGTCTTGGAATGAGACTCAGGCATGACTCAGCTTTGCATGAACCTTGGCATCAAAGGACCTTTCTCTACCACCCATTACTAAAACTTAGGTCAGCTATCCCCAGCCTACTGCTCAAATTTGGACTTCAAGAACTAATTTGCAGCCCAGAAAGAAAGGCTTGTGTTGTGGCCTATATCACTTCTAACTGTGGTCTAGGATTAGGTGCACTGCTGATACTGTGAAAATCCTTAAAACTGTGGGATTTAGGTATAGGCACTAGTAATCAAGGGATTTCTCTCCCCAGTACTACAAATTCTGGCAGCCTAACATGGATTAAGACTCCATTCACTGAGAATAGGACAGAGTAGAAAATGCAAGACTTTGAGTTGGAATTCAGGTTGGGTTTGGTGAAATATCCTTGGCATATGTAAATAGCACATCCTCATACTAGTACCCAGGGCAGAGATCATGGAATAATCATGGTACCAGTGGAGACACATGGCCCCAGACTGCCAGAATTCTTCTCCAACCATCATCACCTGTGGCTGTTTGCAGTAATCTTTGGCTACATATCCATCTCAGCAGTTTATAATCCACAGCAATCAGGGCCCAGTGCTAGTTTTGGTGAGGTGTGGGTGTCTTAGCTTAACTCAGCCCTGAGGAGAGGTATATATATATATATATATATATATGGTGAGAGAGAGAGAGATTTTATTCTCCCCAATTACCCTTTCTTCCCCCCTCCTCCTCCCATTAACACCCTTCTTCCTCATTAGTCCCCATCTCACTTCCATGCCTAACTTAATCTACTGAGTTAAACTAGGGTGATCACAGATTATTTTCCATAAAATGGGAAATTTGCCAAAGATTACATCAGTGATGAACCTGACTCCTCTCTCCTAGCAAGCATTAGCATCTGTGAGCTATTCTGGCTATTGTGGTATATAGGTAATTATTTGTAATTTTTAGTGCCAGGGATTAGATACCTCCCAGTGAGTTGCTGGTGAGGGAGATTACAAAGGCTCCTAAAACAATACAAGATATGGTCATTGCTCTTGGTTGCTTACTAAAACTAGATAGTAATTTCCTGTTACTGATCATACCACATTTTGGTTATAGGACATAGAGAAACTATGCTCAAACTGAGCTGGAAGCTTCCTCCATGCCAGCTAGTTTTCTCCATGCCAGAAAGTGTTAGATGAGCTGATGAGGGAGAAAAGTCCTACCCAGGTATAGCCCTTGTGTGTTCCACCACCAACCTGACAGGCAAAATATGCCCACTGGTGCCATAGTGGCATGAAAGTTATGGGAGTAACCAACTGCTTTCTGATTGGATTTCAGGCCTAGTCTACTGATTTTTGATAAGGGTGCATAGAACAGGAATAATATCTGTAAATAAACAGTGCTTAAGACAGGGATATCCAATCCAGAAGAATTAAACTAGATCCAAATCCTTCATAACTTTCAAAAATCAACTGAAAATGGCCTAAAGACTTAAATGTAAGACCTAAAATATGAAGCTATAAGAAATGGCAGGGGATATTGGAATTAGTAACAAGTTTTGGACAAGACTTCAAAAACAAGGAAACAAAGGCAAAATTAGACACAATTTATTTACACAAAGTGGAAAAAAAACTTCTACGCAGCAATGGATACAGTTATCCAAATAAAGAGACCACCTACAGAATGGGTGAAATAGTCACAAACTATATGACAGCAGAGTAATAACTATAGTGTACAAAGAATTCAAAAAGTTTAGTAGCAAATAAAATAGCTCAAATTTAAATGACATTCCGCAATATAAATATGCAAATAGACAACAGGTTTATGAAAAATTACTCAACATTTCTGACCCTCAGGAAAATGGAAATAAATAATGTATCATCAGTGTCCAGGAAGAATAACTGTTATCCAAAATATAAATGATAACCAGTGTTTACAGTGCTGATGAAGGTGGAGGAAAGAGAACCCTTGTATCATGCCACCATCCTCATTAGCACTGTCAGCACTGATGAATTGATATTGGATAAAGTATATATATATATGTGTGTGTGTGTATGTATATGCACACATATGGGAATGGTATCAGAGAAAAAAATGAAATCCTACAATTTTTTTAATCATAGATATAACAGTGATTATCATGTTAGATGAAATTAGCACAAGGTGAGTAAGGACTGTGTCATCTCATTTATATGTCTAATCTTAAATTTGATCTCATAAAAGTTGAGAGTAGAATGGTAGTTACTAGAGGTTTGTGGTGTGTGGTAGTTTCAATGGATGCCCCCAATAGATATAGGATGCTTCTTAGATCTGCAGCCACCTTTTACTCACAGCCTTAATGTGTCACTTTTTTTCCTCCAATAAGCTGCTTCTGGTCAGGTGTTTATCCCAGCTAAGCAAAACTAACAACAAAGTAGAATAGGAAAGAAGGCTGATCAATAGGAAATAAGTCACAGGCAATTAGAAGTGAGAAATCCTGGAAGTTGAATTTGGTGATACATGCCTGTAATCTCAGTACTTGGGAGGTAGAAGGAGGAGGATCATGATTTCAAGTTCATTCATGGGTACATAATGAGTTTAAGGCCAGCTTTGGATATAAGACATAAGAAAAATGGCATTCTGATGTAATTCTATATTAAGGGAACTACAGATACTAACTAGGTGTTCAATATGTTAAAAATATATAAGAAAGCACTTTGGATGTTTTTACCATATATATATATGGAACAAGAGAGAGAATATACTAAAACCCTTTGTACTTTATTATTTATAGCTATGTATTTTTTAATGTTTTCATCTATCAACATTAAAATTTGAAACTAAAGGGAGTACAGATTGAAAGAAATTTGTCACTTAGACACACACACACAGTTTCTAGTCATCCTGTTCTATGTTATGTGAAAGAGGAGAATTTCTCAAAGATACATGCAGAGGAAAAAAACAAATCATTTGTGACACAAGAGGGGAGAAAGAATAAAGAATTATTTTCAAAATGAGTCTTCATTATAGATGTCTTCCCTTTCTTTGTTCCTAGTCCAGAGTTCTCCAGATTGTTTCAGATAGGAACTGACACTAAAAGTGATCCTCAATCAGTGCGCTATAGAGAAAACACACATCATTGCCCATTAGGTTCTATATAAGATCAACCAGAGTCAAGGCCTAACATCTAGAACAAAGTTGTCATAATAACCAATCAATAATAAATTGCAAAATTAAAAACTCAACCTGTATCATGATGAGAAAGAATGCTGTTTTTAAAAAACTCCAACTTCTACAAAGTTATCAGCAAGGTGGCACCACTAGCATTAATGTGTATGTGTATGTATATGAATGTGAGCGAATGTTCATACACACACCCATGGATGCAGCAAAGTCTTGTGTTACTGCAAAGAGATGTCAGATGGTCACTTTTTTCATCAAGCATTGCTAGTGAATCAAATCAGGTCCAGAAGGCTTTGTAAGCAAACTGATCCATCTCCCCAAATCCTTAGTTCATGTTCTGAATATAAAACTAATAGTAATTGATAATAATAAAGGGATACTTGGTATGACAATGCCCAACATCTTTATTAGAGAAAAAAATGTTCTTTTAGATCCAGATCCAAGATTTTACTCACCACCTTAATTTATTGTGAAAAAGGATGACTAAAGAAATTCTAACATCAGAATGACTTGACTTCTGAAATAAATTGTAAGAATTTTAGCATCCTTAGAAAACCGGAAAAACTAAAAGCAGGTTTTTTTTTTTTTATTTTAACATGGGTAGAATGAGTTTTTAAATCTGCATCCCTCATTCTATAAATGTATCAGAAGGTTCTGCCATTGTTCTGGGCACTGAAATAAATAGCAAAGCGAGCTAAGGGAGTCTTCACCTTGAAAATATAAGCAAGAAAAATAAACAAATGAAAAGGCAGTTGAAGGTACTATGACAGAGGAAACACAAAACTCCCATGAGAAAACACATTTGGGCACCTTATCTGCACAGTTCTGGCTGGCCATGGAGATGGCAGGGAGATAGAGATGGGTACTTCAGGCAGAAATAACATTTGTATGGAAGGCTAGAAGCAAGACAGCAAATAATTTACAGCAAGAAAATAACAAAACAAAACAGAGTCTTGGTGGTTGGCTCAGGCAACTTGAATCCCCAAACTATCCACAGAAGACAGATGAAAAATGTAGCAAAAGTGTCTACTGTTAATTTGCAGTGGCATAAGATCCAGGCATGCCCCAACTCCTAACACATGCAGACAAATAATTTGTTTCCTTTAAAAAAAAAAAAAAAAAACATTTGAATGACACACATAAAATCAAATGTCTCCGGCTAAGTACAGAAATAAGGCTCTGGAATTAGAGTGGTCAAATCCTATGCTAATTCAGAGCTTTGTGGTGGGCCAGGACATCTTCAAAGCTGAGTAAAATAATGTAAGGAGTGGGTATCTGTTCTTATATTCTTAGCAAACTACTTCTGTGTCATGAATATGGGGGTTGGTGGTTTCTTTTGCTTTTGGCTTTCTGTTGTTTGTTTTTGAGACAGGATCTTTTTTTTTAATTTTAAGTGCTTTATTTCTTTATTTCTTTTTTTTTAATTAGTTTATTAGTCAGTTCTGTATTCAGCAAATACATTCAGTTTGGTACCATTGTTAGGCTCATCCGTTACCTACCCCCTCCCCTTGACCCCTCCTTGTTGAGGTATACGGGTCATGCATTGTGGAGTTAGCCCACCATAATGGGTAAGATAAATGTCTCTGCATATCATGACCCAACATGTGACTCTGACATTCTTTCCGCCCCCTCTTCCGCAAAATTTCCCTGAGCCATGTTGGGTTCATTTTTGGTCTGCTTCAGTGATGAGGTGTTGGGGGCCTCTGAGGCTCTGGCTCTCTGATTTGGTAGGAGTTGATTTTTCTCTGTGCTGATCTCCTTCCCCCTTGTGCTGGTGTCCGGTTCATCAGGAAAACAGCCCCCTTGCTTGTTTCTCCAATTTTTCTTAGTTTCAGCCGGGGCCCTTTTGAGGTATGATGGGGTGGCTCTCTCCTTAGGATCTACATCTATCTGAAAAAGAGAAGCAGGTTCTCCAACGGAGAGTAAGTTAGCACCAGGACAAATGAGATAACCCTTACTTTTTTTTTTTATAGAGAATTTAATAGGTGTAGGCCCTCTTGTAGCCCACAATTGATGGTAGCTTGATATTGGAGAGTGGGCTTATGTTTGGATACGGTTCTGCCTTGTTTCCCAGCTCCAGCGATGGGTCCCATACCAGTGAGGGGATCAGTTAGCCAAATTGAGAGCAGTTGGTTCCCCACCATGGCTGTGTGCCACCACTGCACTTGTGTGGGCATCACAACAAGTTATTTGCTGCTAAGTAGGTTAGACCATGCATTGCTTGGACAGATATTGGTCATTTTCCCCCAGTTGCCCATGTAGCACCTTCTGGCACTAGACGCGCTGACTATCTGGGGACTGACTCTCATCCAACTTCCAGCCATGCCGTTCTGATTTGCATGTCAATCACATAAGGTATCTTCAGCAGTAGGGTCTTACCACTAACCTTTGGTGGGTCATCAAGTACTCTGACAGAAATCTGTCTGTCTTTTAGGAAACCTTGTAGGTCTCTCTGATCAAAAGCTCATTGTGGATGATAGCCCCATGCTGGATCTTGGAGTTACATGTCAGTGCCCACTAAGAAAATGAGGAAAAAGATAACTAATATACAAGAGTTAGAGATAAGAGAGAGAGAGAGAGACAGGGAGAGGGGAAGTGAGGGAGGGAAGATGTAGGAGATTAAGGTTAGTCTTAATCTTACCCTCCCCAGTGTCTTGTGGTTCAGGTGTTCCCTGTAAGGGCCTGGTGAAGGATCAGCCATTTGGTCTGTCTTTTAGTAAGTAGAAGATTATGGTACCATTGCCGTTTGGGTCTAGATTTGTGTTTCCTACCCCTTTGATGCCCTCCCCTTCCTCCCCTTCCATCCTAGTGTCTAATCTAGGAGATGCTTGCTGAGTATGTAAGGTATCTTCGGTAGATTCAGGTTAGGTGCTGTAGATGAGTGAGACTATGTGGCGATTTTTTTTCTGTGATTGGGTAAGTCCACTGAGAATTATCTGTTCCAGGTTCAACCATTTTTCCTCAAATTTCATTGTGTCAGTTTTTCTTACTGCTGTATAGAATTACATTGTATAGACATACCACATCTTAGTTATCCATTCTTCTAGTGATGGATATCTGGGTTGATTCCAGCTGTTAGCTATTACAAATTGAGCCGCTAGAAACATGGTTGAGCAAATCTCTTTAGTCTGTGGTTTGAAGGTTTTAGGGTAGATGCCCAGTAAGGGAATAACTGGGTCTGTTGGTATCTCTACACTCAGCTTTTTCAGAAGTCTCCATATTGCTTTCCAAAGTGGTTGTACCATCCTACATTCCCACCAACAGTGGATGAGTATTCCTACTTCTCCACATCCTCGCCAGCATTTATTTTTATTTGATTTTTTGATGTTTGCTATCCTTATTGGGGTAAGGTGGAATCTCATAGTTGTTTTAATTTGCATTTCTCTGATGATTAGGGATGCTGAACATTTTCTTAAGTGTATGTTTGCCATTTCTATTTCTTCCTCTGTAAACTGCCTGTTCAGCTCTTTGCCCCATTTTGTGAGTGGGGTGTTTGACTTCTTCCTGTTTAGATTTTTGAGTTCTTTGTAGATTCTAGAGATTAGTCCTCTATCAGTTGGATAACCCAGAAATATTTTCTCCCATTCTGTGGGTAATCTATTGGCTTTGCTTATTGTATGCTTGTCTGTAAAGAAACTCTTCAGCTTCATGTGGTCCCATTGGTTGAGTGACGGTTTAAGTTCATGAGCTACTGGGGTTTTTTTCAGGAAGTCTTTTTCCATTCCTATATCATGAAATGTACTTCCTAAATTTTCTTCCAGTAGTATTCGAGTTTCTGGTCTTATATTGAGATCTTTGATCCATTTGGACTTGAGTGTAGTGCATGGTGAAATGTGTGGGTCAAGTTTCAGTTTCCTGCATATGGTTATCCAGTTTGTCCAGCACCATTTGTTGAAGATGCTGTCTTTTTTCCAGCCTATATTGTTTGGGCCTTTATCGAATATCAAGTAGCTATAGTTGCTTGACCCAAAGTCCGGGTCCTCAAGTCTATTCCATTGATCTATAGTCCTGTTTTCATACCAGTACCATGCTGTTTTTATTAATACGCCTTTGTAATATAGCTTTAGATCAGGTATGGTGATGCCTCCAGAGGTATTTCTTTTGCTGAGGATATGTTTGGAAATGGAGGCCTTCTGCCTTTCCATATGAAATTTGAGATCATTTTTTCTATCTCTGTGAAGAACACTGTGGGGATTTTAATTGGTATTGCATTAAATCTGTAAATTGCCTTTGGTAGGATTGTCATCTTCACAATGTTAATTCTGCCTATCCAGGAACATGGGAGGTCTTTCCATTTTCTCAAGTCCGCCTCAATTTCTTTTTTGAGTGTTTTTATGTTTTCATTGTATAGATCTTTCACTTCCTTGGTTAACATTATTCCAAGGTATTTTACTTTTTTTGTTGCAATTGAAAATGGGACTATGTCCCTTATTTCTTTTTCTGTATCTTTGTCCTTTGAATAAAGGAAGGCTACTGATTTTTGTGCATTGATTTTGTATCCTACCACTTTGCTATAGGAGTTAATCACCTTCAGGAGTTTTGGGATGGAGTCTCTTGGGTCTCTTACATATATAATCATGTCATCAGCGAATAAAGCTAACTTAACTTCCTCCTTTCCAAATTGTATCCCTTTTATTTCCTTCTCCTGTCTTATTGCTTGAGCTAGGACTTCCAGTACTATATTGAAAAGCAGAGGTGAGAGTGGACAACCCTGTCTTGTTCCTGATCTTAATGGGAATTCCTCCAGTCTCTCTCCATTAAGTATTATTTGGGCCTTCGGAGCTTTGTATATTGCCTTTATTAGGTTAAGATATGAACCAACCATGCCAACTCTCTCCAATGTTTTGAACATGAAGTGATGTTCAATCTTGTCAAAGGCCTTTTCTGCATCTATCGAAATGATCATGTGGTTTTTATGTTTAACCTTGTTTATGTGGTGTATTACATTGACAGATTTCCGTATGTTGAACCACCCCTGTGTTCCTGGAATGAATCCCACTTGGTCAAGGTGGATAATGCTTTTGATGTCTTGTTGGATTCGGTTTGCAAGGATTTTGTTTAGGATCTTTGCATCTAAATTCATCTGGGAAATAGGCCAGTAGTTTTCTTTTCATGTGGCATCTCTGCCTGGTTTTGGAATTAGGGTGATGCTAGCTTCATACAAGGTGTTGGGTAGCTTTCCCTGTTCACCAATTGTGTGGCACAGTTTGAGGAAGACTGGTTTGAGTTCTTCCATGAAGGTTTGATAGAATTCAGCTGAGAAGCCATCTGGTCCTGGGCTCTTCTTTTTTGGGAGGTTTTTTTATTACTTTTTCAATCTCCATGAGTGTGATGGGTTGATTGAGGTGATTAATCTGCTCTGTGTTTAGCTTTGGTAGATGGTATGCGTCCAAGAATTTGTCCATCTCCTCCACATTATCCAGTTTTGTGGAGTAGAGGTTTTTTAAATAAGTCCTGGTGATTCTCCCAATTTCACTTATGTCTGTTGTGATCTCTCCTTTTTCATTTTGAATTTTGTTAATTTGAAGCTTCACCTTTTTTGCTTGATCAGATTGGCCAGGGGTTTGTCAATCTTGTTTGTTTTTTCAAAGAACCAGCTCTTTGTTTTGTCAATTGTCTTAATTGTTTCCTTGGTTTCCAATTCATTGATTTCTGCTCTGATTTTAATTATTTCTTTCCTTCTGGAGCTCTTTGGGTTGGATTTTTCTTGTTTTTCCAGTGCCTTTAGGTGGATGGTTAGGTTATTGATTTGGGACCTTTCTGTCTTTTTTACGAAGGCATTGAGTGCTATGAATTTTCCCCTGAGGACCGCCTTCATTGTGTCCCATAAGTTTTGGTACGATGTGTTATCATTGTCATTCAATTCCAGAAATTTTGCAATTTCATTCTTTATTTCATCCACTATCCATTTATTGTTTTAAAGTGTGCTGTTCAGTTTTCAGGTGTCTTTGGGATTCCTGGTGAGTCTTTTGTTGTTGATTTCCATCAATATAGCATTGTGATCTGATATCATGAAGGGAATTATGTCAATCTTCCTAAATATGTGGAGGCAGTCTTTGTGACCCAATATATGGTCTATTTTAGAGAATGTTCCATGGACTGCTGAGAAGAATGTGTAATCTGTGGATTTGGGATAGAAGGTTCTGTAGATGTCCGTTAGGTCTAAGTGATCTATGGTTTTGTTGAGCCTCTCTCACTTCCCTGTTGAGTTTCTGTTTGGATGATCTGTCTATTACTGATAATGGTGTATTGAAGTCCCCGGCTATGATGGTGTTTGTGGTTATTTCTGTTTTATTGTCAAGTTGGTTTTGTTTTATGAACTGTGGTGCCCCTGTGTTTGGTGCCTAGAGATTTATGATTGTAATATCCTCTTGATGGATCGTTCCCTTGATAAGTAGGAAGTGGCCTTCTTTGTCTTCTTTGATTATATTTGGTTTGAAGTCTATTTTATCCGATATTAATATAGCTACACCTGCTTGTTTCTTATTCCCGTTTGCTTGGAATACTGTTTTCCACCCTTTCACCCTGAGATGTCTGTCTTTAATGGTGAGGTGGGTTTCTTGAAGGCAACAGATTGAGGGGTCTAATTTTTTGATCCATCCTGTTAGCTTATGTCTCTTGATGGGTGAATTAAGGCCATTAATATCTAGGGTAATGACTGTGAGATTTGATTTGATCCCTGCCAGGTTTTGGTGGTAAATGTGGGTTGGAGTTTTCATGGACATTGAAGTTTTTTGTGCCTACTCTGAGTTTGGTTGTTGTGATCTGCTTCTTGTAGGCAATTGTGTTTGATTATTTTTTTCTTCTCTGTGGAGAATTTCCTGAAATACTCTCTGTAGGTTTGGTTTTGTGTTCATATAATTGTAAAGCTGAGTTTTGTCATGGAAAGTTTTTCTTTCAACATCTATTATGAGGGATACTTTTGCTGGGTAGAGTAGTTTGGGTTGGAAGCCATAGGTTCTTAGACTTTGCAGTGTTTCATTCCAGGCCCTTCTAGCTTTCAGGGTTTCCATTGAGAAGTCTGAAGTAATTCTGATGGGGTTACCTCTGAAGGTGGTGTGCTGTTTTTCCCTAGCTGCTTTTAGGATTTTCTCTTTGGTGTCAATGTTTAGAGTCTTAATGATAATATGTCTTGGAGAGTTTCTCCTTTGGTCCAGTCTGTTTGGAGTTCTATTGGCTTCTTGTATCTTGATGGACTTTTCTTTTAAGAGATTGGGGAAGTTTTCTTCAATTATTTTGTTAAATAAGTTCTCCATGCCTTTGGTCTGGATTTCTTCTCCTTCTGGTATTCCAATGATCCTGATATTGGGACGTTTAACTCTATCCCACAATTCCCTCATGTTCTGTTCACAGGAGCTTTTAAACTTACTGAAATTTTTGAAGTCTCCTAACTGTTTCTTCCATCTCGTCTTCCAGATCAGAGTTTCTATCCTCCACTTGGCTGACTCTATTCTTGAGAGCTTCTAGTGAGTTTTGGACGTGTTCAATTAAGTTTGCATTTTCTATTATTTTTCTATGTATAATTTCCATCCCTCTGTCTAGCTCCCTTTTCACATCATTTTCTGATTTTCTTGATGATTCTTGGAGTTCATCCTTGCATTTCTTTATGTCTTCATTTAGCATGGCCAGCTGATTTTTAAGGTCTTCTTTTTTTTCACTCTCCCTCAAATCTCTTAACTCTCTTTGAAATCCTTCCATTTTCTTATCTAATCCTTCCAATTTCCTATCTATTAGTTCTAGTTTAGTGATGGCAGCATCCACACGATTGTCGACCCTTTGTTGCTTTCCTGCAAGTTCTACCTATAGGTTGGTTAGAGTTGCATTGCTCATAGCTTCAATTTGGTGTTCTGGTCCTATTGGTTCTTCTATGTTTTGGTTAGATGTATTCATTGTGGGATTGGGTGATCTAACTGGATTTTCTTGCATTTGATTTTTCATGTTATTTCTTTTGCGCTGTGTTCTGCCCATGGCAGTGTATGGGCAGATAAGTGGGCGTATCAGCCTGGGCTCAAGAACAATGGGAATCTTATGCAGCCTGGGGGCGTTGCCAAGAAGCCTGGGCTTTGGCTGTCACTTGCCAAAGCTGCCTATCTACTGCCTGGCAGGGGCGCCGAAGTTGCCTGAGTTCTCAAGCGGTAATGTACCAAATCTGCTTGCGTTTGAGCTAGGAGTGGCACTGAGGCACCAAGCACTGATGCCGCCCGAACTCTGGCTGGGCACGCTGGGAACCGGAAACAGTCTGCGCTCCCCCGCCACAGGACAATTTTGGACAGCCGCGAGTGGACGAGAGTGCGGAGCAGTCTAAGCTTCCGTACGCAGGGAACAATCTCACTTGCCAAAGCCACCTATCTGCTACCTGGCAGGGGCGCCAAAGTTGCTTGAGTTCTCAAGCAGTAATGTGCCACAGCTGCCTGCGTTCGAGCTAGGAGTGGCACTGAGGCACCAAGCACTGAAGTTGCCCAGACTTTGGCTGGGAATGCTGGGAACCAGAAGCAGTCTGCGCTCCCCTGCCATAGGACAATGGCGGCCCACTGGTGCGGCAGGCAGGTAGGGGGTGGCACCTGAGCTGACGCAAGCGAGAGATACAATCTGAGCTTGTGGGGCAGCTGCTGTGGGACTGGGCACACTTAGTAGGTGGGCGAGTGGACAAGGGTGTGGAGCAGTCTAAGCTTCCGCGCGCAGGGAACGATCGGCGCGCGGTGGCAGCCGTGCGGGCTCCAGAGCAGCAGCAGCGGCAGGGGTGGAGCTTTGAACACTGCGGTTATTTGGGGTGAGGTGTGCCTACCCGCCTGCAAGGGGATCAGCGATTCCCTGTTCCCCCACCTCTGTGCCCTTCCAGATTTCTCTCCCCTAAAAGCCACTATATACCCTTAATATCTTGCCTTTCTTTCCCTGGATTTGCAGTGCAGCTAGGCGGTCGCCATCTTGGCCGGAAGTTCAGACAGGATCTTATAGAATGTAGGCTGGCCTTACTATGTAGCTTTGAACTGCTGATCTGCCTGCTTCTACCTTTCCACCTTCTGTGTGTTGAGATTGCAGGCATGCACCACTGCTCCTGATTTTACAAAATTGCTGAGGACTGAACTCAGAGTTTTGTACATGCTAGGCATATACTCTGCCAACTAAGTTATATCTCAACCTATGAAACCCTGTCTTTAAAGTTTTAACTCCTTTGGTCAATAGCATTTTGTGGCCTTATACCACAGAGGTATAAGGGCATTGGAAGTGTGACTAGATTGGTGTGTCAGCCACTGTAGTCATTAAATTTCCTGTAACAAACGCCTTATGTTCTTTAAACACAAGTCCCACTGGCATCATTGTAATCTGCATCCTCAGCCAATTATGATTCTGTTATTAGACTATTCCTTTGTGAAACACTGACATATCTTTAAATAGGTAACAGATGTTTTATGCCTTTAAAAAGAACAGTGCTTGTATATTATTTTTGTTGTTGTTCTCTCTCTCTCTCTCTCTCTCTCTTCTGTTGCAGTACCTCCCATTGAGCCTAGAGCTACATCCTAAGAAAGTGCTACTGTACCAATGGAAGACAACCCTAGCCCAGAAGCCCAGAATGCTTAATTTCTTAGAAATTTTTTAAATAAATTTTATTTGAAATTTTAACAAGCAGACTAGCAAATACTGGATTTTGTTTCAGCTTATATTTCTTTTTTTCTTCCTTTTTTTATTAGTTATGTACACAGTGTGTATACAGTCATGTTGGTACCATTGTTAGCCTCCTCCGTGTCCTCTCCCCTCAGAAGGGACCCTCCTCATTGGGAAAGGTGGGTTGTGCACTGTGGGGATATCCATCAGTTATGGGGAGGAGACAACATCTTTGTGTACAATGTCCCAACATGTAGCTCTAACAATCTTTTGACCCCCTCTTCTGAAAATTTCCCTGAGCCATGTTGGGTTTATTTTAGGTCTACTTCAGTGATGAGGTCTTGGAAGCCTCTGTGTCTCTGGATATCGTGTTTGGTAGGAGCTGAGTATTCTCTGTGTCTATCTCCTTCATCCTTGTGCTGATACCATGTTCACTGAGACAGAAGCTCTTGCTTATTTCCCCAATTACTCTTTAGTTTCAGCTGGGGCCCTGGTGAGGTGTGATGGGCTTATTCTCTACTCAGGTTCTGTGTCCATCTGAAAAAGAGAAGAAAATTCTCCAATGAAAGGGAAATCAGAACCAGATAAATTGGATAATCATTAATATTTTAGAGAGAATTTAATAGGTGTAGGCCCTCTCATAGCCTACAATTGGTGGGGGCTTGATAATGGAGACTGGGCTCATTTTTGGATATAGTTGTGACTTATTTCCCAGATCCAACTATGGGTTCTGTTCCACTGAGTGGATCCATTAGCCAAATCAAAAGCAGCTGGTTACCCACCTTGGCTATGTGCCAATATTGCACTTGTGTGAGCATCACCTCAGGTTGTTTGCTGCTGAGTAGCTTAGAACACAAGCTGCTTGGACAGATGTTGGTCATTTTCCCCCAGTCGCTTATGTAACACCTTCTGGCACTGGATGAGCTAACTGTCTGAGGACTGACTCTCTTTTAGATTCCAAACAGGTCACTCCATGTTCCATACCAACAGCATATGGTGTCTTTGGCTGTAGGGTCTTACCATTAACCTTTGGAGGGTCATCAAGTACTCTGACAGAAATCTATCTTCTTTTGGAGAACCTTGGAGTTATCTCTCTTCAACAGCTCAATGTGGATGTTATCTGCATGCTGGTACTGGGAGTTACAGGCCACTGCCAAGGGAAAAGGAGTAAAAAAGTAATATAAAAGCAAAAGAGAGAAAAGGGAGAGAGAGATAGAGAAACAATTAAGATTAGTCATCATAATACCCCCTACAGGGCCCTGTGATTCAGGTGTTCCCTTTAAGGACCTGATGAACGTTCAACCACTTAGTCTGTCATTTAGGATGTAGCATTTTATGGTACTGTTACCATTTGGGTCCAGTTTTTATGGTACCATTGCCATTTGGGTCCCTCCACCTTTACCCTCCCCTCCTGCCCTACCCTCCCTATTGTCAGATGCTTATTGGGTATGTCAGCGTCTCAGGCAGATCCAGGTTAGCAGCCACAGATGAGTGAGACCATGCCATGATTATCTTTCTGTGACTGGGTGAGTTCACTAAGAATGATCTGTTCCAAGTTCAACCATTTTTCTTCAAATTTTATTGTGTCATTTTTCCTTATTGCTGTGTAAAATTCTTTTGTGCTGATATACCTCATCTTGGTTAGCCATTCATCTAATGATGGACACCTGGGTTGATTCCAGTTCTTAATTATTATGAATTGAGCAGCTCTAAACATGGTTGAGTAAATCTCTCTGAAGTGAGGCATGGAGCTTTTGGGGTAAATGCCCAGTAAGAGAATAACTGGGTCTGTTGGTAACTCTATAGTCAACCTTTTTAGAAGTCTCCTCATTGCTTTCCATGGTGGTTGTACCATCTTACATTCCCACCAGCAGCAAATGAGTATCCCTATGTCTCCACATGCTCACCAGCATTTGTTTTTATTTGATTTTTTTTTTATGTTTGCTATCGTTACTGGGGTAAGGTGGAATGTAATTGTTGTTTTAATTTGTGCTTTCTTGATGATTGGGGATGATGAACATTTTCTTAAGTGTATATTTTCCATTTGTGTTTCTTCCTCTGAGAACTGCCTGTCCAGTTCTTTGCCCCATTTTGTGAATGGGTTATTTCACTTTATATTGTTTAAGTGTTTGAGTTCTTTGGAGATTCTAGAAATTAGGCCTCTGTCAGTTGTATAACTGGCAAAAATTTTCTCCCATTCTGTGGGTAATTTATTGGCTTTGCTTATTCTATGTTTGTCTGTGAAGAAACTTTTTATCTTCATGAGATCCCAATGGCTGAGTGATTGTTTAATTTCCCAAGCTACTGGGGTTTTATTCAGGTAGTCTTTTCCCATTCCTATATCATGGAAAGTTCCTCCTATTTTTTCTTCCAGTAGTAGGAGAGTTTCTGGTCTTTGATCCATTTGGACTTGATTTTTGTGCTTGGCGAGATGTGTGGATTGAGTTTCATTTTACTGCATATGCTTATCCAGCTTGTCCAGCACATTTGTTGAAGATGCCATCTTTTTTTCCAGCCTACATTGTGAGGGCCTTTGTCACATATCAAGTAACTCTAGTTACTTGACCCAAAGTCTGGGTCCTCAATTCTTAACTATCAGGATTTTCTTTGACTTCAAAGTACTTTTCTTTCCCCTTAAGTAGCCTTTTACTTTAGTGTTTTTTTTTTTTAAAGGATTGCTTTAGGATTATCATTTAAATATTTAGTAAATATTTTCATCAATAAATTTTTAGTGCAATCTGTTTATACACTCTTACCAATGTATTCTTCTGTGGTAGTGGAAATAATTTACTGGAGGGATGAATTTAAATTAAAGTTTTATGTCCAAAATCTGAATTCAGTTCATCACTGGCACCAAACACATCTATAAGCCATTGAAAGAAAATTCCTTTGGCAAGTACCATAGTATGACTCTACTGAATAAATTTCATTTGGAATAGAATCATTAGTATGTTTCAAAAGCAATTATGACCTAAATTAATAAGAAAAAAATTTCATTTGGGTCATTACATTATAAATCATTTTTCATAAGTTAATTTATGGTTGACATGCTCTTGAAAATAGTTTTGGACATTATTTTTATATTGAAATAATTCATCATTGTTATAAATTTTCTCTTTTGAAAAGACTAAAATATCAAAACAATTCTTTGAAAAACAGAATTTCTTATGTCACTGGGTGCAAATAACTTATACAGTATCATCCAACTTGGACTAAGACATGGGCTCATATGTTCCCACATCCTCTGTTAGAAGTTGCTGTCAAGTATTACGTGCATTCATATACAGCCCAATAAAAGAAAGATACATTAATTCATTTATAAATAATTAGGGCATTTTTACCTAATACTGACATGCTGATAGCTGTGGATGTGGGGATACAGACCTTTGTTCCTTGAACAATATGGGAGGGCACTTTCATACACACACACACACACATTTTTAATATACTTATATCCATATTCTAGTCAACAATGATAAATAACATGTAATGTGAAAAATCTATATAGTATAATTGTACCTATTATTCATAAGTATATATTTACAATACATAAATTATATATGCTATCTGTTTATACTACTACCCTTTATGAAAAAGAAATGTGTTATAATCTCTCTACTATGAAACAAAATAATGAATATTTTAAAAGAATTTTAATACTAATTGAAACCTACTAGAAAGAAGAGCTGTTAGTCATCATCTTTCCTCTTCATTTTTTTAAAGGAAATAATAATAAATCATTTTTTATAATAAGTGAGACATGTTTTAGCTAACTTATAACAATACTACCATCTACTGGAATTTAAGAATATTATTAGTAAAAAGGTTTGAAGGCTCTAGGTTGGAGTTTTAAAATTGTAGGATTAAATTGTCTTTTATTGTACAGTTTTAAATTCAATGAATGATTATTTCCAAAGGGTAGTTTTTATAATTTCATTTTTTCCCTAAGTTACATAAACTGAGGGAAAAAAAAAACAACATTGAAAATAGCTTCAACTTTTCCTTTTTTCAATTAATTTTCTGAATCCCTTCAACCTCACTTGTAAGGAATTGTTACTCATTTGATAAGTAGGGACTATTTACAGACTGCATGCTGTCATATATATATAAGTTGCACATTTGGAATATATATCTACCAGACTAGGCACACTGAGATGTGAACATGGAAAGAAGGTTTATTTTTTTTCTTTCTGGAGAAGATACAGATATGCATCTTGAAATTTAAGTTAGATTTATTCAGTTAGGACAAGGGCAATTAATTTTTAGAGAACTTGGAAAGTGAGGTATGCTAGTAAACTTTCACTGTAGTCATTTGTATGGGTTGCTCCATGGAAGAAGGTTAGCCAGAACAATTCTGAAAAATAAATCTGCATTCACTATGGGATAAGAGAGGATAGAAGAAGAGCATAGATGAGAGAGATAGAAGTTTATAAGCTTAAGATCTGCAGTCAAACTGGTAGGAAATTAACCCAATTTCTAAACTGTTGTCTAACTATTATAAGCTCATTAATTTTTCAGTCTCACATTTAACAATGACACATGTAGGTAATCATAGTTCATGCCTTACAAGTAAACGTGAGGATAAAAGAAATACTCAAGACTTATATACTGCCTGACTCATACAGGTTGTGGTAAATGTTACCCACTTCACCCTGCTTTCCTTATTTTCTTCTAATGATAACTTTAACTTTGGCTCTAATTTTAACTATACAACTAATCAAGGCATTAAAGAGAGAAGCAAAAGCAAATGAATGTGAATTAGTGTGGCTTGTCAGTTTCATAAAAGAACTATAAGGGATTGTCAGACATCTGTTTTCTCTTTTTATTTGACAGAGAGAATAGGCATGCTGGGGCCTTCGGCCACTGTAAATAACTCTGGATGCATATGCCACCTTGTGCATCTGGCTTATATGTGTCCTAAAGAAAAGATCCTTGGCTTCACAGGCAAATGCCTTAACCACTAAGCCTTCTCTCCAGCCCCCAGTATCTGTTTTGTATCAAATAAGTTTCAGGTGTTCTGATGTGTTCCAATCACTGGGACTGAAAGATGTGTAGATCACAAAGGGAACCAAATCAGTAAGTTACTAATATTGCTCGGTTGTTTACCAAGGAAGCCTTCAAAGAAAAGCTCACATGGGAGTTTGTTAATAAAGAATTTTCAGCCCAATCATCTAAGAAAGAAAGGTACTTAGTCATCCTGTTTGTTCAAAGGTGTGGGCAAAAACCTTGGTAGCAGGATTTTGAAGAAACTTTAAGCTAAGATGGAGAAAAATTGTCCCTTGGTTTGGCACATGAAGTGTAATCTGAAAACTCTCAGATGGAACACCTAATAGTAGCACATTAATATTAATTAAATATACTTATCATACTGTAAATATTTGCATTAGATAGATTTAGGCATATTAAAGATCACACTGGATTTCAGAACTTTAACATGTATACTTTGAAACTTTACCAAAAAGTATACTGCTTCTATATCAAATTGTTTTCACTCACTCTAAGGTCCTCTCACAGAAGATTATACAAGGTTTTAATCAGATTATAAATTTTATTTCTAACCACATTCCCTAAGGTATGCTTTCTATAAAAATATTTATTTCCACCTAAAAATTATATAAGAAGGCCTAAATGTGCCACCACATATTATCCTTTATGAGAACTACATTTTTTTAACTAGTAACTTTCCTGGAAAACTATTGGGAAAGTGAACTATGAACTCTGATTTTACATATATGAAATTGTAATTCAACTAAGAAAGTTTACATTTGAAAAAGTGGCTGAAGCCAGGTGTAGTGGTTCAACACTCAGGAGGTAGAGGTAGGAGAATTGTAGTGAGTTTGAGGTCACCCAAAGGCTTCATAGTAAATTCCAGATCAGCATAGGCTAGAGCAAGACCCTACTTAGAAAAAAAAAAAAAAAAAAAAAAAAAAAGAAAAGAAAAGAAAAGAAAAAATGGCTGAAGTGTCATCTTAGAAGATACAAAACAATGGCAATAAAAGCTCAATAGAGAAAAAGCATTTAAACTGGGAAAATGGAGTGCTTTTAGCCAGTAGTTTTACATTAAGCCTGTGTCTGCCCCTCTAGCTTTACAATAGCTTTGCATCTCCTTCCATCTCACTGGACTTCCTTGGCTTCTCTTTCAGTTTTGGCCCTCTGTGAGTTAGAATTTCTATCAGTTTTCTGAACTAAGCTCTGATGCTATTGTAAGGATTAAGAGAGGTGATGGTGGCCTCATTGTGGTGGAGGCTGACTTGACGTCTGTGGAGGAAGAAGGTTTGGATCATCTGCAGCTTTGAAATTACCCCACCCAGTATTTATTATTTTAAGAACATCAGATAAAATAAATGTATGGCTATCCCTTTCTGCATTGCAATATAGCAAATATCAACATTATCTGACACCAAATTCGGGGTAGAAATTAATTAGGCTCTTATTACAAAGAAAAGTAACACAATAAATAGAAAATAAAAGGAGGAAAATATTTTCTCAAGCAGCAGAAATAAAAATGGCAGGATGCACAAAGAGGACCATGAAGAAAGAAAATCAAAGAAAACATGTGGGCGCCATGGAGTGACCTTTAAAACAGAGTCATAAAAAAATACACAAAGACAAAGAAAGAATTACTGGTTTGAAGGACTCTGGGAGATCTAAGAAAGAACTAAGTGGTAAAGGAAGAATACAAAAATTCAAAGAGAGAAAAGGGGACATTGAACTCTTACAGAGGCCACAGCAACAAAAAGCTTTGTCTTTTTGCTGAGACTTCAAAATGTGTTGTCATTATGCATGAAATTGAAGTTCCAGCATTCTTAAAAACACATACACTTTGAAATCCCATCATGTGTGATGTATCAGTGACACAGATTGGGATGCCTTTCCCTTCAAGTAATCAATAATTCAGTGATTATGAATAGAAATCCAATCCAGATGGGAGTTTCAAAGTTAGGTTTAGAAAGAATTCATAAAGATGTGCCCTTACATCATTAAGAAAAAGGAGTGGTTATAGCACACACTCATGTTTAGAACAGTGGGATATTTGAATTGAAAATATCCCACTAAATAGTTGAATTATTCCTATTTTTCAAAACACTGCACTTTTAACTATAAATATTACATCAAAACTTTAGAACTATTAATTGCATAATAGCATCCCTAAAACCATTTCCATGCAACAGAACAATTCCAGGGTGAATACTGAGCCAGATTTCTAAAGAGAGCAGTTTTAAGTTGAGCAACATCTTGGATATGACCACACACACACACACACACACACACACACACACACATTAAATTTCAAAAGAAGAGTTTGTTACGTTCAAATCTGGGAATTTATTTAATATATTCAATTTTGGGGGGCTTTGTTATTCTTGTCTTACCTCATAGATACCTAATATTACCTCATAGAATTGTTTATTTTTAAATATATTAATATATAAGAAATACTTGGACCACTTCCCAGAAAAATTAAGCACTTAGTAGGTGAACATAATTAAAAAAAAAATCTAAGAAGGGAGAGCAAAGGAAGACCCATAAGAGAAATATGGATCTTAATTCCTGTCCTCCAAGAAGAAAGAAAACAAATGGATGCTTAATATAACATCTCACATTCACCCTGACCCTGCTGTTAGCAGCAGCTGCCACAGAGCTGTAATTACTGCAGAGTTTGGCCCTGCCCCTTCTAGGACATAGCACCCATGTGTCCTGACTTCTGAATTCTGTCCCAGACCCTGGATAAAAAGCCTGGTTGCTCATGAGGCTGAGGATCAACTTTTTTGCTCTCTCTTTTCCAGCTCCTGGGATGCTCAATTCTGAACACTAGGGGTTTTTGCCACTGGTAAGGTTCTGCCCTTCCCAACCCTGACAGCTTGGCTGCTGCTGGGGTGGGAAAGAATGATGAGTTGTTGTCTTATTTTTTTAAAAGTTTTTCTTTAATATTCTGTTTTGTTTTGTTTTCCCCTAGACTCATGACCATTTATAAGGGCCCTTAGGCCATGTGGATGTATCCACTCCTTACCTTGTGGTTTCTGGATTCTATGAATTGCTTACTGGGCAGTTTGGTGAGCATAGTATATGCTTTTAGCCAGCAGATGTTGCACCCTTAGGGCTCATGACTACCCCTGTCATAGGTTTTCAATATCAGGCATGTATTCCCTCCTGTGGAGCAGGCCTCCAGTCCAATTAGAGAGTGGTTGGTTTTTCCCATAACAGACATACCACTATTGCACTCATTGGTTCATTTGGCCTGGCTGGCCAAATTTAAGGCTTGCAGTGCCCACTGTTGTTTATCTCCACTGGTGATTTCTCTCTCTCCCATGAAACTGCATGCAGTATATCTTTTTCCAGCTCTCTGTCAGCTGGTCTACGAGGAGGAGGTTTTAAGCTCAGCTCCAGCAGGATTTCTCAGGGACCTTGCAGCCCAAGTATGTGGAGTATTCATCAATAGGGTCTTACCATATATTCCTGGTGGGAAACCAAGAACTTTGGAAATGGCCTGTTTTTCAAGGTAGTGTCTCACTCTAGCCCAGGCTGACCTGGAATTCACTATTGAGTCTCAGGGTGGCCTCGAACTCATGGAGATCCTCCTACCTCTGCCTCCCGAGTGCTGGGATTGAAGGCGTGCGCCACCATGACCGGCATCCATAGCCCATTTTTTAATTGGTTTGTTTGATTTATTATTATTTAGTTGGTTGAGTTCTATTTTCTGTATCAGAAACAATTCGTAGATTCTGATTTAGTGATAGTACTCCTGTGGTGTTTCCCAGAAGAGCAAATTGTTCACATCTTCTGCCTCCTGTCTTCCTGCAGGGTTGACATTCTTCTCTGTCGCAGGAAACATGCTGACATAACTCTCAGTTATTCATGGAAATTACTACTTTTGATTGAATCAGAGTATTTGGACTTACAGACAAATTTAATTTATTGTCTGCATTCTGAAGATGCATTTTTCTAAGTAATTGTATATTTTTCTCTATAGTCAATTTTTAAAAACCAGCTTTACATTGAACTTTAAATAAGTGTTAGCTTTTATCCTGAATATATACATGATGAAAAAAGAAAGATGAAGGGAAAAGGATGAGAAAGAAATGAGTACAAATATTGTTTTATTCTTCAATTTTATTTTCTACATGCAGTTTTACAGTATGAATTCTTTTTTTTTTTTTTCCCTTATTAGTTAGTTTTGTATTCAGCAAATACAGTCAGTTTGGTACCATTATTAGGCTCATCCGTGACCTACCCCCTCCCCTTGGCCCCTCCTTGTTGAGGTATACGGGTCATGCATTGTGGAGTTAGCCCACAGTTATGGGTAAGCTAAATGTCTCTGCATATCATGACCCAACATGTGGCTCTGACATTCTTTCTGCCCCCTCTTCCGCAAAATTTCCCTGAGCCATGTTGGGTTCATTTTTGGTCTGCTTCAGTGATGAGGTGTTGGGGGCCTCTGAGGCTCTGGCTCTCTGATTTGGTAGGAGTTGATTTTTCTCTGTGCTGATCTCCTTCCCCCTTGAGCTCGTATCCAGTTCATCAGGAAAACACCTCCCTTTCTTGTTTCTCCAATTTTACTTAGTTTCAGCCAGGGCCCTTTTGAGGTATGATGGGGTGGCTCTCTCCTTAGGATCTACATCTATCTGAAAAAGAGAAGCAGATTCTCCAGTGGAGAGTAAGTTAGCACCAGGACAAATGAGATAACCCTTTTTTTATATAGAGAATATAATAGGTGTAGGCCCTCTTGTAGCCCACAATTGATGGTAGCTTGATATTGGAGAGTGGGCTTATGTTTGGATATGGTTCTGCCTTGTTTCCCAGCTCCAGCTATGGGTCCCATACCAGTGAGGGGATCAGTTAGCCAAATTGAGAGCAGTTGGTTTCCCACCATGGCTGTGTGCCACCACTGCACTTGTGTGGGCATCACAACAAGTTATTTGCTGCTAAGTAGGTTAGAGCATGCGTTGCTTGGACAGATATTGGTCATTTTCCCCCAGTCGCCCATGTAGCACCTTCTGGCACTAGACACGCTGACTGTCTGGGGACTGACTCACTTCCAACTTCCAGCCATGCCATTCTAATTTCCATGTCAATCACATAAGGTGTCTTCAGCAGTAGGGTCTTACCACTAGCCTTTGGTGGGTCATCAAGTACTCTGAGAGAAATCTGTCTGTCTTTTAGGAAACCTTGTAGGTCTCTCTGATCAAAAGCTCATTGTGGATGATAGCCCCATGCTGGTTCTGGGAGTTACAGGTCAGTGCCCACTAAGAAAATGAGGAAAAATATAACTAATATACAAGAGTTAGAGATAAGAGAAAGAGAGAGAGGGAGAGGGGAAGTGAGGGAGGGAAGATGTAGAAGATTAAGGTTAGTCTTGATCTTACACTCTCCAGTGTCTTGTGGATCAGGTGTTCCCTGTAAGGGCCTGGTGAAGGATCAGCCATTCGGTCTGTCTTTTAGTAAGTAGAAAATTATGGTACCATTGCCATTTGGGTCAGACTCCATCCCAAAAATCTTGAAGGTGATTAACTCCTATAGCCATGTAGTAGGATACAAAATCAATGCACAAAAACCAGTAGCCTTCCTTTAAGCAAATGACAAAGATACAGATAAAGAAATAAGGGACATAGTCCCATTTTCAATTGCAAGGAAAAAAAAATACCTTGGAATAACATTAACCAAGGAAGTGAAAGATCTATACAACAAAAACATAAAAACACTCAAAGAAGATATTGAGGCCGACTTAAGAAAATGGAAAGACCTCTCATGTTCCTGGATAGGCAGAATTAACATTGTGAGGATGACAATTCTACCAAAGGCAATATACAGATTTAATGCAATTCCAATTAAAATCCCTACAGTGTTCTTCACAGAGATAGAAAAAATGATCTCAAATTTCATATGGAAAGGCAGAAGGCCTCTCATTTCCAAACATAACCTCGGCAAAAGAAATACCTCTGGAGGAATCACCATACCTGATCTAAAGCTATATTACAAAGCCATAGTAATAAAAACAGCATGGTACTGGCATAAAAACAGGAGTATAGGTCAATGGAATAGACTTGAGGACCCAGATTTTGGGTCAACCAACTATAGCAACTTGATATTCGATAAAGGCCCAAACAATATAAGCTGGAAAAAAGACAGCATCTTCAACAAATGGTGCTGGACAAACTGGATAACCATATGCAGGAAACTGAAACTTGATCCACACATTTCACCATGCACTACACTCAAGTTCAAATGGATCAAAGATCTCAATATAAGACAAGAAACTCATATACTACTGGAAGAAAATGTAGGAAGTACTTTCCATGATATAGGAATGGAAAAAGACTTCCTGAACAAAACCCCAGTAGCTCATGAACTTAAACCATCACTCAACCAATGGGATCACATGAAACTGAAGAGTTTCTTTACAGACAAGCATACAATAAGCAAAGCCAATAGATCACCCACAGAATGGGAGAAAATATTTGCGGGTTATCCAACTGATAGAGGACTAATCTCTAGAATCTACAAAGAACTCAAAAATCTAAACAGGAAGAAGTCAAACACCCCACTCACAAAATGGGGCAAAGAGCTGAACAGGCAATTCACAGAGGAAGAAATAGAAATGGCAAATATACACTTAAGAAAATGTTCATCATCTCTAATCATCAGAGAAATGCAAATTAAAACAACTATGAGATTCCACCTTACCCCAATAAGGATAGCAAACATCAAAAAATCAAATAAAAATAAATGCTGGCGAGGATGTGGAGAAGTAGGAACACTCATCCACTGTTGGTGGGAATGTAGGATGGTACAACCACTTTGGAAAGCAATATGGAGACCTCTGAAAAAGCTGAGTATAGAGATACCAACAGACCCAGTTATGCCCTTACTGGGCATCTACCCTAAAACCTTCAAACCACAGGCTGGAGAGATTTGCTCAATCATGTCTATAGTGTCTCATTTTGTAATAGCTAAGTGCTGGAATCAACCCAGATGTCCATCACTAGAAGAATGGATAACTAAGATGTGGTATATCTACACAATGGAATTCTATACAGCAGTAAGAAAAAGTGACAAAATGAAATATGAGGAAAAATGGTTGAACCTGGAGCAGATCATTCTCAGTGAACTTACCCAATCACAGAAAAAAAATCACCACATAGTCTCACTCATCTATAGCACCTAACCTGAATCTACCTGAGTATGAATTCTTTAAAAAGCATTGATCATTACTTTTTCCTTCATGGTCTTTTGTTCACTTATTTTTATGTCTTATTTTCATGTTATATGATGTGTTATTAATCTTTAGTAGTGTATTTCGTATTGATATTAACAATTATTGCTAAAATATAAATATGTATAAAAGATGTTTAGGACATAAAAGAATTTGTGATTAGTATTTGCACATGTCCGTTTGTGGTGCCCATACACTTGCCTTTTGGGGAGTGGTACTTGCCTGACATGGCCAGAGCAGAATGGTCTGTGTGCTATTCTATGGCTTTTCTGCATGTATCTATTTAGCCAGACTCTCTCTAGCTGACACTGTAACTCACTGTTTTTCTTTGTGAGCCCAAGAAATTTCCTGGACTCTGCTCCTGTTTGTGGGACTGGGATTATAGGCCTATATGGCCATGCCCAACTATTTATTTGAGATCTGGAAGTTTGAACTCAGATAGGTTCAGACCCCTCTCAGGTTTTCAATGCTTGCCCCTGAAGTATACTTGACCACTGAGCAATCTCTATAGCCCTGTACTTGATTATTAACAGGTACATGGATTTTCTGTATTTTGCTGTTACTATAAGCATATCTGCATATCTTATGGCATAGGAACAACTCTTTACTATGATTTCATACATTTTAGCTGAATCGGAATAACCTAATTTCTCTAAAACATGATGTTGAGACTACAATGGAGAGTAAGGTTTTGCATATATAAAAAGTTCCCAAGTGATGCTAGCTGTAGATCCTGGACTAACTTTGAAAACAATGCTTTGAAGTGTATTTATTCTAGTAATTTCAAGTTACTAGTTATACATGGTTATTTAACTAGAAGTTGAAGTGCTGGTGATGAGGAAACAGCAAATATATTATTATATAATATGCTATTTTCAACATGTTTACAGGAACATGGACATCTACCAGCAATGGTGTATACATGTTTTGATCCCTTCAGACCTTTGCTTGGAGCTGCTTAATTTTTTTCTTCTTGTGACAATGTGTTTCTTTGCAAATTTCTTCACTGTTTTCCCACTATTGTATTTAGTATAAGATCACAAATCTTTATCTTAGCAGATAATGCCAAGAAAATCCTATTTTATTCTGTACTCTCTAATCCCCTTAAATTACCCAATACATAAGTGTAGCCCATTATCTTTTTACTGTTACCCAAATACTGCAAGCTTATTTCTTTTCCAAAAATGTTATTTTTGAGATATTTTATAGAAATGTATCTCCAATTATCACATTCCAAATAGATCTTTGTCCACTTCTTCATACTTGGATTAATTCCCCAACCCTAGTCTTGAAATAATATATCAGTATCATGACAGCTAGTCAAAAGGGGATTATGATCATTGTGTATTATCTATGTGTATGGAGGTGGTCAATAAAAAGCTATTTAACAAAATGTCCTGGATGTCCATGACCTCATAGTACCTGGTACTACCTACATAAGACCCTCATAAGAGGAGGAAAAGCTGATGACATTAAAATAAATGACTAATCAAGAGGTGAAGGGGACATGATGGAGGGTGGATTTGTGAAGGGGGAAATGGGTGAGGGGAGGGAATTATCATGGTTTGCTGTCTATAATTATGGAAGTTGTCAATGAGATGATTTTGTTGTTGTTGTTGTTTTTGGGTTTTTGAGGTAGGGTCTCACTCTATCCCAGGCTGACCTGGAATTCACTCTGTAGTCTCAGGGTGGCCTTGAACTCACAGCGATCCTCCTACCTCTGCCTCCCAAGTGCTGGGATTGAAGGCATGTGCCACCACACCCAGCAATGAAATGATTTTTAAAAAGCTGTTTAAAAAAGTAAAAGTGGAATTTTCAGCACTGAAATGATCTTGTCATACCTCTAAGGGTTAGGGACCATTGTGTAGGAGGTGGCAGAAAGAAAGGGCCAAAGGAAGGGAAGAATGCTTTGTATTACTGACCAAGAGACATAAAGTGGCCATGACATTCATGACCCCACAGTGACTGATGCTTCCTAAACTAGGTCTGCATGAGATGGAAAAGATGATGACATCAAAAATAAAAGAAAGACTAGTTGGAAAGAAGAAGGGACTCAGTGGAAAGAGATTGTGGGGGAGAAAAAGGAAGAAGAGTGGGAGGGGAATATGATCATAGTATATTGTGTATGGAGGTTGTCAATAAAAAGTTTTAAAATACCACATGAAATATATATATACATACATGTATAGGTATATATATATATATGTGTGTGTGTAAGTAAAACTGCAGATCAGTCTCAGTTTTAGTCTGTGAGTATGTTCATGGACCCAGAAGTGAAATTGTGAGTTTGTAAATAAACAACAATTACCTCTAAACATCTACCCAGTTGAAAGGTTATGATTCTAAATTAAGTAGTATATCTGAAACTCATTCCAGTAATGCACAAAAATCAACATAATTAGTAGATTTATTGTGACATTTTACAGCATTTAATACATATTCTTATTTCTTATCCTAAACCATTCTTTGTTCAAGATATTGGACTCTTATAAAAGTTTTATCATATCTCAGTTTTTCATATTGACTTAAACTTTTCTCTATTAATATTTGGTTAGCCTTTATTTAATCTGACAATTCTTGCCATTTAGAAAAAATAATACATAATAATGCAATAAAAATCCATCTTGGGCTGGAGAGATGGCTTAGCTGTTAAGGCATTTGCCTGCAAAGCCAAAGGACCCAGGTTCGACTCCCCAGGACCCACGTAAGCCAGATGTACAAGGGGGTGCATGCGTCTGAAGTTCTTTTGCAGTGGCTAGAGGCCCTGGGGTGCCCATTCTGTCTCTCCCTCTTGCTCTTTCTCTCTCAAATAAATAAATAAAAATAAAGTAAAAATAATTTAAAAATCCATCTCTATGATGGGTTGTATGCATGTATGTGAAAATCAGACCATGAGATTTTATTTTATGGGATGTGTCTCTAATGGTGAAAGGTGGATTGTTATATCAAAATATATTTTAAAACATAACAAATATTGTTAGATCATTTTTCCCAAATGGTTGCAACTATTTATGTAACCACAGGCAATAAATGAGTTTTGCTGTATCTTTGATTTTTTTCATTCATATCTCCAGCTTTTGCTCTAATTTCCACCAACATAGCTATTAAAAATTCTGTGGCATTCTGTAATAGCAATTTGGATATCTTATTCTGTGAACTGTATTTTCATCCTTTAAGCATCAGGCTTTTGACATTGTCATGATTTTTTTTACAAGTGCTTTTGGTATATTGTACGTCAAATTTCCAAAAAGTTTTATTCTTCATGACTATCAAAAATTTACATTTGTATGTTATTATAGGTTAAGTGGACTAAGGGGTAATTGTTCATATGCACACCTACATGGAGTAAGTGGACAGTGAGGCTTCCATTACCAAGACTAGACCATGTGGAGCACACTAGTTCCCTCCATAATAAAAGAAAACCAAAGAGAATAAAAAACGTCACAGAGCTGTAACCTATATCTGGTCTAGTCACAAAACTGATGTAGTAAGAAATGATTTCTTAACTTGTATCTGAGTTATTGTCATATATTCTTTATATTGTCTAAAAACTTTGGCTGTTAGGACTCCTTCTTTAAGGCTTGAATTTTAATGACTTTTTGAAAAATTAGTTTATAGATGTTTATAAATCATATAAAATAAAACTTCAATATTTTTCTTCTTATGGGTGAATATTTTAGAAGATAACAAAGTAAAAAATGAGATTATAAACTACTTCTAACTTCTGATCAGTCCTGACTGAAAGAAAAATAACATGTGTTTGAAATGCTTATATTAAGCAACACTTTAATGATATTGGTCATGGAAGAGTATTTCATCATCTAACAACTCCCAAGAATTAATATATTTTTGTTCTAGAGGAACTGAAGTCAGCAACTGACTTTTCAAATCAGTTCTTTGGTTCTCTGTGGAGTATCATTAAAGAGGTGTATGGGGAAAATATTTTATCTGCTCAAGTATTCTAAAGTTCTACTTTTTTGTTCAGTTACATGTCAACCATTCAGAAGAAAACAAAATAAATATACATTTTAGTGCTACTTCACTTGGAGAAGTTAGGCTAATATACTTCCCAATATTAGAAACATTTTAATTTTCCTCTTTTTTATTATGAACTTTACAGTGTGAACATATTTCATATTGGTGACACCCATCAGGAAAAAGCCTTCCTCAGTGGGGTTGTAGGTATTCCTTGCAGGGATTATGAATACATCAGTCAATCTCTGGGAGAGGCAGTACCTCAGAATACTCCTTCCTACCCTGTGGCTCTAAAAATATTTTTGCCCCTCTGAGCCTTGGCTGGCATGTTATAAGGTTCCTTTCATGCTAAGTTCACTACATCTCCAGTATTTACACGTTGATTAGTTTTGGGTCTCCTCAGTGTCTATCACCATCTCCAAGGAAGGGGATGTAAGGCTAGCACTGACAGTAGCACTCTTGTTTAAATAGACACTTCCTCTGTATGGACTTCTGGACCCTGACAGTTGTGATTGAGATGATTTGCATCATGCTATGCAGTCAACTACATTTTCGTGTTGTATTGATGGATCTTTGTTCTCCACAGTATTCACTGTCATCTGTGAATAGCAGATTCTCCAAACAAGAATGAGAGCAGCATGGAGCAAAGGGGATAAGCCTAATCATTTAAAACATTTTTTTTTTTTGATGTATATACCCTCTTTTCTTAGCCAAAGACCTTCCTATCCATATGATTCTAACACTGTTCTCAGTATCAGGTACAAAGTCTTTCCCCCAGACCAGGGCTTGCATATAATCAGTAGCAATTGATTACCCCTAGAGCCTGTGTGCCACTATTACACAGGCATGTACATCTTGCATAGCTGGTTGATTTAGTAGGTTGCTTGTTCATGCTATTGGTGACTGTGATGGTTAAGGTATTGTCAACTTGATCTGTTTAGTATTCCACAGAAATCCCTTTCAGGTGGGTCTCTAAGATTGCTTCCAGGAAGGATTAACTAAAAGAGAAAGTCCTTCCCCCAGGGGGAGCCCTTCCCCTAGAGTTGGTGGCCCCTCAGATGGGAGCTTTATATAAGGAAGCTCTGGGTGAAAGGAGCCCCCTTCCTTCCACTTGCTTGCCAGAGGTACTTGCTGCCTTCCAGCATGGATTGAAGACCAGTGTGAACTGAAGACCAATGTCAACTGAAGACCTGTATGGATTGAAAACCAGCAGCTCCTCAGGAAGCCTATAGGCCCTCAGTGCTGGATTGGGACTGCTGAGGCATCTAGCCATATGGACTGAGCAGCTGCCAAGTTCCATGATTCTTGGGCCTGTAATTGCTATTTGGACTGCTGTAAGCTAATCCAAATAAATTCCCTTTTTAATATAATTCATTCTAGTGGTTCTGTTCTTCCAGAGAACCTTAACTAGTGCATATTTTGGTACCAGAAATGGTTCTAGAGAAACAGAATTGTAAGGATGGATTGCTCTAGTGGGCGTGGTGCTATCTGGGGTTGCCTCTCCAACTGCAGTGCTACTAAAGGCCCTGCTGGTAATAAGGAGAGCACTTTTACTGGAAATAATCCATGGTGTGAACAATTTGAAGAACTCTGTAAGATAGATGTATTTGGTTATCCTGAGTCATGTCTTGTGAAGAGCAAGGAGTTTTTTGACTCTGTATTTAAAACATTTGGCTATTTGAGGAAGAGTAAGACAAATGATGAGGCTGGTTGGTTGCTTCTAGCATCTCTGGACAAACTATTGAGGGAACAACAAAAGCTCAGAAAGGAAAATTCCAAGCTTAAGACCCACATACATGATCTGATTGTTTCTAAGGGTACCCTAGTGGACAGTCTCCTCTCTAGCTAGAAGAAGGTTCAAATTGCAAAAACCAAACCCAAACTCTCATTGTAAGATTGGCTAATTTGCAATGTAAACTCAAATCCCAGCCTCACCAGGTAGCAGAAATTAAAGTGAGGGCATTAATTAGAAGAGCAAGATCCTGTAATTTGGGGTGGTAATGTATGGAAGACCCTGAATAATCTGGGAACATTAAACTTTCAGATTCTGAAGAAGTTGTTTTGCATGAAAATATGACCTCCTGTCCCTTAGCAGCCATTGTATCTCCACCTTCACACCCTGAAGTATTACCCTCCCCACCCTTGCATGATAGAATTAATCCTTCCTTGTCTGAGGGATCAACAGGAAGTGCTGATGCCCCTCAGTTCCCACCCATCTTTGCCTCTAGGCCTATAACAAGATGTAAGGCTAGGCAGGCCCTTAAAGGTAAGATACAAAGCATTACACAAAATGAGGTGAGGTGCATCCCTAAAGAACTTCAGGAGGTTTCTAACTTGTACAGGCAGAAGCATGGGGAATATGTGTGGGAATGAATTTTAAGGGTGTGAGATGATGGAGGAAGGAACATAAAATTAGATCAGGCTGAATTTACTGAAATGAGTCTATTGAGCAGAGATTTTAGATTTAACACTGAAGCTCATGGAGTTGGAATAGGTGCCAAGAGTTCATTTGATTTGTTGGCTCAAGTATGGATCCAGAAATGGCCTACTGTGAATGAGCTCAAACTGCCTGAGATCCCTTGGCTTCATGTTGATAAAAGGATTAAAAGGCTTAGAGAACTTAGAATGCTGAAGTGGATTTGCCACATAAACTCATCTTTACCCCCACAATGGGAGCATCCAGAAGATGTGCTCTTCACTAAGACTATAAGAAACAAATTTGTGAGGGGAGCAGCAGCATACTTAAAGTGCCCAATCATTGTTTTTTTTTGTTTGTTTGTTTGTTTTTTGTTTTGTTTGTTTTGTTTTTTGTTTTTTCGAGGTAGGGTCTCACTCTAGACCAGGCTGACATGGAACTCACTATGTAGTTTCAGGGTGGCCTCAGACTCACGGGGATCCACCTACCTCTGCCTCCCGAGTGCTGGGATTAAAGGCGTGCACCACCACACCCGGCTTATCATTGGTCTTTTATGTAAAGAATACTTCACAGTAGGAGCTGCACTTGCTGCATTAGGTGACTTAGATGCAATGGGTCTAACTGGATCTTGGGGTAATAAGGGCCAAGTGGCAGTGCTGAATCACCAAAGGCAAGGTGAGTGTGTTTTTTATAATAGGCAGTGTAGGCAAAATAATGCACATAAAGGTATGAGTCATATGGACCTTTGGCACTGGCTGATTTTGGCACTGACAATGGCTTTCCCAGAAATCAAATAGATAAGAAGCCTACTGAGTTCCGGCTTGATCTGTATAAGCAGTAAAGTTCCAGAGCAAAGGAACATAAAGCTGCTTTGAATTGTAGCAACAGAGAATCAAGGCCTCTTAATCAGTTTCCAGACTTGAGTCAGTTTACAGATCCTGATCCACTTGATTCAAGGAGTAGCTGGGTCCCCTCGAGGAAGGTCCCTTCTACACTCCCCCCCCCCCCATTTTAATATTAAGCTTACTCCTATCCTTCCTCAGAGGGACCTATGGCCATTTGCTAGAGTAACTGCACACTGGGGAAAAGGAAAGAATCAGACCTTTTGGAGCCTACTGGACACTGACTCTGAAATGACATTGATTCTAGGAGACCCAAAAAACATTTTGGCTCTCCAGTTAAAGTACTTGCTTTTGGAGGTCACATGATCAATGGAGTTTTGCAAATGTTAGACTGACAGTGGGTCCCTAACCTTACCCTGTGATTGTTTCCCCAGTCCCAGAATGAATAATTGGCATACATACACTTAGGAGTTGGCAGAACCCCTACATTGGTTCCCTGACTTGTGGAGCGAAGGCTGTTATGGTTGGAAAGGCCAAACCACCACTAGGAAAAATAGTGAATCAAATAAGGATCACATCCCTGGAGGGATTGCAGAAATTAATGCCACTATAAAGGACTCAAAGTATGCAGGATTGATGGTTCTCACTATGTCTCTCTTTAACTCTCCTATTTCGCTTGTTCAGAAGACAGACAGATCCTGGAGAATGACAGTGGATTATCAGAAACTTAATCAGATGGTGACTCCAATTGCAGCTGCTGTACCAGATGTTGTTTCTTTACTTGAGCAGATTAGCACATCTGGCACTTGGTATGCAGCTATTGATCTTGTGAATGCTTTCTTCTCCATACCCATCCATAAGGACCACTAGAGCAATTTCTATGAGCTGGCAAGGTCAGCAATATACTTCACTGTTTTACCTCAAGATTATATTAAATCTCCAGCCCTGTGTAATAGCTTAGTTCACAGGGATCTTGATCACCTGTCCCTTCCACAAAGTGCCACATTGTCCATTATATCCATGACATCATGCTGATTGGGTTTAATGAACAGGAGGTGCAACCACTCTGGAGTTGCTGATACAGCATATGTGCATAAAGGAATGGGGAAAAAATCCATCCAAAATTCAAGGACCTTCCACCTCAGTGAAATTTCTAGGAGTTCAGTGGCATGGGGCATGCAGGGATATTCCTTCCAAGGTGAAAGGATAAGTTGTTGCATTTGGCCCCTCCTACCACTAAGAAAAAAAGCACAACATCTAGTGGACCTATTTGGATTTCAGAGACCACACATTCCTCATTTGGGTGACTTACTCTGTCCCATATACCAAGTGACTTTGAAAGTTACTGGTTTTCAGTGGGGCCCAGAGCAAAAGAAGGCTCTTCAACAGGTCCAGGCTGATGTGCAGACTGCTCTGCCCCTTGGGCCATATGATCCAGCAGATCTGATGGTAATTGAGGTGTCAATTACAGATAGAAATGCTGTTTAGAGCCTTTGGCAGACCCCCATAGGTGAATCACAGTGGAGGCCCTTGGGATTTTGGAGCAAGGCCCTGCCATCATCTTCAGGCAATTATTCTCCCTCTGAGAGACAGCTCTTGGCCTGCTATTAGACCCATTATGAGCTGAGTTTTAGCTGACCCTCTGGGTTACAAAGTTTGGCATGCACAGCAGCAGTCCATCATCAAGTGGAAGTGGTATATACATGATTGGGCTCAATCAGGCCATGAAGGCCAAGTAAGTCACATGAGGAAGTTGCCCAAATACCTATGGTTCTTACTGTTGTAACAAAGGCTTCTGTCCCCAAGCATGCACCTATGGCATCATGTGTCATGCCCTATGAGGAGGAGAAGACAAGGGCATTGTTTACAGATGGTTTGGCACAGTATGCAGGCTCCTCTCAGAAGTGGACAGCTGCAGCATTACAGCCCCTTTCTGGAACAACTCTGAAGGACTGTGGTGAAAGAAAGTTTTCACAATGGGCAAAACTTCTGGCAATGCACATCATTGTGCATTTTGCTTGGAAAGAAAAATGGCCAGATGTGTGGTTAAACACTAATTCATGGGTTGTGGCCAATGGTTTGGCTGGATGGTCCAGGATTTGGAAGGAGCACAGTTGGAAAAATTGGTGAGAAGGACATCTGGGGAAGGTGTATGTGGATAGAACTGTCTGAATGTGGAAAAGATATAAAGATACTTATGTCATCTTGGTCCACGTTGAAGATGATAGGCAGCATAGGAACCATGCCAAAGCAGCCTAGGGGAGAAAAAGCCAAAACAAAACAAAACAAAACAACAACAACAACAAAAAACCCAGCAAAATACAATATTCTATTAAAAAGTGAGATGTAAAAGAAATTACCAATGGCAGTAGAGAAGTAGGAGAGATCCAGAATGTCTAGATCCCACAGAAGCTGGCAGAAGCAGCTCAAGCAGCGACAGCACCGGATCCACATGGCCACAGCCTCTAGGCTCAGCCTAAACTGCAGGAAAAGCCAGGTGAGGGGATTCTCCATTCATACCAGCCTCCACGCAAACTGAAGAAATGTGGAGGGAGGACAGCAGTGACCAACAGAGCAGTAACTCATGAGGAAAAGGACCATGTGGACCAGCAGGAGAACTGCAGCTACCATCCACAGCCTCCCCTCTCCCATCACTAGTGCAAGTGCCAGCAAGTACCATACTAGAGACCTGGGGAAGAGAGCACACCTACACAGAACCCAGAACTGGTGACCAGAGCAGCGATCCAGCAACCCAGCCAGCATACCTGAACCCACAGCACAGCAAAGAGGGACCCAAGTGGGAGCACAGCATAATTGAAACCAAAACCATCTCAAAAGGTAACTGAGATTACACCAGTTCAGTAACCACCAAATAAGCCTGGTATATAGGCTTCAATTGAAAGTGCTAATTGCACCTTCCATACCAGAATAAATTATATGTTAAGTCTGATGGATGGTCAGATTTTCCATTTTATTTTTTATTTTTATTTACTTTTTTTTTTTTTTTACAAAGCTTCAACTTTATTCTAAATGCACGCTGGAGCAAAATGAAAAGACAGGCTGATAGAATTGCCCATCTCAGCATAGTTTGCACAGCAATGACCTGTGGAAGCATGCTCTGAAAATGGCAGGAGGCTAGCCCAGCTTTACCCTAGTTTCAGGTCCTTTACAGATCTTCCCTAGGGCTTAACTCAGACTGTCATGCTTTTTTGAGGAACAACTTGCTTTATGACCTTGAGACTTAATTACCTCCTTTGCACAATGAGAGAGAGGATTCTCTGGTCTCTTCTAATTTTTTTTTATTTTTAGTTTTATTAATTAGTTTTTTACTCAGTAAATACAGTCAAGTTGGTACCATTGTTATCCTCCTCCATGTTCTTCCCCCTCACTCTGGCAGAAACTAATGAAATAGAAATGAAAAAATAATCCAAAGAATCAATGAAACAAAGAGTTGGTTCTTTGAAAGGATAAACAAGATTGATAAACCCTTAGCAAATCTCACCAAAAGAAAGAGAGAAGAGACACAAATTAATAAAATCAGAGCTAAAAAAAAAGGCACCATCACAATAGATACCAGAGAGATTCAAAAAAGTCATAGGGACATACTGTAAGAACATATACTCCACTAAGTTTGAAAATCTGAAAGAAATGGATGATTTCCTTGATTTATATGACCTACCTAAATTAAATCAAGATAAGATTAACCACTTAAATAGACCAGCAACAAATATGGAGGTCCAATCAGTTATCAAAAATCTCTCAACTAAAAAAGTCCAGGCCCAGATGGATTAAATGCTGAATTTTACCAGATCTTTATGGAAGAACTAACACCAATGCTTCTTAAACATTTCCATACAATAAAAAAAAAAGGAATCCTACCAAACTCATTCTACGAAGCCAGCATCACCTTGATACTAAAACCAGGCAAAGATAGAACCAAAAAAAGAAAAGAAAAGAAAAGAAATAAAAGTACAGACCAATCTCCCTCATGAACATAGACGCAAAATTCTCAAAAAAATATTGGCAAACGGAATACAAGAATATATCAGAAAGATCATTCACCTTGACCAAGTAGGCTTTATTCCAGAGATGCAGGGATGGTTCAACATACTCAAATTGATAAACATAATACATTCTATAAATGGACTGAAGGACAAAAAATACATGATCATCTCATTATATGCAGAAAAAGCATTTGACAAAATCCAATATCCCTTCATGATAAAAGTCCTACAGAGACTGGGAATACAAGGAACATATCTCAACATAATAAAGGCTATTTATGACATGCATACAGCCAACATATTAGTAAATGGGGAAAAACTAGAAGCTTTTCCACTAAAATCAGGGAACAAGATAAGGGTGTCCACTGCCACACTTTTATTTAATATTGTACTGGAAGTCTTAGCCATAGCAACAAGGCAAGAGACATACATAAAAGGGATACAAATTGGAAAGGAAGAGGTCAAGTTATCATTATTTGTAGATGACATGATTCTATACATAAAGGACCCTACAGACTCTACCAGCAAACTGTTAGAGCTGATAAACAGCTATAGCCATGTATCAGGATACAAAATAAACACACAGAAATCAGTAGCCTTCCTACATGCTAACAACAAAGACACAGAGGATGGAATCAGATAAGCACTCCCATTCAAAATTGCATTTAAAAAAGCACCTTGGAATAAACCTAACTAAGGAAGTGAAGGATCTCTACAATGAGAACTTTAAAACACTCAAGTAAAAGGTTGCATAAGACACTAGGAAATGGAAAGACACCCCTTGTTCTTGAATCAGAAGAGTCAATATTGTGAAAATGGCATTCTTCAATCCCCATCAAAATTCCAATGGCATTCTTCACAGAAATAGAAAAAAAATACAAAAAATTCATTGGAAGCACAAAAATACCTTGAATATCTAAAACAATATTGAGCAACAAAAATAATGCTGGTGGTATCACCATGCCTAATTTTAACCTATACTACAGAGCCATAATAAGAAAAACAGCATGGAACTGGCACAAAAGCTGACATTTAGATCAATGGAAGAGAATAGAGGACCCAGATATAGGTCTGGGAAGTTATAGCCACCTGATATTTCACAAAATGCCACAAATACTCATTGGAGAAAAGACAGCCTCTTCAGCAAATGGTGCCAGGAAAACTGGATATGTATGTAGAAGGATGAAAATAGGTCCTTCTCTCTCTTCATGCAGAAGAATTATGTCCAAATGAACTAAAGACCTTAATATCCAACCTAAAACTCTGAAACTGCTAGAGAAAAAAATAGGGGAAACACTTCAACATATTGGTCTTGGCAAAGACTTTCTGAATATAACCTCAATTGCTCAGTCAACAAAACCACAGATTAGCTGCTGGGACCTCATGAAATTACAAAGATCTTTTATGGCAAAGGACACTGTGACTAAAGCAAAGAGGCAACCTATAGGATGGGAAAATATCTTTTACAGCTATACATCTGATAGAGGATTGATATCCAGGATATACAAAGAACTCAAAAAATTAAATAATAAGAAATCAAGCAATCCAATTAAAAAATGGGCCATGGAACTAAATATAGAGTTCTCAGAAGAAGAAATACAGATGGCATATAAATATCTAAAAAAAAGTTCTACATCCCTAGTCATCAGGGAAATGCAGATTAAAACTACATTGAGATTCCATCTCACTCCTGTCAGATTGGCTACCATCATGAAAAGAACAAATGGTCATAATTGCTGGGGAGGATGCAGAAAAAGTGGAACCCTTCTACACTGTTGGTGGGAATGCAATCTGGTGTAGCCAGTGTGGAAATCAATGTGGAGGTTCCTAAGACAGCTAAAAATAGATTTAGATCTACCATATGACCCAGCTATAGCACTCCTAGGCGTATATACTAAGGACTCAGCTCACTACCTTAGAGATACTTGCTCAACCATGTTTATTGCCACTCTATTCACAATAGCTGGGAAATGGAGCCAGCCTATATGTCCCTCAGCTGATGATTGGATAAAGAAGATATGGCACATTTACCTAATGGAGTTCTACTCAGGGGTAAAGAAAAAGGAAGCTATGAAATTTGCAGCAAAATGAGGTAACCCAGGCCCATAAAGTCACATGTTGCATGTTCTCTCTCATATGTGGATCCTAGCTATAGGTGATTGGACTTCTGTGTCAGTAGGAAGAAAAGTCAGTAGCTGAGGCCAGTAAGCTAGAATGGATATGTAAAGGGAATAGAAAGGAAAGGAGGGGGATATTTAATAGGATGGTATTGTATATATGTAAGTAGAAGAATAGATTAATGGGGGTGAAAAGGCCTAAGTGAGGTCAGGGAAGAGATTGAGTAAGGGAATGGTGGAGGGATGGCTAATAAAAATCAAAGAAGAGGGGTTGGAGAGATGGCTTAGCAGTTAAGGTACTTGCCTGCAAAGCCAAAGGACCCAGGTTCAATTCCCCAGGACGCATGTAAACCAGAGGCATGGGGGCACATGTGTCTGGAGTTCTGTTTGCAGTGGCTGGAGGCCCTGGCATGCCCATTCTCTCTCTGTCTCTCTACCTGCCTATTTCTGTGTATCTGTCTCTCTGTTCTCTCTCTCTCTCTCTCTCTCTCTCTCTCTCTCTCTCTCATAAATAAATAAATAATAAAATAAAATATTTTTAAAAATCTAAGAAGATCTAAATAAATCATATGGAAATCTACTTTTTTGGACACAGGATCAGTAGATTGTTACTAGAAAATTTTCAATGCCAGGGATGGGATACCTTCCAGTGAGTTGTTGGCCAGGGAGGTCCCTGATGCCCCCAGAACATCATAGGCCATTGCCAAGGCCCTTGGTTTCCCACCAGGAATAGGTGGAAAGACTCTATTGCTGAAGACTCCACATACTTGGGCTGCAAGGCCACTGAGAAGAACTGCTGGAATTGAGCTGAAAACCTCCTCCATGTAGACCAGCTGACAGAAAGCTGGAAGAAGCCATTCTGCATGCAGTTCAATGGGAGAGAGAGAAATCACCAGTGAAAATACTCAACAGTGGACACAGCAAGCCTTATATTTGGCCAGCCAGGCCAAATGAGCCAACAGGTGCAATAGTGGCATGTCTGTCATGGTGGAAACAAACTGCCCTTTAATAGGACTAGAGGCCCACTCCATGGGAGGGAATACATCCCTGACATTGACAACCTGCATCAGGGGTAGCCATGAGCCCTTGAGGTGTAAAGTTTGCTACTGTCTGGCTAAATGTATATACTATGCTGATAAAACTGCCCAGTAAGCACTTCTCTTAATGTTCATACCCATATATTAATGCTACTCACACTTTTTGCAGAGAACCTTCTCTTTTCAGATGGCAGTAACCTTGGGATGACTCAGAAGGCATCATGGTGCTGGGAAGAAGTGACAGACGAGTGCTTAGCACTGAAATATCTCTATCACACCTTCCAAGCTCAGGGCCCATTGTGGAAGAGGTGGCAGAAAGAATGTGAAAGCCAAAGGAAGGGTAGGACTCCTTTCAACATGCTCCTCCAGATGCAAAATGGCCTGGATATCCATGACCTCACACTGCTTGACCCTACCTACACAAGACCATCATAATAAGAGAAAAAAGATCATGACATAAAAATAAAAGAGAGACTGACTGAGACAAGGAGGGGATATGATGGAGAGTGGAGTTTAAAAGGGGAAAGTGGGAGGAGGGAGAGCATTAACTATGGGATATTGCTTACAATCATAGAAGTTGTTAATAAAAAAGAAATTAATTTAAAAAAAAGTTACTTGTGTCCCATGTTAATGCTCATCAGAAGGTGACCTCATCAGAGGATGACTTTAATAATCAAGTAGATAAGCTGACCCATGCTGTGGATAGTTGCCAATCTCTTTCCTCAGTCATCCCTGTCATTGCCCAATGGTCCTATGAACAAAGTGGTCATGGTGGCAGGGATTCATGTTATGCATGGGCCCAACAACATGGACTTCCACTAACTAAGGCCAACCTAGCTATGGCTGCTACTGAGTGCTAAATTTTCCAGCAGCAGAGACCAACTCTGAGCCCCTGATATGGTAGTATTCCTTGGTCAAGCCAGCAATTTTGTGGCAGGTTGACTACATTGAACCACTTCCATCATGGAAAGGGCAGCATTTTGTCCTTATGAAATAGACACTTATTCTGGGTATGCATTTGCCTTTCCTGCACATAGTGCTTCTTCCAAAACTACCATCTGTGGGCGTACAGAATGCCTTATTCACCATCATGGTATTCCACACAGCATTGCTTCTGACCAAGGAAGTCACTTCACAGCCAAGGAAGTACAGTAGTGGGTTCATGATCATGGAATTCACTGGTCTGATCATGTGCTCCACCACCCTGAAGCAGCTGGATTGATATAATCATGACATGGCCTTTTACAGAAACTAGGTGGCAATAGCTTGGAGGGCTGGGGGAGTGTCCTCCAGCAGGCTGTATATGCTCTGAATCAGCATCCTGTATATGTTTCACCTGTTTCACCTATAGCCCTGATTCACGGGTCCAGGAATCAAGGGGTGGAAATGGGAATGGCCCAAATTACCATCACTCCAAGTGACCCATTAGCTAAATATTTGCTTCCTGTTCCCACAACCTTATGCTCTGAGGTGCCTAGAGGTCTTGGTATCTGATGGGGAAGTGCTTTTGCCCAAAGGCACAGAGAACATTCCATTGAAGTGGAAGCTAAGACTTCCCCCTGGGCACTTTGGGCTTCTGATGCCCTCCAGTTAACAGGCTAAGAAAGGAGTTTCAGTGTTAGCAAGGGTGATTGATCCAGACTACCAGGGAGAAATTGGACTACTCTGCCACAGTGGAGGTAAGGAAGAGTATGTCTGGAGTGCAGCAGATCCTTTAGGGCATCTCTTAGTGTTACCATGCCCTGTTATCAAATTCAATGGACAACTGCAACAACCCAATCTAGGTAGTATGATAAAGGGCCCAGACCCTTCAAGAATGAAGGCATGGGTCACCCCTCCAGGTAAAGAACCAAGACCTGCTGAGGTGCTTGCTGATGGTTGAGGAAATACAGAATGGGTGGTAGAAGAAGGCAGTTATAAATTCGAGCTAAGGTCACATGACCAGTTTCAGAAACATGGACTGTAGTTGCAATGTTTATGTCCTACCTTGACACAGAGTGTTTGTACATATCTACACTATTATTAAGATTATATCACTAGATAACTGTTGAATTTATATTAGACCTATTATATTAGAGACTAATCTTTCAAGGAACCTTGCTTTGTGTTGGGGGGTGGTGGCAGATTTTGCATTTCTGGTTGTGCATGGAACAGTTATACAATGTTAGGCTGAATTATAAGCTTGTTACTGTTTTCATTTGTAAATTAAGTATGATGTAAAGAGATATGGTTTGGTGTCAAGTTGACAAGGGTGGACTTGTGATGGTTAAGGTGTTGTCAACTTGATCTGTTTAGTAATAGACAGAAATCCCTTTCAGGTGGGTCTCTGAGGTTGCTTCCAGGAAGGCTTAACTGAAGGAGGAAGTCCTTCCCCCAGAGGGACCCCTTCCCCTATAGCCTGTAGCCCCTCTCAGATGGGAATTTTATATAGGGAAGCTCTGGGTGAAATGAGCCCCCTTCCTTCCACATGGCTGCCAGAGGTGCTTGCTACATTCCAGCATGGATTGGAAACCAACACAGACTAAAGACCAACGTCAACTGAAGCCCTGCATGGATTCTCAGGAAGCCTACAGGCCTTCAGTGCTGGATTTTGAATGCTGAGGCATCAAGCCATGTGGACTGAGCAGCTATCAGGTTACTTGATTCTCAGGCCTGCAACTGCTATTTGGACTGCCATAAACTAATCTGATAAATTCCATTTATTTATTGACAACTTCTATACTTACAGAAAATAAAACATGATAATCCTTTCCCTTCCCACTTTACCCTTCAAAACTCCTCTCCATAATACCCCTCCCTCTCTCTGTTAGTCTTTCTTTTATTTTGATGTCATCATCTTTTTCTCCTATTACGAGGGTCTTGTGAAGGTATTGCTAGGCATTGCAAAGTCACAAATATCAAGGCCAATTTTTGTCTGAACAGTTGCATTGTAAGGAGTTATACCCTTCCTTTGGCTCTTATATTCATTATGCCACCTCTTCAGCAATGGACCCTGAGCCTTGCAGGGTGTGATAGAGATGTTTCAGTGCTGGACACTCCTCTGTCACTTCTTTTCAGCACTGTGTTGCCTTTTGGGTCATCCCAATAGTCACTGCCACCTGAAAAGAAAAGCTTTTCTAAACAAAAGTGAGAGTAGCATTAATATATGAATATGAACATTAAGTTCATTACAGGGTAATTTGGTAAGCATAATATATGCATTTATCCTGACAGATGAGACTTTATACCCCTAAGGCTCATGACCTCCCCTGTTATAGGCCTTTGATTAGATGTTCAATGTTAGGCATGTCCCCCCTCCCCCCCGGACAGTGTGGGCCTTCAGTCCAATTAGAGAGCAGAGTTGGTTTCCCCAAGAGTAGACATGCCACTATTGCTTCTGTCAGGGAGACAGGTCATTTAACCTGTCTGGCCAAACTCGAGACTTCCAGTGTCCACTGTTTTGACTTCTGATGACTTCTGTCTCCCATAGGTCTGCAGGCAGTGCCACCTTTTCTAGCTTTCAGTTGGCTGGTCTACAGGGAGAAGATTTGCAGCTCAGAAACAGCTTGATTTCTCAGTGACTTTGCTGCTCAGGCATGTGAAGTGTTTAGCAATAGAGTCTTGCCATCTGTTACTCATGGAAACCAAGGGCCTTGGCAAAAGCCTGTAATGTTTTGGTGGCACCAGAGACTTCCCTGGCCAACAACTCACTGGAACGTATCCCATCCCTGGCACTGAAAACTTTTGGTTAGCAATCTATGGATCCTGGATGTGCCATTATCCAAAAAATTAGGCTTTCATATGTCTTATTCAGAACATCTTGAATTTTTATTGACCCTCCACCATACCTCTCTTACTCAATCTCTTCCCCTGGCCTCACTTAGGCCACTCCACTCACTTTAATCTGTTCTACTTACACATGTACAATACCACCCCTAAAGTCCTTCCCTCTCCTCCATCCTTTATAGCTGTTTTCTAGCTTACTGGCCTCTGCTACTTATTTTTGGTTCCAGCTCACACATAAGTCTAAACACCTGCAGCTAATATTGACAAATGAGAGAGAACATACAATGGTTGGCTTTCTGAGCCTGGGTTATCTCACTTTCCAAATACATCTGTTTCCCTGCAAATTTCATATTTCTTTACTGCTGACTAGGACTCCATTGTGTAAATGTACCACATCTTTATTATCCATTCACCTGCTGAGGGATATCTAGGTTGGTTCCATTTCCTAGCTATTGTGAATAGAGCAGCAATAAACATGGTCATGCAAGTATCTCCAAAGAAGTGAGAAGAATCACTAGGATATATGCCTATGAGTGCTATAGCTGAATCATATGGTAAATCTATTTTTAGCTGTGTCAAGAACATCCACACTGATTTCCATAAGGGCTGTCCCAGATTACTTTCCAGCCAACAGTGTAGAATGGTTCCTTTTTATCTGCAACCTTGCCAATATTTATTGTCATTTGTTTTCTTCTTTTTTCTTTTTTTATTTTTCAAGGTAGATTTTCACTCTAGCCCACATTGACCTGGAATCCATCATGGAGCATCAAGGTGGCCTCAAAATCATGGTGATCTTCCTACCTCTGCCTCCTGGGTTCTGGGATTAAAGCTGTGTACCACCAAGCCTGGCTCTCATTTGTTTTCTTCATGATAGCCATTCTGACAAGAGTGAGATGGAATATTAAAGTCATTTTAATATGCATTTCCCTGATGACTAAGGATGTAGAACACTTTTTTTTTTTTTTTTAGATATTTACATGTCATCTGTATTTCATCCTTTGAGGACTCTATTTAGTTCCATAGCCCAGTTTTTAATTGGGTTGTTTGATTTCTGTATTTTTTTCTTTTTCTTTCTTCTTCTTCTTCTTCTTCTTCTTCTTCTTCTTCTTCTTCTTCTTCTTCTTCTTCTTCTTTTCTTTTTGAAATGATTAGAGGTTTTATTTCCTGAGCAATTGGGGTTATATTCAGAACATCATTGCCTATAGAAATATGTTGAAGGGTTTCCCTTACCTTTTGCTCTAGCAGTTTCAGAGTTTCAGGTCTGATATTAAGGTTCCTGATATATTTGTACTTGATTCATGTGCATGGAGAAAGACATGGATTTATTTTCATCCTTCTACATACAGATATTCAGTTTCCCAGCCCTACTTGTTGAAGAGGCTGTGTTTTCTCCAATGAATATTTTTGGCATTTTTATAAAAAATCAGATGTCTATTGTTGCCTGAATTAACATTTGGGTCCTCAATCCTGTTCCATTGATCTATGTGGCTGGTTTTGTTACAATGGCTTTGTAATATAGCTTAAAATCAAGTTTGGTGATACCACCACTCTTATTTTTGTTGCTCAAAATTGTTTGGCTATTCAAGGTTTTTTGTGCTTACAAATGAATTTTAGGATTTTTTTTTCTATTTCTGAGAAGAATGCCATAGGAATTTTAATGGGGATTGCAATATATATGTAGATTGACTTAGGTAAGATTGACATTTTCGCAATATTGATTCTTCCAATCCAAGAACATGGGATGTCTTTCCATTTCCTTGTGTCTTCTGCAATTTTGCTTGACTGTTTTAAAGTTCTCATTGTAGAGATCCTTCACTTCCTTTGTTAGGTTTATTCCAAGGTTTGTTTGGTTATTTATTTATTTATTTATTTATTGAGGTAATTGTGAATGGGAGAGATTCCCTGATTTCATCCTCCCCATGTTTGTTGTTAGTGTTTAGGAAAGTTACTGATTTCTGTGTGTTTATTTTGTATCCTGCTACATTGATAAAAGTGTTTATCAGCTCTAACAGTTTTCTGGTAGAGTCTGTAAGGTCCTTTATGTATAGAATAATATCATCTGCAAATAATGATAATTTGATTGCTTCTTTTCCAATTTGTATCCCTTTTATGAGTGTCTCTTGCCTTATTGCCATAGCTAGGACTTCCAGTACTATATTAAATAAAAGTGGGGACCATGGAAACCCTCATATTGTTCCTGAACTTAGTGGAAAAGCTTCAAGATTTTCCCCATTTAGAGTTATGTGGGTTGAAGATTTATCATAAATAGCCTTTATTATGTTGAGATATGGTCCTTCTATTCCCACTTTCAGTAGGGCTTTTACCATGAAGGGATGTTGGATTTTGTCAAATGCCTTTTCTTCATCTATTGAGATGATCATGTGATTTTTTGTCCTTCAGTCCATTTATACAGTGTATTACATTTATCAATTTGCACATGTTGAACCATCCCTGCATCTCTGGGATAAAGCCTACTTGGTCAGGGTGAATGATTTTTCTGATATATTTTTGTATTCTGTTGGCCAATATTTTGTTGAGAAATTTGCATCTATATTCATGAGGCGTTCAGCCTTGAAAGGCCTGGATGCGAGGCCTAGTGGAACTTCCTGAGCCTAGCTAAAGTTTGGTGATCTGCCTCTGGCCAGATCACTCATCAAGATGCCTAATTGCCTCTGGCCTGTTCCTTCCATGTAGGAGTTGGAATTCCTGCATGCGCACGTGCTTAGAACCAATCATTTCAAAAGTTGCGGTATACTATTGGCCCTTATCTCTCCTCTCATCCTAGAATCCCCACCCTCCTTCTCAACACTATATAGGCAACCACCTGTAACAATAAAGTGAGTTCCTGCTTTGACAAGACTCCCGGCCCGGTGGTGTGTTCCTGGCCATCGACACTCATCCTCCTCCTCAAGCCCTTGGGAGGAACCAGCGGGCCTGGTCCTTCCTCAGCACTACCTGCTGGGGGAGCCTGGCAATGAGGGAGATTGGTCTGTAATTTTCTTTTTCTGTTTTGTCTTTGTCTGGTTTTGGTATCAGGGTGATGCTGGCTTCATAGAAAGTGTTTGGTAGAATTCCTTCCTTTCCTACTTTATGGAAAAGTTTGAGAAGCAGTAGTGTTACTTCTTCTGTGAAGGTATGGTAAATTCCATCAATGAATCCATCTGGGCCTGGACTTTTTTTAGTTGGGAGACTTTTTATAACTGCTTGGATTTCCATACCTGTCATAGGTCTATTTAAGTGGTTAATTTCATCTTGATTGAATTTTGGTAGGTTATATGAATTAAGGAAATCATCCATCCATATCTTTCATATTTTCAAACTTAGAGGCATATATATTCTTAAAGTATGTCCTATGATTTTGTGAATTTCTTTGGTATCTGTTGTTATGGTAACTTTTTCAACTCTAATTTTATAAATTTTTGTCTCTTCTTTCTTTTGGTCAGATTTGCTAATTGTTTATCAATCTTGTTTATTGTTTCAAAGAACCAACTCTTTGCTTTATTGATTATTTGGATTTTTTTGCTTGTATTTCATTAATTTATGTCTTAATATATACTATTCCTTCCCATGTACTTATTTTTGGTTTGCCTTGTTCTTCTTTTTCGGAGGCCTTAAGGTGAAGCAGAAAATTGTTTACTTGTGAACTCTCTAATTTCTTAATATAGGCACTTAAAGTTAAAAATTTCTCTTTTAGGACTGCCTTCATTGTGTCCCAAAGGTTTTGGTATGTTGTATTGTCATCATCATTTGATTCTATGAATTTTTGATTTCTTCAATGACCAATTGATCATTAAATAGTGTACTGTTTAATCTCCATGAATTTCTCTATGCTCTGTAGTTTTTCGTGTTGGTGATTTATAGTTTAATCCCACTATGGTCAGATAGAGTACAAGGAATTATTTCAATTTTCCTGTATTTGTTAAGATTTACTTTGTGTCCTAACATATGGTCTCCTTTGGAGAATGTTCCATGTGCTGCTGAGAAAAATGTATATTCTGCAGCATTTGGATGGAATGTTCTACATTTATTTGTTAGGTACATTTGTTCCATAACATCATTCAATTAAGATGACTCTCTGTTTATTTTTTGGCAGAATGACCTGTCAGTTGATGAGAGTAGGCTATTGAAGTCACCCACTAAAATTGTGTTTGGTGTTATCTGTGACCTTAAGTCTGCTAGTGGTTTTTGATGAAATTGGGAGCCACCATGTTAGGTATATGTAAGTTTAGGATTATAATGTCCTCCTGTTGGAGTGTTCCTTTAATCAGCATAAAGTGAGCTTCTTTATCTTTCCTGACTAATGTTGGTTTGGAATCTATCCAGTCAGATACTAGGATAGCAACCCCTGCTTATTTCATAGACCCATTTGCTTGAAATACCATTTTCCATCCTTTCACCCTAACACAGTGTCTATTTTTTATTGAAAGATGAGTTTCCTAGAGACAACAAACAGCAGGAACCTACCTTTCAATCCAGTCTTCAAGCCTGTGTCTTTTGCCTAGGGCATTGAGGCCACTGAGGCATTATTCTTGAAAGGCATGTGTTTATTCCCATCATTCTTCTTGTTTTGTAGTGCTTCCTATTTCTGTTTACTCTTTTGTTTTAACTGTTACTTGCGTATGGTATATTTTTTCCTATTTTCTCATGTGTGTGTTTTACTTCTCTTCAGCATGAATGATTCATTCAAGTTTTTTTCGGTAGAGCTGGCTTAGTTGTCATAAATCCCTTTAGCCTTTTTTATTGTGGAATGTCCTTATTTCTCCCTCAATTTACATAGATGGCTTTGCAGGATAAAGTATTCTTGGTTGATAGTTGTTATCTTTCACAACTTGGAATACATCATTCCATGCCCTTCTGGCTTTTAAAGTTTGTGTTGAGTAATCTGCTGTTATTTTGATGGGCTTGCCTTTGATGGTGACTTGTTTCTTCTCTCTAACTTCTTTTAATATATTTCCTTTGGTTTGTGTGTTTAGTAGTTTAATTATAAAATGGTGAGGAGAGGTTCTTTCCAGGTTTTGTCTGTTTGGTATTCTAAAAGCTTCTTGTATCTGCATTGGCATTTCTTTCCCAGTTTGGGGACATTTTTCTTCTATGATTTTGTTGAAAACACCTACTAAGCCTCTGGATTGAAATTCTTCTCCTTCTGTTATACCCTGAATTCTTATGTTTGATCTTTTCATAGTGTCCCAGTTATCTTGAAATTTCCATTCATCCCTTCCTTTAGCTTGTCTTTCTCTTTGCTGGACTGCATTAGATCTTCCACCTGGTATTCTAATTTAGATATTCTGTTATCTCCTTCGTCCATTCTGTTGGTGAGACTTTCCATAGAGTTGTTTTAATTGACTGATTCTGTTTTGCAGTGCTAGAATTTCTGCCTGTTTTTTCTTCAGTGTTTCTATTTCCTTACTCATGCCTTGTAATGACCTCTTTATTTCATTAAGCTGGTTTCCTGTGTTCTATTGGAATTCCTTCAGGAGTTTGTTTTCTTCTTTAATTCCTTCATTTTCTTCTTTGATTCCTTTGATTTCTTCCTTGATTTCTTTGATTTTTTTTTGAAATCTTGTCAGGCATTTCATCTAAAACAGTCTCATTGGGGGCCATTTATGATTAATTTATAATTTTTGGTGGGATTATATTGTCTTGATCTTTTGTGTTTCTTGTATTATAATGCTATGATTTTTGCATCATGAGTTGATTTGATGCTTGGATTTTCTAATAATGTGTGTTGCTTCCAGATTTGGAAATCCAACTTCATGTACCTTTAGAGTAGGAGTTTAAGGTGTTAAGTGTAGCTCTTGTACTCAAATCCAACTGCAGAAGTAATCCTAGGTGTTGAGTTTCCTGCGATTCTAGTATTCTAGTGGGCTGGGTGGAGCAATTTACTGGCAAATTCTAAAATTCAGCTGAGTAATATAACATTCAATAAAAACTATGACAGAGTATGCAAGTATGAGGATTGAAACAAACAGATAACTTTATAAAGCCACATTCCCTAAGACTGTTTGCTGTTCTATACCCTTAATCCTGTTTGCTGGGAGGTTGATATTTTTGTTTTGAAATGGGTTCCAGGTCAGCCTGGGTCTGAATCAGACCCTACCTCCAATGATAGAAGAAAAAGACACAGGCCCTGTGAATCTGATAGCATTAAAGGCAACAATAGTCAACCCCTGCATATAACTTAATTGAGAATAGTAAAGCAGACCAAGAATATGAAACCAATAACCTTCCCTGACATAGAAAGAGAGATTGTTATTTTCAGTGCAGGCCTATGTACCCGCATTTTTGTCAGTCAGCCTTGTTACCTTTTGGGATGGCTTCAAATATCACCAATGCTGAGGGCCCACCTTGATCCCTCTGTGTTGTGCTGTGAATCTGGTGTTCTTTTTTTTTTTTTTTTTTTTTTTTTTTTTTTTTTTTTTTTTTTGAGATAGGTCTCTAGCCCAGGCTAACCTGGAATTCACTCTGTATTATCAGGGTCACCTTGAACTCATGGTGATCCTCCTACCTCTGCCTCCTGAGTGCTGGGGTTAAAGGCATATGCCACCACACCCAGCTAATCTGGTGTTCTTATTAGCTGTGCTGGATGCCCTGAGGCTGGGAGCTGAACATGTTCTCCAGATGATCATGGTTCTGCCAGTTGGGGTATGGGAGATTGCAGGAAGCCTAGAGTTGTACTGGAACTGCTCAGCTGGTCCTGCCTGTGTCCTGTTGTCTCCCCTGCTGGTTTGTTGCCTTTGTAAGGAGGGTAATGAGGTTGTAAAATCCCCTTGTTTGGTCTCTGCTCTTGCAGCTGGGTGCTTGGCAGGTGCATGGATCCACTAGGGTCCTGTGGATCAGATCTGTGTCTGCAAGCTCCTTTGTGGGATTCTGGCTGATTTTTTCCTATCTGATAGATCTTGGTCTCTCCTGCTTCTTGGCTGTAGCTGATAAAAACCTATATACCTTCACTTTTTAGAGAAAGAATATATTTTGTTGTGGTTTTTCTCAAATCCCTCCCTATGCTGGATTGTTGTAACTCCTATGCAGACATCTTACCTGGAAGTCCTAAATTCCATTTTTAATATAATTCATTCTAGGAATTCTGTTCCTCTAGAGGACTCTGAATAATACAATGACCATTACACAACAGCAGCTTGCATAGCTCTTTCCAGTATTATGAGGGGTATCCACCAGGGAGCTGTCTTCCTTCTCAGTTCCAGTTTGATTTATCACTTTCCTGTGACCACAGCCTGTGGTGTCTTCAGCAATAGGGTCTTACAGTTTATCTCTGGTGGGTAGCCAAGTGCTTTGGAAATGGCCTGCATTAATGTGAGGACCTCATGGGTCTCCCTAGCCATAAGCCTCCGGTGGTAACCCAGTTCTGGCACTAGTTTTATGAGCCAGAGACTATGGCTTTAAGCTTAAGTTTTCCCAACTCCCTACAGAGCACTGTAGTTCAGAAAATTCCCCTTCTCCCCTTTCCTTTTTTAATGTATATATTTTCATTACTAATCAAGGGGAATGTTTCTGCCTAGACCCTGGAGTTTTCTCTCTATTGTTTCTTCTAGTTATTTTAGAGTTTCAGCTCTTATATTGAGGTCCTTGATTACTTTGGAGTTGATTGTTGTGCAGTGTGAGAGAAGAGGATCTAGAGTCATTGTACTACATGTGGTAATCCATTTTCTCCACCATTTTCTGAATATGCTATCTTTTCTCCAGGGTGCACTTCTGGCCTTTTTGTAAAAAAAAAAAAAAAAAAAATCCAATTGCAATAATTATAAGAACTTAAACCTGGATCTCTCATTCTATTTCATTGATCTATGTGCCTGTTTTGTGTCAGTTCCATGCTATTTTAATTGCTATGGCTTTATAGTCTATCTTGAAATCAAGTATGGTAATGCTACCAGTAGTATTCCTTTTGCTGAGGATATTTTTGACTATTTTGAGGCCTTTTGTGCTTCCTTATGAATTTTGAAACTATTTTTTCTTCTAATTCTCTGAAAAATGTTGCTGGAATTTTGGTGTGTTGGCTTTGTATATTGTTTTTGATAGGGTGGCTACTTGTACAATTTTAATTCTTCTGATCCATGAGCATGAGAGGTCTACATCTTCTCATATCTTTCCCAATTTATTTTTGCAATCTTTCAGTGTTTTCATTGTATTGATCTTTCACCTCTTTGGTTAAGAATATTCCAAAATATTTAATTTTTTCATATATGGGTATTGTAAATGGGACAAATTCCCTGGTTTCTTGTTTATAGGTCTGTCATTGGTATATAAGAAGGCTACTGACTTTTGTATGTTGATTTTATGTCCTACCACTTGCTAAAAAAATTTACCAACTCAAAGAGTTTTGGGGTATCAGTTTTTAGGTCACTTCTGTATAGAATCATATCATCTGCAAAAAAGGCCAATCACCTTGTCACCAAGAAAATTGATCATATAGAGCAAGGAATATCAGACCTCAAGGACAAGACAGAGGAAATAGATTGGGAGTTCAAAATAAATGACAAATTATAAATGTGGACCATCTTAAAATGATCAAACTTTGAGATTGTGGGCATACAAGAAGAGGGAGAAATGCAGTCCAAAGGCATAGAGAAGATCTTCAATAAAATTTCATGTTGATGACACTTTCTTAGTCTCCTTTTAAATGACTTATTTAATTTTTGTTTCCAATATACTTTTTTTCTTTAACATCTCCACCACTTTATTGGATCCATTTTAATTTCTTGATTTGACCTTCTCATTTCCTCTTGAAATTCATTCCTGCATTTGAGTACGTCTTATTGAGTTGATTCTACTGACCGTTCATCTTATTTTGTTGATACATTTCACTCAGCCATCTATTGATTTCATTTTAATTTTCTTCCATTGCCTTCAGCTATCCTTTAAGGGATTAAAAAAATTTAGTTCCATTTTGCTTTTTTTGTTAATTTTCTCTTCTATTTCATCTAGCAGTTTGTTTCATGGTCTCATTAATTTTGCTTAATATGCTTATTATAATTTCATGTTGGAATTTTATGTCTGGAGTTTCTTCTAAGTTTCCATTGGACTATGGGACTAGTCATTCTTGGGTATCTTGTCTTGATGTCCTGAATTCATTGTATTTCACTGGAAATGGCAATCCTTTTGTCTTGATAAGAATGCAGCAATAGAGAGATGGCTTAGTGGTTGGGGTGCTTGCATGAGAAGCCTAAGGACTCATGTTTGACTCTCCAGATCCCATGTTAGTCAGACACACAAAAGTGAGGCAAGAACTAGGTTGCACATGCCCATGAGGTGGCACAGGCATCTCGAGTTCATTTTCAGTGGCTGAGGCCCTGGTGTGCCAATTCTCTCTCTTTCTCTCTCTCTCTCTCAAAATCAGAATGTAGCAATAGTAGCTCTTATGAAACCTATGCTGATGGGTCTGGCCAGCTTTGATCAAAGTGGGTGAATTCACAGTCTCTTTGCAGGGTTGGGCTGGGTACCCTTGAATCTGAGAACATTCCTCCTTTTGTGTACAGCCTCCAAACCCTGGCAGACCTGGCTTTCTCAGTGTGGGGGTCCAGGTACTCATATGGGAGAGGGGGAAGCTCACCTGGGCCCTGGTTACTATGAGATACTCACTACACAGCACTTGGAAATGAGATTAATTCCAGAGACCCTACTGGTGGCAGCAGTGGCAGCTAATATTTTTCTATATTTAACTAAAGTTAATATTCCCAATGAAATGTTCTTAAGGAATATTTACATTCCTTGATGAAATGTTCAGTGTTTAATATTTCCCATGGGATTTCACATTTTTTGCCTATTATTAACTTAGAGATATGCCTTTTGAAGGGGTAATAGCTTTCCTGAAAACCAGAGGGAACTAAAGAGTTAATAACTATCACTAAGAGTAGAAGGCTATAAAGAAACAGCAGAGGCATTTAGCCCCAGACAAGGCCATCACCTCCCCTGATTTATGTATTCCCTTTAGCTCAGATGGCTTTGAAAATAAAGAAACCAACTGGGTTATCCTCCCTTAGACAATCCTGGCTGAAGAAGCCTATTCTGAACAAGGACACAAACAACTACAAGTTCCTTATCTACTGCACATGGTACAGTCTGTTTTCTTAGGATCCTCCTTATGAGCTTGAACTCCAGCCCAGCTCAGTGCTTCAGCCTTCATCCCACAGAAAGGATGCTGCCCCCATTGTACCACAATAAGCAGTCTGTCTGTGGAGATCAAGTTTGCTGTTCTCTTTCACTTTTCTCTTACACTTTCCTTACATTTTGTGCAATGACTTGGATTGGAGCCCTTTGGAGCTTTTGGGCCACATGACCTCTGTTTCTCCTTCTCTCTCCTCCTTTCTACCTCCTGCCAGTGTTTTACTTCCTCAAGAGCACAAAAACTCATTACTCTAAACTAAACAGCCATCTGTGACCTGAAACCTCCAGTCTTTCCAGATTGATAACTGGGAGCTTCTTCCCTTCAAATTTGGCTGCAATATGCTCTAAACAATGGTCACCACTGACCTGAAATTGATACTTTGGATTTCAACATTCTCATTGATAACTCTCCCCAATGACATGATATGGCAAATGCTGCCAGGTTCCCTCCCCTGCTTCTGTCCCTTCTAAAACTCTATCTCTCACATACAGCTCTGTCAGCTGGCCATGACTTTCCGGGGTCTTTCCCTGTCACACCAAATTCAAGCCATCTCACTAAATAAAAAACAAACCCTTTCTTCTTAAACAGACTCCTGTCTTTACTGGGGCTCTTCAACTTCTTCCACATATGGATATCTAATTTTTCTCCCTTTGCTAAAATTTAAAATCACTATACAGCTTCTAGGGTTTTTTCCTTTCTTTTCTCTTTCCCCCTTCTTTTCATTACAAGTCACCAAAGAAAATCTTACAACAGAGGTGGGGCAAACATTTCACAAAAGCTTAACTGTTGAATGACTAGAAAAACAAATGCTTGCCACACAGATAGATATAATAAACAAAGGCAAACACCAAGGGAAATCCTGTAACCCCATCCCCTTACATATGGCTAATAGCCATAAGAGAGAAAAAAAATAGGGTCATTTCTGTTTTTCCTCTTGGAGTATAAGAGCTTCACCTGGCTTCTAAAACTCCTACACTAAAGATATATAAAATCAGATTTACACAGATGAGAACACTGCAGATAATTTGAAAACATTAAATTTATTCAAGATGCAAAACTCTCTATATTATAATACAAAAAAATCAAGGCAATCCAATCAAATACAATCTAATACAAGACAATATAATCCCACCAAAAATACAAACCCATCAAAATGACCTCCAATAAGACTGCTTTAGATGAAATGTCTGACAAAGATTTCAAAGAAAAGATGATTATACCTGTCAAAAAAAAAAATCAAATTCCTGAAGGAATACCAAAAAAAAAAAAAAAACAAAAAACAAAAAAAACCACAAAAAACAAAAAAACACAGGGCACCAACTTAATGAAATAAGGAGGTCCATATAAGACATGAGTAAGGAAATAGAAATAATAAAAAAAATCAAAAATACTAGAAATGAAAAACCAAGTTAGTCAAATAGAATACTCTGTAGAAAGTCTCATCAGTAGAATAGATCAAGGACAGAATATCTAAACTAGAAGAATAGGTGGCAGATTTGTTACAGTCCAACAAAGAGAGAGATAAACAAATGGGAAGGCATAAATGGGAATTTCATGACATTTGGGACATAATGAAGAGATCAAACATAAGAATTTAGGGCATAGTAGAAGGAGAAGAATTTCACTCCAAAGGCATAACAGGTATTTTCAATAAAATCATAGAATAAAACTCCCCCTAAGTAGGGAAAATGATGCCAATACAGGTACAGGAAGACTATGGAATGCCAAACAGACAAAATCAGGAAAGAACCTCTTACTGTCATATTATAATTAAACTACAGTAGACACACACACACACACACACACACACACACACACACACACCCCAAAGCAAAGCTATTGAAAGCAGTTTGAGAGAAAAATCAAGTCCCATACAAAGGCAAGCCCATCAGGATAACAGCAGATTACTCAACATAAACTTTAAAAGCCAGAAGGGCATGGAATGATGTATTCAAAGTTCTGAAAGATAACAACTGTAAATCATGACTACTTTATCCTGCAAAGCTATCCATCCAAATGGATGGAGAAACAAGAATATTCCACCCTCAAAAGCAGGCTAAAGGATATATGAAAACTATACCAGCCCTACAGAAAATACTTGAAAGGATCCTCCATGCCAAAAAGAAAGAAAAGCACACACATAAGGAACATAGATTCAATAAGCGATGTTAAAATATTAGTTAATGCAAGAGAGTAAAAGTAAAACCAGAAGAACTACAAAACAAGAAGAATGGCCAGAATAAATACACACCTTCAATAATAACTCTAAATATCAACTGCTTCAATGAAATAACCAAAAGACACAGGTTTACAGACTGGGTTATAAACAGGATCCCTCTATTTGTTGCTTTGCACAAAAGATATGCAGTATCTTAGAGTGAAATATTGGAAAATGGTGTTTAAAGCAAATAGGACTAGAAAACAAACACTTGTCACTATCCTAATATCTGACAGGGTAGATTTAAAACCAACATTAGTTAGGAAAATAAGGAAGGTCACTTTATATTGATTAAAGGAGCACTCAAACAGGAGGACGTTACAATCCTAAATATATATGCACCTGACATAGGGGCTCCCAATGTCATCAAACAAACGCTATTAGAATTGAGGTCACTGATAGCGCCAAACACAGTTGTAGTGGGTAACTTAAGCACCCCACTTGCATCAATTTACAGGTCAGAAAAAATAAAAAAGAGAAGCATCTAGATTAAATTAAGCCATAGAACAAAATTGACCTAACAGATACCTACAGAACATTTCATCCAAATGCTACAGAGTACATGTTCTTTTCAGCAGACATGGAATATTATTTAAAATAGACTGCATATTAAGACACAAAGAAAATCTTAACAAATACAGGTAAATCGAAATAATTGCTTGCACTCTATCTGATCACAATGAGAACAAACTACAAATCAACAACAAGAAAAGCTATGGACTATTGTGGTTGTTTGAACAGATAGCCCCCAAAATATTCACTATTTTATTAGTTTGTAGTTTGCATCTGCAGCCATCTGGCTGGACACAGTGTTACTGGGTGGTGGGTTTGAGATTTCAATCTAAAGATATGCAAAGTGTGCCTAGCTAGAGTTCCTGAAGTGTGCTGTGCTGTGTGGCTTTTGACTTTTAGGCTTGTGCTTCACTCTCTCTTTGCTTGGACCTGTGAAAGCAGGCCAGCTTCATCTGCCATTATGGAAAATCCCTTGGATCTGTAAACTTCAATGAATCTCTTCCTCTGTAACTGTGCCTGGTCTGGAAGTTCATCTCAGTGAACCTGAAGCTGTCTGCTACAAGCATACACAAAATCATGAGAAGTACGTATTACACTACTAGATGATGAATAGGTCAATAAGAAAAACAAGAAGGATATAAAAAAGATCATAGAATCAAATGATAATGAGAACATAGCATACCAAAACTTTTGGGACACAATGAAGGCAATCCTAAGAGAGAAATTTATAGCTTTTAATGCATATATTAAGAAATTAGAAAGGTTACACACAAACAACTTAATGCTTCACCTTAATGCCTTGGTAAAAGAAGAATAAGGCAAACCAAAAATCAGTAGATGGGAAGAAATAATAAAGATTAGAGAAGAAATGAATGAAATAAGAACAAACAAACAAAAATTCCATTCCAAAGAATCAATGAAACAAAGTGTTGATTCTTTAACAGAATAAACAAGATTGATAAACCCTTAGCAAACTTGACCAAAAGAAAGAGGAGACAGCAATCAATAAAATTAAGAGATGAAAAACTCACCATTACAAAAGATAACAATGAAATTCAGAAAGTCAGGAGGACTTACTTAAGAACAGAACATATACTCCACTAACTTTGAAAATCTGAAAGAAATGGTTGATTTCCTTTATTTCTATGCCATACCAAAATTAAATCAATATCAGATTAACCATTTAAATAGACCTATATCAAGTACAGATATCCAAGTGGTTATAAAAAAATCTGCCAAATTAGAAAAAAAAAATCCCCAGGCGTCAATGGATTCACTGGTGAATTTTACCAGACCTCCATGGGAGAACTAACACAAAGACTGTTCCATAAAATAGATAAGGAAGGAATTCTACCAAACTCCTACAAAGCCAGCATCACCCTGATACCAAAACCAGACAAAGGCAGGGCAAAAGGAAGAAGAAAATCAGACCAATCTCCCTCATGCACATAGATGCAAAAATTCTCAACAAAATATTGGCAAACAGAATACAAGAATACATCAGAAAGATCATTTACCCTGACTAATTATAATTTGTCCCAGAGATGCAGAGATGGTTCAACATCCACAAATGGATAAATGTAATACACTATAAAAGTGGACTGAAGGACAAAATTCACATGATCATCTCATGATATGCAGAAAAAGCATTTGAAAAAGTTCAACATGCCTTCATTATAAAACTATTACAGAAACTGGGAATACAAGGAACATGTCTTAACATATTAAAGGCTATTTGTGACCAACCTACACTGAACATAATACTAACTAGAGAAAACATTGAAGCTTTCCTACTAAAATCAGGAACAAAACCAGAGTGTCCACTGTCCCCACTTTTATTTAATATATAAATGGAAGTCTTATACATAGCAATAAGGCCAGAGACACACATAAAAGGGATACAAACAGAAGGGACTTCTGGGTAAGATGGAAGCTTAGGAGCCATGCCAAACCAGCCTAGGAAGGGATTTAAGCAAAAACCGCAGCAAAACGCAGTATTCCTCTGAAAAGTGAAGGAGTATAGGTTATTCTTAGACATGGAGGAGAAGCCGGAGAGACCAAGACCCATAAGAAAGGAGGAAAATGGCCAGAGTACCACTGAGGCTATTGCTGCCCATGATCAGCACACGCCCATTTGGGGCAGTCCCACCAGGCATGCCAGGCAGCAGCAACAGCAGAAGAAGAAAAGACCAAGCAACAGATTTTTCAACTCCACCAGCCTTCTTTCAAAGTTAAGAACTCTGAAGGAAAGACAGCTGAGATCAACTAAAGAGCTGCTGAAAGTGCAAGCAAGTCCAGAAATCTGAACTCTTCCAACTCCCACTATCAGAACCGCAAACGTCCAGCATTTAGCCCCCAGTGGCAGCACAGCCAGCAGAGCCGATGAGAGGTACAGCTGCACAGGACAACACGGAGTTGTTGAGAAGACACTCAGCATTGGCGAGAATGGAAGCCACCCCAAAAGATAACGAGGCTGAATGACAATAATAATAATAAAAAAAAAGTACACAGTCCTGCAAGAGCTAATTTCTCTTTCGTAGTCAGGGCAGGAAATGGGGTATATATTCTTGGTTGGCTTTACCATTTTCAAATAACCTGTATTTGGGGGTTGGATTTTATTGCCTTTGAGATAGATAGATAGATAGATAGATAGATAGATAGAGCCCTTGTTTTTAGCTTCTGTCATTATTGGGGGCAGGGCCTGATCCAGATCCAGGTTGACCTGGAATGCAATTCAGAACAGAAATCTCTACCTCCCAGCTGAGAAGATTAAGGGTGTAGAACATCACACACCTTTAGGGATTTTGGCTTTATATGACTATCTGTTTGTTTTAATCCCCACAATTGCTTACCTTGTGCTGGTTTTTATTGATTGTGTATGGAACTCAGTTGAACTTTAGAATTTTCCAGTAATTATTCCATATACTCCACTAGAATACTTGCTGAGCATGCAAACTCAACACCTAGCATTACTTCTGTGGCTTGATTGGTGGACAAGAGCTACACCTGGCACCTTGAAGTCATATCTTGAGGGTATATAGAGGTGGATTGCCACATCTGGAAACACTGAAGATAACTAGAAAAGACAAGCATCAAATCAATTTAAGATGCAAAAGTTGCTACAATATGAAACAATAAACTCAAAGAATCAAGACAACACAGTCCCACCCCAAACTATAAATCCATCAAAACTGATCACCAATGACCCTATTTTAGATGAAATGCCTGACAAAGATTTCAAGAAAATGATGGTATCTATGGTCAAAGAAATCAGAGAAGAAATGAAGGGATTCAAAGAAGAAAACAAAGGAATTAATGAAGAAAACAAACTTCTGAAAGAGAACACAGAAAACCAGCTTAATGAAATAAAGAGGTCATTACAAGACAAAAGTAAGGAAATAGAAATACTGAAGAAAAACCAGGCTTAAATCCTGGCTCTGATAAATACAGTCAACAAAATAAAAAACTCTGTGGAAAGTCTCACCAGTAGAATGGATGAAGGAGAGAACAAAATATCTAAACTAGAAGACCAGGTGGCAGAGCTAATATAGTCCAACAAAGAGAAAGACAAACTAATAGCAAGGTATGAATGGGAATTTCAAGATATCCAGGACACCATGAAAAGATCAAACATAAGAATTCAAGGTATAACCGAAGGAGAAGAATTTCAATGCACAGGCTTAGTAGGTTTTTCCAACAAAATAGAAGAAACATTTCCCCAAATTGGGAAAGAAATGCAAATAGATATAAGAAGCTTTTAGTATACCAAACAGACAAAATCTGGAAAGAATCTCTCCTCACCATGTTATAATTAAACTACTAAACAGACAAACCAAAGAAAATATATTGAAAGAAGTTAGAGAGAAGAAACAAGTCACCATCAAAGGCAAGCCCATCAGAATAAGTGCAGATTACTCAACACAAACTTTAAAAGCCAGAAGGGCTTGGAATGACATATTTTAAGTTCTGAAAGATAACAACCGTGAACCAAGATTACTTTATCCTGCAGAGCTATCTATCTAAATTGATGGAGAAATAAGGCCATTCCACAACAAAAACAGGCTAAAGGAATTTATGACAACTAAACCAGGTCTAAGAAAATACTTGAAGGAATTCTTAATACTGAAGAGAAAGCTAAACACACAGAGGAGGAAATCGGAAAAAATAAACCACACTCAAATAACAGTTAAAACAAATGGGTAAAGGGAAAACAGGAAACACTACAAAATAAGAAAAATGGCAAGAATCAATGCTTACTTTTCAATAATAACTCTTAATATCAATGGCCTTAATGCACCATCCAAAAGACACAGGCTTGCAGACTCAATTAAAAGGCAGGATCTTGCCATTTGTTGCCTCCAGGAAACTCATCTCTCAATAAAAGATAGGTACCATCTTAGGGTAAAAGGATGGAAAATGGTATTTCAAGCAAATGGACCTAGGATACAAGCAGGGGTTGCTATCCTAATATCTGAAAGGATGGACTTCAAACCAACATTAGCGAAGAAAGATAATATAGGTCATTTTATACTGGGGGAAACTGGGGACTCCCAGTTTCACCAAGCAAACACTATTAGACTTCACATCATAGGTAACATCAAAGGCAATTGTAGTGGGAGACTTCAATAACCCACTCTCATCAATTGACAGGTCACCCCAACAAAAAATAAACAGAGAGACATCTGAATTAAATGATGTCATGGAACAAATGGACCTAACAGATATCTACAGAACATTCCATCCAAATGCTGCAGAATAAGCATTTTTCTAAGCAGCACATGGAACATTCTCTAAAATAGACCATATATTAGAACAAAAAGTAAGTCTCCACAAGTATAAAAAAATAGAAATAATCCCTTTTACTCTATCTGAACACAATGGGACTAAACTGCAAATCATCAACAAGAAAAGCTACAGAGCATACAGAAATTCATGGAGACTAAACAGTACACTATTGAATGATCAGTGTGTCATCAAAGAAATCAAAAAGGAAATCAATAAATTCATAGAATCAAATGATGATAATACAACATACCAAAACCATTTTGATTAATGAAGACAGTCCTAAGAGGGAAATTTATAGCTCTAAGTGCCTATATTAAGAAATTAGAGGGTTCAAAAATAAATAATCTAATGTTCTACCTTAAGGCCTTGGCAAAAGAAGAACAAGGCAAACCAAAAAGCAGTAGATGAGAAGAAATCATAAAGATTAATGCAGAAATGAATGAAATAGAAACAACAACAACAAAAAACAATCCAAAGAATCAATGAAACAAAGAGTTGGTTCTTTGAAAGGATAAACAAGATTGATAAACCCTTAGCAAATCTGACCAAAAGAAAGAGAGAAGAGACACAAATTATTAAAATTAGAGATGAAAAGCCACCATTACAACAGATACCAAAGAAATTCAGACAATTATAAGGACATACATTAAGAATATATATTACCCTAAGTTTGATAATCTGAAAGAAATGGATGATTTCCTTGATTCATATGATCTACCAAAATTAGATCAAGATGAGATAAACCATTTAAATAGACCTATAACAAGCACAGAGATCCAAGCAGTTAAAAAAAGTCTCCCAACCAAAAAAAGCCCAGGTACAGATGGATTTACTGGCGAATCTTACCAGACCTTCATGGAAGAACTAACACCAATGCTTCTCAAACTTTTCCATAAAGTAGAAAAGGAAAGAATTCTACCCAACTCCTTCTATGAAGCTAGCATCACCCTCATACCAAAACCAGGCAAAGACAGAGCAATTAAAAGAAAATTGTAGACCAATCTCCCTCATGAACACAGTTGCAAAAATTCTGAACAAAATATTGGCAAACAGAGTACAAGAATATATCAAAAAGATTATTCACCCTGACCAAGTTGGTTTATCCCAGGGATGCTGGGATGGTTCAACATATGCGAATCAGTAAATGTAATACCTCATATAAAATGGTCTGAAGGACAAAAATCACATGATCATCCCAATAGTTGCAGAAAAGGCATTTGACAAAATCCAAACATCCTCTCATTGTAAAAGCATTACAGACTCTGGGACTAAAAGGAGCATATGTCAACATAATAAAAGCTATTTATGACAAACCTACAGCCAACATAATACTAAATGGTGAAAACTTGAAGCTTTTTCACTAAATTCAGGAACAAAACAATGGTGTCCACTGTCCCCACTTTTATTTAATATAGTACTGGAGGTCTTAGCTATAGCAATAAGGCAAGGGACACTCATAAAAGGCATACAAATTGGAAAGGAAGAGATCAAATTATCACTATTTGCAGATGATATGATTCGATACATAAAAGGCCCTAAAAATTCTACCAGCAAAGTGTTAGAGCTGATAAATACTTTTAGCAATGTAGCAGGATACAAAATAAATACACAGAAATCAGTAGCTTTCCTATATACTAACAACAAATATTCAGAGAATGAAATCAGGGAATCTCTCCCCTTCACAATTGCCTCAACAATAAATAAATAAATATAGTACCTTGGAACAAACTTAACTAAGGAAGTGAAGGACCTATACAATGAGAACTTTAAAATATTCAAGTGAGAAATTACAGAAGACACAAGGAAATGGAAAGATATACCATGTTCTTGGATTGTAACAATCAATATTATGAAAATATCAATCTTACCAAAAGCAATCTACACATTTAATGCAATCCCTATTAAAGTCCCAATGGCATTCTTCACAGGAATAGAAAACAATCCAAAATTTCATTTGGAAGCAAAATAACCTTGAATAGCCAAAACAATTTTGAGCTGGTGGTATCACTATACCCACTTTTAAGCTATGTTACAAAGCCATAGTAACAAATACAGCATGGTATTGGCACAAAGACAGACATGTAGATCACTGAAACAGAACAGAGGACCAAGATGTTAATACAGGCAGCTACAGCCACCTGAATTTTGACAATAATGCCAAAAATATTCACTGGAGAAGACAACCTCTTCAACAAGTGGTGCTGGAAAACTGAATATCTATATGTAGAAAGATGAAAATAGACCCTTGTCTTTCCCCATACACAAGAATCAAATCCAAGTGGATCAGAGACCTTAATATCAGACCTGAAACTCTGAAATTGCTAGAGGAAAAGGTAGGGGAAACCCTTCATCATATTGGCATAGGTAATGACTTTCTGAATATAACCCAATTGCCCAGAAAATAAAGCCACTAATCAACTACTGGGATCTCTTGAAATTACAAAGCTTTTGTAGAGCAAAGGACACTGTGAATAGAGCAAAGAGACACCCTCCAGAATGGGAGAAAATCTTTTCCAGTTACATATCTGACAGAGAATTAATATCCGGAATATACAAAGAACTCAAAAAACAGAACAATAAGAAATCTAATAACCCAATCAAAAAATGGGCTATGGAACTAAAAAGAGAGTTCTCATCAAAAGAAATACAGATGGCATATAAACATCTAAAAAAGTGTTCTACATCCTTAGCCATCAGGGAAATGTATATTAAAAATACCTTGAGATTTCATTTCACTTCTGTCAGAATGGCTACCATCAAGAAAACAAATGACAATAAATGTTGGCAAGGATGTGGAAAAAGGGGAACCCTTCTACACTGTTGGTGGGAGTGTAATTTAGTACAGCCATTGTGGAAATCAGTGTGGAGGTTCTTGAGAGCTAAAAGTAGATTTGCCATATGATCCAGCTACAGCACTCCTAGGCATATATCCTAATGACTCTTCTCACTACCTTAGAGATAGTTGCACAACCATGTATATTGCTGCCCTATTCACAATAGCTAGGAAATAGAACAAGCCTAAATGTCCATCCACAGATGAATGGATAATAAAGATTTGGTACATCTACACAATGGAGTTATTTTCAGTGGTAAAGAAAGAGAAATTATGAAATTTTCAGGAAAATGGATGGATCTGGAAAGGATTATACTAAGTGGTATAACCCATGCCCAGAAAGCCTAACGTCACATGTTCTCTCTTATATGTGGACCATAGTTACAAATGTATAGACTTGTGTGTGAACTGGAACAAATAATCAGTAGGAGAAGCCCATAAGCTAGGAAAAGGCTATAAGGGAGGGAGGAGAGGGAAGGTCTTAAGAGGATGATATTTTATACACATAAGAAGAAGAACATGCTGTGCGTGGTGGCGCATGTCTTCAATCCCAGCTCTTGGGAGGCAGAGGTAGGAGGATCGTCATGAGTTTGAGGCCACCCTGAGACTCTGTAGTGAATTCTAGGTCAGCCTGGGCTAGAGTGAGACCCTAACTCAAAAAAACAAAAAAGAAGAAGAAGAAGAAGGAGGAGGAGGAGGAGGAGGAGGAGGAGGAGAAGAAGAAGAAGAAGAAGAAGAACAGATTACAGGGAGGGGAAAGGCCTAAGTAGGGTCAGGGGAAGAGATTGTATAAAAGAAATATGGGGGAAGGGTCAATCAAAATTCAAGATATTCTGAATAAGACACATGAAAATCTACCTTTTTAAATAATAGCACATCCCGAAGCCATAGATTGTTACTTGAAAATTTTGAGTGCCTGGGATGGTATACCTCCCAGGGAGTCATTGGCCAGGGTGGTCTATATTGCCTCAAAAACACTATAGGCTATTGCCAAGGCCTTTGGTTCCCTGTAAGAAAGAGATGGTAAAACCCTATTGCTGAAGATGTCACATGCCGGAGCGGCAAAGTCACTGAGAAATCAAGGTGGTGCTGAGCAGAAAACCTTCTCCCTGTAACCCAGCCAACTGAAAGCTGGAAAAAGCTGCACCATATGCAGACTTATGGGAGACAGAAATCATCAATGGTGAAAACAGTGAACACTGAAAACCTCAAGTTTGGCCAGACAGGCCAAACATCTGAACAAATGCAATAGTGGCATGTCTGCTCTGGGGAAAACCAATGGCTGTCTAATTGGACTAAAGTCCCACTCTACGAGAGGGAATATGTGCCTGGTACTGAAAACCCAATCAAATGCCTATGGCAGGAGAGGTCATGAGCCTTAGGGGTATAAAGCCTGCTCTTGTCTGGATAAATGCATATATTACTCTCACCAATTTGCCATGAAAGCACTACACGTGATGTTTATAGTCATATATTAATGTTACTCTCACTTCTGGTTAGAGAAGCTTCTCTTTTCAGATGGCGATGACCACTGGGATAGCCCAAAAGGCAACATAGTGCTGAGAAGAAGGGATGGAGGAATGTTCACTATTGAAACATCTCACACCCTGCAAGGCTCAGGGTCCATTGTGGAAGAGGTGGCTGAAAGAATGAAACAGCCAAAGGAAGGTTACCACTCTGTACATACAACTGTCCAAACAGAAGTTGGCCTTGAAATCCAAGACCTCACAGTGCCTAGCAATAACCACATAAGACCCTCATAATAGGAGAAAAAGATGATGACATCAAATTAAAAAGAGATTAATGGACAGAGGGAAGGTTTATGACAGAAAGCAGAGCTATGAAGGAGAAAGTGGGGGGGGGGGAATACCATGGTTTGTTGTCTGTAGGTATAGAAGTTATCAATTAAATATATATATATATATATATATATATATATATATATATATATATATTTATTCTACATATATATATATATATATATATATATATATATATATATATAATAAAAATAAATACCTAAAAAAGGGGAGACAATTAGAAAGGAAGAGATCAAATTATCAAATTGCAGATGATATGATTCTATACATAAAGGACCCTAAAGACTCTACCAGAAAACTGTTACAGCTGATAAACACTTATAACAATGTAGCAGGATAGCAAATAAACAGGCAGAAATCAGTTGCCTTCCTATATGCTAACAACAGTCATGCTTAGGATGAAATAAAATAACGGAATCACTCCCACTCACAATTACATCAAAAAAAGTTCCTTGGAATAAACCTAACCAAGAAAGTGAAGGGTATCTACAATTAAAACTTTAAAACACTCAAGACAGAAATTGCAGAGGACACTTGGAAATAGAAAGACGTTTCATGTTCCTGGATTGGAAGAATCAATACTGTGAAAATGTCAATCTTACCGAATCTACACATTTAATTTAATTCCTGTCAAATTTCCAATGTAATTCTTAACAGAAATAGAAAAAACAATTTTAAAGTTCATTTGGAAGCTCAAAAAACCTCAAATATCTAAAGAAAAAAGTTGAGTAACAAAAATAAGGCTGGTGGTATCACCATACCTGATTTTAACCTATGTTACAGAAACATAGTAACAAAACAGCTTAGTAGTGGCACAAAAACAGACACGTAGATCAATGGAACAGAATAGAGGAACCAGATGTAAGTACAGGCATGTACAGCCACCTGATCTTTGAAAATATACCAAAAGTACTCACTGGAGAAAAGACAGCTTTTTCAACAAATAGTGCTGGGAAAACTAGACATTTATCTGTAGAATGATGAAAATAAACCCTTATCTCTCTCCATGCACTATAATTAAGTCCAAGTTGACCAAAGCTCTTAATAACAGACCTAAAACTCTGAAACTTTTAGAAGACAAAGTAGGGGAAACCCTTCAACATATTGCCATAGGCAACAACTTTCTGAACATAACCTCAGTTGCTCAGGAAATAAAACCACTAATCAAACACTGGGACCTCATAAAATTAAAAAAAAAAAATTTTACAACAAAGGACACTGTGAAAAGAGGAACACTTGTACACTGTTGGTGGGAATGTAATATAGTATAGCCATTGTGGAAATCAGTGTGGAGGTCCCTAAGACAGCTAAAAATTGATTTACCATATAACCCAGCCATAAAACTCCTAGCCATATATCCTAAGGACTTGTCTTGCTACCTTAGACATATGTGCTCAACCATGTTTATTGCTGTTCTATTCACACTAGCTAGGAAATGGAACCAGCATAGATGTCCCTCACCTGATGAATGCATAAAGAAGATGTCATGCATTTATACAATGGAGTTCTATTCAGCAGTAAAGAAAAATAAAATTATGGAATTTGCAGTGAAATGGATGGGTCTGGAGAGGATTAAACTTAGTGAGGTAACCCAGGTCCAGAAAGCCAAACATCACATGTTCTCCCCTATATATGGATCCTAGCTACCAATGTCAGTTGGAATAACACTCAGTAGTAGAGACAAGCAATATAAAAAGGGGGTATAAAGGGAACAGAAAGGGAGGGAGGAGGGGAGGGACTTAAGAGGATGGTATTGTACATATGTAAGTAGAGAAGAATAGACTAGTGGGTGTGGAAAAGGCCTCAGTGAGGTCAGGGGCAGAGAGTGAGTAAAGGAAAGGTGGGGGAGGGCTAATCAAAATCTAAGATGGTATGAATAAGTCATATGCAAATATGCTTTTTTTGGACAATGGCATACCTGGAAGCCATAAATTGTTACTAGAAAATTTTCGGTGTGAGGAATTGGTTACTTTCCAGTGAGTTGTTGGACATGGAGGTCCCTAACACTCCCCAAAACATTATAGGCCACTGCTGAGGCTCTCAGTTTTCCACCAGGAATAGATGGTAAGACCTTATTGCTGAAGACTCCACATACTTGGGCTGAAATGTCACTAAAAATTCCTGCTGGAAGTGACCTGAAAAATTACTCTTTGTAGATCAGCTGACAGAAAGCTGGAAAAACCTATACTTCTTGCAGTTTCATTGGAGAGAAAGAAATCACCAGTGGAGATAAACAACAGTGGATACTGCAAGCCTTAAATTTGGCCAGCCAGGCCAAATAAACCAATGGGTGCAATAGTGGCATGTCTGTTATGGGCAAAACCAACCACTCTCTAATAGAACTGGAGGCCACTCCACAGGAGGAAATACAACCCTGATACTGAAAACCCATGACAGGGGAAGTCATGAGCCCTAGGGGTGTAATGTCTGCTGGTGTTTGGCTAATTGTATATACTATGCTCACCAAACTGTCCAGTAAGCATTTCTCTTAATGTTAGTACCCATATATTAATGCTAATCTCACTTTTGATTATAGAAGCTTCCCTTTTCAAATAGCAGTAACCTTGGGATGACTTGGACAAAGTGCTGAGAAGTGACAGAGGAATGCTCAGCACTGACATGTCTCTATCTTCCCTTCCAAGGTGCAGGGTCCATCTTGAAAGAGGTGGCAGAAAGAATGTAAGAGCCAAAGGAAGTATAGGGCTCCTTACAACATGCTCCTTCTGACACAAAATAGCCTGTATATCCATGACCTCACAGTGCCTGACACTACCTATACATGACCATCATAGTAGAAGGAAAAGTTGAAGACACTAAAATAAAAGAGAGACTGATTGAAAGGGGGAAAGGGTATGATGGAGAGTGGAGTTGCAAAGGGGAAAGTGGGATGGGGGGAATTACCATTGCTTATTTTCTATAATTGTGGAAGTGGTCAATAAAAAATTTATAAAATTATCAACTTTAAATTCATACCACTGAATGTTGGCCTGTTAAAATTAAATACTTACCAATTGAAAATATAGCTAAAATCTTAAAAAGGAATGTCTCTCCATGTTTTGTGTTGTCAAGTCTAATGTTGTCCAACCATGTATTGACATATTGTCTATGTTTTATGTAATCTGTATTTTTTATGTTTTTACTTTTTTTATTAAATAGTTTTGTATTCAGCAAATATAGTCAGTTTGGTACCATTATTAGGCTCATCCGTGACCTACCCCCTCCCCTTGCCCCTCCTTGTTGAAGTATATGGGTCATGCATTGTGGAGTTAGCCCACAGTTATGGGTAAGATAAATGTCTCTGCATATCATGACCCAACATGTGGCTCTGACATTGTTTCTGGCCCCCTCTTCTGCAAAATTTCCCTGAACCATGTTGGGTTCATTTTTAGGTCTGTTTCAGTGATGAGGTGTTGGGGGCCTCTGAGGCTCTGGCTCTCTGATTTGGTAGGAGTTGATTTTTCTCTGTGTTGATCTCCTTCACCCTTGTGCTGGTACTCGGTTCACCAGGAAAACAGCACCCTTGCTTGTTTCATCATTTTTTCTTAGTTTCAGCTGGGGCCCTTTTGAGGTATGATGGGGTGGCTCTCTCCTTAGGATCTACATCTATCTGAAAAAAAGAAGCAGATTCTCCAATGGAGAGTAAGTTAGCACCAGGACAAATGAGATAACCCTTACTTTTTTTATAGAGAATTTAATAGGTGTAGGCCCTCTTGTAGCCCATGATTGATGGTAGCTTGATAATGGAGAGTGGGTTTATGTTTGGATATGGTTCTGACTTGTTTCCTAGCTCCAGCTATGGGTCCTGTATCACTGAGGGGATCAGTTTGCTGAATCAAGAGCAGCTGGTTCCCCACCATAGCTGTGTGCCACTATTGAACTTGTGTGGGCATCACAACAGGTTATTTGCTGCTAAGTAGGTTAGACTATGAGTTGCTTGGACAGATATTGCTCATTTCCCCCTAGTCGCCCATGTAGCACCTTCTGGTGCTAGACACGCTGACTGTCTGGGGACTGACTCTCTTCAAGCTTCCAGTCATGTCACTCCATTTTACGTGTCAACCATATAAGGTGTCTTCAGCTGTAGGGTCACCTGAGCCACAAGACAGTGGAGAGGGTATGATGAAGACTGACCTTAATCTTCTACAGCTTCCCTCCCTTCCTCTCTCTCTCTCTTCTCTCTAACTCTTTCATATTAGCTATCTTTTTCTTCCTTTTCTTAGTGGGCTCCCAGGACCAGCATGTGGCTCCACAATGAGCTTTTGATCAGATAGACCTACAAGGTTTCCTAAAAGAAAGGCAGATTTCTGTCAGAGTACTTGATGACCCACCAAAGGTTAGTGGTAAGACCCTACTGCTGAAGACCAGACTTTACTCTTTGTAATAAGTTGATAAATTTATTTATATTGCCATGTCTCAAATCAAAGTTAAAATTGAGCTATACCTATATTCCCTACTGTTAAGGTCTGACTCCTGAAAAAATTGAATGTTTAGCTGGGTGTGGTGGTGCACATCTTTAATACCAGCACTCGGGAGGCAGAGGTAGGAGGATCACCAGGAGTTTGAGGCAACCCTGAGGCTACATAGTGATTCCAGGTCAGTGTGAGCTAGAGTGAGACCCTACCTTAAAAAACAAAAATAAATAAATAAATAAATAGATAAATAAAATAAACTGAATATTTCACACAATCAAGATTCATTTTAATGAGTTTTTGTTTGTTTATTTAAACAACTAAATGTACCATAAAATTAAAAAGTATGAAATTAATATAAATGACCTTCTGAATATTGAAAAAGGGAGGAGCCCAGGGGACTCCTTACTCAGAGAAATGTGAAGACAGACAATCAGAATCCAGGAAGTCTATTTATAATTAACCACAGGGACAAAAACCCTAAAAGCAAAAGTTAGGGAAAAAATGTTGTTAAGTGTCTGATTAAAATATATTTAAAGATCAAAAACAAAACTGAATGACATAAGCATATTATTATTATTTTCAATTTCACAGGTCAAAATTCAGATTTTCTTAAATATGATACTGCTCCTAATAATGTTTACAAAGTGCATTATTGTCTAATTATAACAATAGCTCTCCTACATATCAGTCTACTTAAATACTAATGTTCACAAAATAGTTTACAAATAAAATTATATCAAATGAGATACTTAAAGTTTATGATTATATTATATCCAAATACTAAGTTTACATGTTTTTCAATGGATAGTCTTTATTGTGTTTGATAAAACATCTGCTTCTCTGTTTACAACAATAGGCTTCTTACATATTCTGTTCTTATATGTTTTCCCATTAGATAACAATTTGTTTAATAAAATTTTATTCTAATAGATACACAAAACATTACTAAGAGAGATATTTAAGGGCGGGAGAGATTGCTTAGTGGTTAAGTACTTGCCTGTGAAGCCTAAGGACCCCGGTTCAAGGCTGGATTCCCCAGGACCCATGTTAGCCAGATGCACAAGGGGGCGCATGTGTCTGGACTTCGTTGTCAGTGGCTGGAAGCCCTGGCGCTCCCATTTTTTCTCTCTGTCTCTCTCTCTGCCTCCTTCTCTCTGTCTGTCTCTTTCAAATAAATAAATAAGAATAAACAACAACAACAACAAATTTAAAAAAAGAGAGAGATATTTAAATGGTCAACAAAAATGCCAAAGGTGTGATGATGTAAACAGTAAGATTCAAAAACAAACAAACAAAAAAAAAAGAACTGCTCTTTAGGCAGAACTAAAAAATGATAAAGCATCAGACAACCTAAGTGCTCCTGATTATAGCTCTCCCCATAGTCTCTGATGGTTACCAGGAACTGTTAGCTGACAGGGAGACAGACCAAAAAAGACAAGTTCTAACTTTTGGGGAAACTGAATCTTAAGGTAAAGGCTCACTTATTAATGTTTAATTTCCCAAGATAAGAATCTCATACTTAGAAATTAATTATTCTACAGTGTTTTCTCTTTAAAAACATGTTTGTAAAAGATTGTATTAGAGCTCATCTGTTTGAGTTCAACAAAGACTAAATTCTGCTCTTTTGTGTATCGTCTAAAAGGTAAAAAGCTGTCTCATTTATGGTATCTCAAGTTCATTGCTCATGAGTAAATTAACTCTTTTTTTGAATTTTTTGAATTTTAGACTGGAGGTCTAAACTGTCTCATGCCTTTTTGAAATGATAGGTGTGATTTTTTTTGTTATTGTAAGTCATGAATATCTTGTCAAGTATTTTAACTGGAAAACTTTATTATATGTCCAAAGTAACATACTAAATATTGCTCTTAGAACATTATTTCTAAGAAAATGACAGTTTAATATTGCCAAAGATGTTCAAATTCTTATAATTATGCTTGGCATATAGTAGACTATATTAGATATTATATATATTATATATTAATAATATATAATATGTAATAACTATATATTGTTGTTCAAATTGCCAAATGTCATTCATCCATTCAAAAGCTCTATTCTAGCCAAATTATTTATGGTATCTAAATTTCCTTTGATATTTTCATAATTCTGTGGTTTATGTTTTTGGTATTTTCCATACAAAAATGAAACAATATGTAAGGAAGGTGTCCTATTACATATATATATATATATTTGGGGCAAATTTCTAATCCATTAGGTACTACTTATAGGCAAAGATAAAATACAAAGCTCTTGGGCATGGTGGCACACACCTTTAATCCCAGGATTAGGGAGGCATAGGTAGGAAGATTGCTGTGAGTTCAAGGCCAGCTGTCAGAGTTCAGAGCCGGAGTAACCATAGACACAGAAATGATGTACAACACCAGCACCAGCACCAGC